>CM021109.1:70447124-70637744 GCA_007115665.2 Sequoiadendron giganteum
GAAAACACAAATGGAAAAAGCTCACCAAGTGTCTTCAATCTCCATAGCTGACCTCCATTATACCTTCTAGCTTGCTGAAATGTGAAGTGCCCTTAGATTTTGATGAGCAACTCTATATTATGGACTAGTCCTAAGCAAAGTGTTGAAGGATTTAATTACTTATGCAAGAGAAAATCAATCCTACATGCAAAACTAAGTGACTAAATTACAAAGGCTAAATAATGCTCAACTCAAGAGAGTGCAAAATACTTTTCAAGATATTAAGAGATTGAAGAGCCAAGATATTCAATATTATTCAAGATGTCAAAAATGAGGACAAAATTGGCATTTTATAGAAAATGCAATTTTGGATGGATGGATGAGATTGAAGATTGAGAAATTCCCTACAATCAATGGTCAAGATTCAAAATGGCAACTCTCAATTAGGGTTAGGGTAAGATTTCAAAATGAGTGGACAAGATTTAATTTAAGAAATTAAATCAAGGATGGAGAATAAATGTGAAAATGAGATGAAAATTAGTAAAATTAAGAAGATGAGATTTAGAAAATCAATAATTTTAGCAAGTACTGATTTATAGAAGAATATTACCATTTTGAATTAAAATTAATTCAAAATATGGATTTAGTGTGATAGTAAATAATTGATTTTGAGATTATTTACTAAAAGAAGTGGCAGGTAACCATGTGAGGCCATTTTAAATAAATTATTTTATTTAAAATGAGGGAAATGTCAAATAAGGCAACTAAATAATTAAAATAATTATTTAATTTAGAGAAGGTGATTGATTAATTAAATAAATTAATAAATCTATTTAATTATAAGAAGACTTGAGAATTAGTGACATATTAAATAAATAAAATGTATTTATTTAATAATTAAGAAGACATACTTGTGGCAAAGATTTATTAAATAAATTGAGAAATTTATTTTGTTACGAGTTCAGAATTTAGATAGTTAGTGATGCATTAAATAAATAAATAAAATCTATTTATTTAATAATCATGAAGAATAAAAAGACATGAATTAATTAAATAATTATGAATTATTTAAATAATAGTCAAAGGTGGACAAAAGACATATTTAAAATGTCATAATTATGCTAGGACGAAAGTGGTAAAATAGAGCTTGCAGGATTAGGTATTTTTTATGTATCTACAATAGTTACTTCCATGGCTTGTGTGAAACACTTTAAATTCTCTTCTTGTTTCTATTCTGAAAAAAGTGCATCAAAATGAAAAATTTGTACAATCATTTGTATTCTTGCAAACAAATGAAATATTGTAATGTGAATAAGCATCATGAAATAAATGAAAGAAATTGTTATGCTTAATCATTTGTATATTATGTCTTGTACTTCATTTGCACTATAAAGCACATGCAGAAAATAACTGAACTTCCACTTTAAAATAAAATGAACTAATCAGCTCTACCAATTGAGCTATAGTGAAAATTGGTAACATTTTGGTGATTCCGCTAAATTCTTGCCAGCTAAGCATTAGATCAGTTGCCTTTAACACTTCATTGGGCGCAAAGTCAAATATGCCCCTTCTTGAAACTCAAAATTTTGAACAACCATACTCCAAACAACAACAAAACAAAACCAAATAGAATTGAAAGAAAACTAGTAGGCCCTGATAGCCAACCAAAACATACGTAGCAGTGCTTAGGGAAAGAAAAAAACTGAAATGAAATGTGCGTGAAGCACTTATTAACTGAAAACACTAACTCTAACCTACTCTAACCAGGCATAGAAGTTGGTCAAACAAAACCATTCACTGATTAGGTGAAATAGCTACCTTTTCTATAGAATATTTGATGTTTTACATGATTTTGGATAACTACATGAAAAATAAAAATGGATGAAAGGCCATGAGATAGCTGTACCACACCTTGAAGAACATATACACGCTTACTAACCTCTTCATATGGAATATAACCACTACTACCCCGAGCTGGTGAAGTGACTTAAATTTGTTCTCCTTCAACTGTACTTCCATGCTCAAGTTCAATCATGATGGGAATCTTCTTGTAGGCCTCCATTTTAGCAATGTATCTAATTGGACATCCTATCGACAAAAAAAAATTAGAACTGCTTCTTCTGATTTCACTCTCGTCAACTACCTCACCAACCACAACTGCTTCTTGCCTTTGTTGAATCATGCATTCAACCTCGTGCTCCTCCACAACTGAGCTGCCCTCATTTATTTTCTCATGGATCAATATTTTTTTTGAATGGCTTTCATCATTTTGTTGCTCATAACTAGGCATTTGGTCACTACAAGAATTTAGTAGAGTGGCAAGCTCTCTACAAGCTAAATAGTCAAGATCTTGACAATCAAGCATAAAGTTATCTTGGAAAGGTTGATCATCTTTAGCTGGTAAGCTGGGGACTTGCACGTTGTCTTTAAAAAAAAATGGCAATTCATTAAATGAATCAATCACAACTTGTGGACTATCGACCATTCATTGATCTAGAATTTGTAGCTCTTCAACCATAGCCTCCTCTTTCTTTTCTAGCAGTTGTTCCTGATTTTCGAGCTCCTCCTCGTCACTATACTAGTTGGAGACCTCAAAATAATAATCAATATTTTTTTGTTCCAATGAATCAAACCATTTTGTACATGCAACACTCATGTGATCGACTGATAAAGGGGTACAGGTAGTACCAACCTTTTGTTGTGAATCAACCTCTTGCACTAGTTGATTTTCTAAAATTTTATCATCCTTTACAAAACAAGGAAGCTATTTAGTGCAAACATTGATAGATTCACCATGAGAAGGATTTTCTTGTTCGATCTTCTACTGCTCTAACCAATATTCCTCTATAGCTATATGCAATAAATTTACATTTCTAGATTTTTCCATGGTGTGGAGGGAAAAGGATCCTTCAAGTGGCTGGTTTCGAGGCATAACTAGTTTAGAATATACCGACCTAGGTTCTTGCAAGGGAAAAGGATCTCTAAAGCAATGAATTTTTTATCTTAGGAGGGTTAGGAGGCTCATTTTTCATAAAACTTGGAAATTTAAATTTACAAACCTCTTCCTAAATAGGATGTTCTGGGAAGGGAGGAGTTGTTTGGGCTTCATGCCTTTGAAATTGAGCAAGAAAAATCTCCATTTGTGCAGTTACCTCCCTCTCCAAATCCTCCTCAAACTGTCTCCTTCATGTCTCAAACTCCTAATTAGAACCAAGGATATGACAAGGTTGTTGTTTTGTCTATTGGAAGTAATCTTGATGATCTAACTCCTGCAGTTGTAAATTAAACTCTTTACGTTGCCTTCCTTGAAATTCCCCTTCTAGTTGGTACTGATAATTCTTTATGCTTGCAATCCCCTACTCAAACTATGCCTTTTGGGCCTCCAACTCCTAGTCATGAAGATAGGCTTGATAAGCCATCTCCTCTTGTTGTCATTTATACTCATATTGCTTCTTGATCTCCTCCAACTGCCTCATGAATTCAAGCAATGTGCACTTTATGCTTGCAATTTCCCCTGGTGTGCATCGTATTGATTTCAATTTTCTATTTCATTCATCTGCCCTTCATAGTTCAGCCTTATATATTTGAAACTCAAGTATTGAATATCTTGGGGCTGATTTTGAGCATATGAGGGCTGATATGAAAAATGGGCAAGGGTGGGTGGGTGGTAATTAAATTGGGCATGCTGATTTTGAAAAGCCATGAGATTGAAACCAACAGCATGATCGACCAGATATGACTGAGCGTGAGGTGGAAGAGCAACTTTTTTGTGGTATGGTGGATGATATGACACATTGTCATGAAATATTGCCATATGTATTCATTCATAAGCTGGAAAACAACAAAAAATAGGCTTTTAAAAATAAACTAGCACTTGATCTGCATGCAAAATCTGAGAAACACGGAGTCATCAAGTATATTGAAAACGGCCTCCAAAAGGCTGAAAAACTTGTTGCATACACCAAACAACAACTTTAAAAGATTGAAAAATTCTCTGAAATTAATTTTTAGAATCCCAATGGGCATGCCAAAAACTGTTATCAATCAGATATGCACACTATGCTAAATTTGTAAGAAATTTAACTATATGTTGACACATGGAAACCTTCTTCATATGTGGGTGATCTAAACAAAGAAGGAATATCTAGAGTGATTTGGTTCTCCAAATGATAGCTTCTATTCTAAATGATTTGAGGCAAAGAGTTAGAAAGATAACTAGAATGAAACTTATGACTTAAAGTGATTTTCATAACTTAATGATGACTTTGGTTTTCTACCCACAAATAGCTCTCAAAAAATAATAGTACTTCACAATCCCTCATGAATACTCAATACATAATTGATTTGCATGAAGATTTAGATTTAAACACAACATGCAACTTGTATCATATGAACTTTTTGCATCAAAATCTACAATAATAGGACATAAAAAGGATTATGTAAACAAAATCACAAAGTAACATCAAACTATAACTCCAAATGAGACAAAAATTCAGAAATAGGAATGTTGCTTTATTCAATTGAAATATTATCCAAAGTTTGAGTACAAATTTTTTCTTAAAAACCTCTTTGTTTCAGCATGAGAGAAAGAAACAATGAATTTGAACTAAGAAAAACCCTAAGTTTTCTTCCCAAAATAAAAGCTCTCCAAACCCTAATCCAAGCTTAGGGAGAAACCTCTGAAAAAAGCATCTAGAATTGCTCCATAATGTGTAACTGAAGTGGAAAACTCACACTTCTTGCATTTCCATGCTGAAAAACACCTAAAAATAGTTCTGCTTTGCTTTAAAACAACATAAAACACCTTATTCTCTCTCCATGCAGCTCAAATCCGCCCAAGGAAAAGTCAAAATCCTTTGCCTTTACAAACTGCTAAAAATAGCAAGAAAGAATAAACGAACCATAATCTTATTCAATCAAGGCCCGTATTCAAATTAGGGATAAAAAGAACAAAACTCAAAGAAAAACCCTAATCTTAGTAATTTCACACTTGGGCTTTTGAAAGACTTTTTCTCTACTGTGAGAGATGGCACCACCACCATGAGTTTTTTTTTTTGCAGCTTGGAGGAGCTACCATTCAAGCTTCCTATTGGTCGACTCCTCATTAGCTAACAAGGTAAGTTGTCTTTATGACATTTCGTGGCCTTTCTATTTCATTTCGAAAGCAAAGAATGGCCTTCAAGGCTGCAATCAAACATGTTTTCTCTTATTTTTACTCTCTATGCTTTTATCAATTTTTTGCCTTAGATATGGCTACCATTAGAGCTTTATTTGAATTTTTCTTGCAAAAAAACAATGAGGAAACCTGCGGCTATACTTTACATTTCAATGCATTTTTTGTATCTCACTTGGAAACTCAAACTTGAAGAGTTTTGATAGAAAATTGTAACTATGACTATGGAAGAACCAACTGGAAATTTTTGTAATTTTCTCTCCATCATAGGTCACGCCTATCACATGCTTGACAATGAATCTTCAAAAAGAAACTCTTGCATTTTATACATTATTTTTTTAAGATCTTGAGACTTCGACAGAAACCTCAAAAGGGTTTTCCACTTTGGAAAATATTCATGAGTCAAAACTTATTCTAGGTCATGGCCATCTCATGCTCGATATGGGTACTTTGAAATACTGCATTTTCCATTATCTTGAGCTCAAACTCAAAAAGAAGGCTTTGCTTCTTGTTAAGAAAAACTCTTTGTCACATTTTTCTATATTCTCTTGTATTTTTCCATTTACTGGGCTCGACCCATAGTAGCATTTTATGCATTTTGTAATTTTATGACAACACCCTCAAATGGGTAAATGGTGACATGGAGAAATCTGCATTTTGAATTGAAATCATCATATGGGTATTTGTAAAAATGAATGAAAATCCCTCTGAAATTATTGGGCTCGACCCAAATAACACTCATTTTCTCCCAAAATGAAAACATTAACTTTAGGAATAAAATTGTAGTAACTCATGGCCGCAGCCAATTCTCACTGTAAACCCATTTCTAAGAGCTTGAAAGCTCGAAACTGTGCTTTCTGATTGCATTTTGTATTTTAACATGAAACTCCATTTTGGGTATTCCATCTTCTAAGAGGAAAATACTCTTGATTCTGGTTCCTTGTACTGCTATAATTTCATTTACTTGTTGCAAAAAATATTAAAAGGTTGAGCATTCCATGATATACAGATTTACATCTTCTTTCATTGCTCCTCTATTGAATTAAACTGAAACAACACTTATTCCTTTTACTTGTACCTCTTGTAGCAACATTGATGCCTTGTAGGTTTCTTGTTATCACTCTTTCCATATATTTGAATGCTTCAGCAAACATGCATTCTCAGCTCATTTTTTTATGAAATGAAGTCTCTCTTTGTGCTTTTATCATTTATTATAGCTTTTTTGATGAGGCATTATGTATGCTTGTTCACTATCACCATTCATGACATGAAACACTTGATGTACCAAAAAGAACACCATGAAAAAAAAAAGATGAACAAAAATATATGCCAGAAAAATGCAATCATTTGTCAGTATTAAAAAAATTTCTAGTATGAAATCGATGCACTTCAGTTGATTTTGTATATGAAACTCTCTCATTGTTCACTTGTAATTCTCACTTCATTATTTAGATTTGATTGTTATGAGTGAACAACCCCCTTGATTAATCTGATAATTGAAATTTGTTTCACTCCTTTATGAATGGCTCAGATGAGCATGATACTGTATTTCCTTACTCAACCCACTTTTATGTTTAAGGGTAGCATGTCAAGCTCTACCCTTGTGGGAGCTCGTTTTACTCCATGTGATTTTATGTCTCCATGAGATGATCAACTACATAGCTTTTCTTATACCTCCACATTGAAACAAACAATGTTAAATAAAACCATATATTATTATGATGTTTCCTTCTTTTCTTTTGTTCAACTCCTGCTTCTCTCAACTGTTTCAATATATTATCAACAACATTTTACATTATTGTTGGTGGTTCATATAGGGATGTTCATAATCAAATCTCTAAAAAATCTTTCACTTCTCTTACAAGTCAATTGGAGCTTGAGGATGAAAAATGGTGCACCACTTCTACATCGACCAAAAGCACGGACAATGATGATTATGTTCATGCTTATGTGTCTTCCTTTCCTGTATCTTCAATAGTGTAGCATGCTTATCATGATGCATTGTTATAGTTACTTCTATGACTTGTGTGGAACAATTTTATTTCTCTTCTTGTTTCTATTTTGAAAAAGTGCATCAAAATGCAAAATTTGTACAATCATTTGTATTCTTGCAAACAAATGAAATATTGTAATGTCAATAAGCATCATGAAATAAATGAAAGAAATTTGTATGCTTAATGATTTTTATATCATGTCGTGTACTTCATTTGCACTATAAAGCACATGCAAAAAATAACTGAACTTCCACTTTAAGATAAAATGAACTAATCAGCTCTACCAATTGAGCTATAGTGAAAATTGCTAACATGACATATTTGTATTGAGGGGGGTTTGGTGCCATTGTTAGAAAGTGTAGACACCTAAATTTGACCCTTTACATAAGGAAACATTTATCCTTTCCCGCATCCCCTTCATCAACGTTAATTAAATTTTTTATTTAATTAATATTTCTTTTTCCCTAATATTCCTAAGGTATTTAATTGAATCAATTAAATACTTTATACATTAACCCACTGCATCTCTAAATTAAATAAACCAATCAATTTATTTAATTTAGTCAATTATCCTTATCATTTTCAATTCATTCTTCTCTCTCCTTGTCACATTCTCCATAATCTTTCACTAAATTGGATTAATTTAATCCTTCATCAAAATGTGCATATCCTTAATTAGGATTAATGTCACATCCTCCATAACTTTCCACTTGCCTCTAATCATCATTAATTAATTTAATCATCTATTTGCACAATCCTAATCCTAATCACTTACCCCTTTTAGCATGTCCTTAAGTCCATGTGAATTAAAAATTCACACTTATTCCCCCCATGCATTTGTCTTCCCCATGACATCTCATGTGTCATGTCATACCCAAAGGACAAGCACCTCTTTTAGAGGAATTTTGTTTTACCTTTTAGTCTCTCCCTAAAAGTGAATTAAAAATACACTTTTATTTCCCCAAGGTCTTTCCCATTCCCCATGTTGACAAATGATGAATTTCTAAAAGTCGTCCCTTGTCACTTTCAGCCCAATATGGGGCCAAGGAATAAATTTAAAAAAAAATCCTCTCCCATCCCAAGGTACTTGCAAGTACCTTGGGACCACATGGCCTCTTCCATGTCATTTGTACCCTTGTCCATCTCACCTTGTCCTTTGGATAACTCACTTGCCACATGTCCAAATGTGAGGGATTGTGAGTCCTCAACTCACCATAGCCCTCCATCTTGACCATGGTGGATCAATTTGGACCATTGAATTCTCTAGAGAATTTAACTTTTCCTATAAATAACCCCCCCTTCTTCCTTCATTAGGGGATCCTTGGGCATTCTTAGCTAACTTATGATCTTGAGCCATTTGAGCCTCCATAAGTTATTATCACATCATTTTGTCCAATATCCATCTTAGCCATTTACATCCTCATATTGTATTTTAAGCACTTTGCATCATTTTGCCATCAAGGAGCACACATAATATCAACTATCAAAGGGCCAACCAAGGAAAGCATGGGAAAAGGTATATCAATTTGATTTTCATTTTCATCTTCCTTTTATCTTGTGTTTAACTTGGACTAATTGTTTTGAGGTGTTAGGTGTCTTTGTATTCTTCTTGCATTTTAGTTTGCATTTTAGATTAGTACATTTTTCCCCTTCACATTTTTAGCATGCCCAGTGGGACCCACATCACATGCCGTATTTTTGTACTAACAACTATTGTTTTTTCTAAGATTTTTGCAGATTTTTGACATAGAGGGGTGGCCTTGTCCTTTGTTTGGGTGGCCCTAACCTAGAGGGGCGGCCCTGACCTAATAGCAGATTTTTCTGCTGGTATTTTTTGCTATTTTTTGTTGTTTTGTGTTAATTTTTGACTGTTTTGTTGTGCAGGTACTCTGTTTGGGCAGCCCTGACCTACCAGCAAATTTTTTTGCTGTTATTTTTCTCTGTTTCTTGACAATTTTTCATGCAGGTTACATGTTAGGGCAGCCGTAACTTGGTAGCAAATTTTTTTGCTACTGTTTTTTGTTTTTTTTGTTAATTTTTGACTGTTTTGTTGTGTAGGTACTCTATTTGGGCGGCCCTGACCTGTAGCGGTAGCCCTAACCTAGCAGTAGATTTTTCTGCTGCTGTTTTTCTCTATTTTTTGATAGTTTTTCATGCAGGTTACATGTTTGGGCGACCCTAACCTGGTAGAAGATTTCTTTGCTACTATTTTTCACTATTTTCTGCATTCTTTTGACTCTATTTTTTGCAGAATTCATGTTTGGGTAGTGTTGTGGCCCTTTTTGCACACACGCCCCGTTCGGAACGGGGACCCTCTTTTTTCCCTTCAATAAAGGTGGCATGCTTCCCAATGTTATATTTAAAAAATCTCGCCTTGACCGGAAACTTCGCATCAAAAGTTTTTTTTACATCTTCTGAAATTTTTGGGTTTCCTTGTCCGAATTTCCCCTTTCGGGTTTCCTTCGTCGAGTTTCCCCTTCCGGGTTTCCTTTCAGGTTTCACCGTTCTTCACGGCGTCCAGGCAACGTCTTCCCGGGAATGGCTTTTTGGACATCCGATTCTGGACGTCCCACCGCCTTCCTTTTTCCGTAGTTCACCAACCCACCTGCAACCGTACGGAGCATTTATTGTTGTACTAATGGCGTTTTCTGCTATAAAAACGTTCTCCGGCTGTCATTATAAAATTTTCAACTAACAGAAGCGCATTCCAAAGCTCCCGGTGATTTAGCTTCCTTTTTGACATTTTTCAAGCTGTTTCTTCCGACGACGTCCGCGCATTCGACCAGCCTATTCTTTGGGTTTTTGAGGTAGGTTTTCCGTCCCGTGCCCTAAGTTCTTTTCGCATTGTTTTGAGATTTTGTTAAGGATAAATAAAAAACGAAGTCCGAACTTAGTAGATATCCTCACTGCGCACAAAACCCATTTCTTTGAATTCAAAAATCCGCCTTCTATCGACCTCTGGATCGATCCGTAACTTTCCTATGTCGTGACCGTTCTTCGGAACGGCACCGGCATCTTCCGGGCCCGGGTCTTCCCGCGGCCGCCCTTTCTTCTCCTGCTAATTTTCCTTCTCCGAAATTCCTTTGTCGGGATTCCTATTCTGAATTTTCTTCTCCGGAACTCTGTTTCCTTTTCGCCGTTTTTAACGGCCCCGACCGAGCGGCTTTCCGGATGCCTTTCCCCGGAACCTTTATCAAAATTTCATAAGTTCGCTCGCAAATTCCATCTTTTCCTTCAGAATTCTCTTTTCGGGATTCCTTGTCTGGGATCCCATTTTCGGGAATCCGTGTCCTCTTTGTCATTTTAACGGCCTCCATCACCCGGCATTCTGAACTATGTTTCCCTGTGGCCTTCTTCCCCCTTCGGAGTTCCGTTCTTGGATTTCTGTCTCTGGAATTCCGTCGTCTTGTCGCTGTTCTTCACGGCGTCGCCCGAACGTCTTCCCGACCCTCAGATCCCGAAACCTATGTTCCCATCTGTCAATGACCGCTTCTCGATAACGGAATTCCGAGACCCAGATTCCGTTTCCCGGATATCCATTTCTTCTGCGCCGTTTTCAGACGACCTGCCTGCCACTGATACCCGAACCTTGAAATGGGGAGTCAAATGACCTCCAAATTCGAAACGGACTTCGACCCACTTGCTAAAATTCCATTGTCTTCTATTTCCAACCTTCAAACTTGAAATCCAACCCCAAGAGGTGCATATGGGAATTCCATTCTCGTTTTGCCTCTCCAAAGGGCATTCTGCCAAGGGATTTCTGACCTGAGAACCCCAGATTGATTGTACAAACTTCTAGGGTTATAAAGTATCTAACTTCAATTGCTTATTAAATATCTACTATGATTGTCGGACTAATCTTGACGTGTAGGGATTCGTCAATAGTTCTTATGACAGGTTCTTCACTATTGACTCTTGCCCTTTGTGCAGAATTCATGGAATCTAGCCGAGAAACTTCCAATGCTGCCAGGAAAGGAAAAAGAACTGCAAAGCCACCAAGGGGCAAAGAAGATCGAGATCTAATGAAGTAAAAATTCCAGGGAGTCCCCATCCAATCCCGGATTACCTCCCTTTGGAGGCATGTTTCAGATACCAACATCGGACAGGTCAATGTTGATGAGTTCATTCAGAGGGTTAGGATGAACCCCAAAACGGCAAATGCAAGAGCTATTAAAAGCAGTGGACTCGCCAAGGCAGTAGGTTTCCCACCAGCCTTAGTGGCCCCAGAGCTGGTAATGGTGTGTGTCGAGACGTATCAGTCCGACACTAGAACTATCATAGACCACGAGGGAAATGTCCTCGCAGATATGTCTCCGTCAGGCATTACCAAAACCTTCCACGTTCCCACCTTCGAGAGCATGGAGGTCCCTACCAAGGAAGACTGTATCAGTATATGGGAACATGACCCATTGGACTACAAAAGACTCATTAATCAGTGTTGGCTAAAGGATAAATGGGGCAGCGCCGGGAAAATTCCCCATGAGCTTTTCTGTAGTGATTTCCACAAGGACTACCATGATTTGGTGACTCTGCTCAGTAGAGTCATGGGCCTGCCTGGTGCAATGTTCTTCTAGGAATGGATGTTCTACTTCATAGAACAGATTCTCTGAGGGAAAGGAACCGTCTTCTATTGGGGAGAGATAATCAGCGACTGCTTCCATGAGCAGTTTACCACAGTAAAGAAGACTAATCAATTCTTCATGACGTCTTACTTGGTGTACTCTCTTGCCAATCAGAGGCACTACCAGGGATTGACACAGATGCCCAGTGATCCATCAGGGCCGGAGCTAAAACCCTACGACAGGTACCCCCAGCTGCAATTCAAGAACTTCAAAAGTAGCTACTGCAAGGTGAATGATGCATTTATTGCCCACATAATTAGGTCGGTAGGCGGGGATTTCCATAGGAGGATGTCCCACAGTGGCAGAGTCCTCCTTAAGGAGTATGCCTTCTGGTACATCCAGTTCCCCAGATTCACCTACATCCGTGCAGAGGGCTTTTCGGATAAGCCAAATAAGTTGCCTCGGTATGCAAACGACCGAATTGGAGTTGACTCGGCAACTACGATCCATCCACAGCCTCTTAGGCGAGAAACATTTGGCAGGCCCTGTCTATCCAATGAATCTTGGTCAGGGAATGTATAAGGTTCATACCTCCCAGTGTGCAGGATACTCGAAAAAGGAGCTGGCCGAGTACAACTTCAAGCAATACACAGCAAGGCCACGGATGGATCCTTATGGCCATGTCCGCAAGGTGTTGAGATGCGGGTATGCCCACCTCCACAACATCGAGGACCTCTGGGCTAATTGCAAGGATGATTTTGAAGTACGGATGCGTTATTATATGCGTATGACCGTAGTCCATGTGCGAGGGGTAAACTTATGCCCGATTCCTGATCAGGTAGAGGAGGATGAGGAGACAATTCTAGACCCGATCTACGATACAGTGTCCAACTTGCCACTACCTGCAATCAACTGGGATACCCCAGAACTCAGTGATGTCAGTGTACTCACTAGGTCCGTCGAGGCCAGGACAAGAGGATGGATAAATAGCAAGGTTTCCCAACTAAAACAACAAGGGGTCACACTAACGTACATCGACCTTGCCAGCGAACACGTTAGTGAACCAAGCGGTTCCGAAGGTGGAGAAGCCACTGCTGCAGGTGGGGAGACATCGCAAGCCCCACCCTCTCCGAAGTCCAAGAAAAGGAAGGACGTTGGCCAACAACTCCCAAAGCCAAAGACTTATGTCTGCAAGTCATCTGAGTTGGAACCTTCGAAGAAGAAAAGGAAAATAGCAGGAGGCATGGCGACGGTTATGATGTCCAAAGATTCACCCCTTGGGATTGCCAGCAAAAGATCCATCTCATTTGGATCTCCACCTATCGTCATCACACCCGCCACTCCACTTACCTCGATTCCAGCTTCAGTATCCTCCCCACCTGCGGTGGATATCTCTGTTCACCTCCCTCCTACTTCTCAAGGGATGCAGGTTATCCATACGGACTCACCATCTGCTGCCACCTCACCCTTGACCTCTCCTTCCATGTCTCCTTCCTTTCCTTCCGTTCCCACTGCCACAACGCCAACCTCAAGCCTTCCAGAGTCCTTGGAAAAATAAATGCAGAATGTGCCATCAGAGCTTTCAGGGATGCTAGCCAATCCAATGGTCCAGGCTGCAATAGCTCAAGCTATGACCTCCACCCCAGCAGCATCCCCCTCTACTGTGTCACCAAGAATGAAAGCAACGATGCAAATATCGAACGAGCGGGAACGACAACAGCTAGAAGCTGAAAAGGCGCCAGAGCCCGTAGAGTTTCAAGGTCCTGAGAATCCCCCATTTGAGCGTCAGCAGTTTGACACGGTAGCTTATGAGGCTTCAAGCGGTGACAGTGAGGACAACAGAGACCATAATGTTGAGCTAATCCAGGAATCAAATGATCCCGGGCTCAACGAAGAATGGGGACGGCAGTTCAAAGAAATCAAGGACAAGGAAGCCAAGGATCGGCTCGCACAGGAGGAGGAGACTGTTGCTACAGAGGCAAAAAGAGATAGATCTCCAGCTGAGGAACGTGGCCAAACTCCAGAGCACGATAAAGAAAACCCCTTCCCCGAGGACAAACAAATAGAAAGTCCAGAGAAATATCAGAATATCTCAAGTGAGGAAGAGGATGCAAGAAAGGAGGATTCTCCAAAAGGACAGTCACAAGTCGAGTCCCTGGCTAAACATGAGATGTCCAAGCAGGTTCTCATTGAAGAGAAGGAAGATATAGAAACCAGTAAAAGGGCCATCATCATCCGAACTATTGGGTTAGGAAAGGAGGACAGTGGAACAATAGATGAGGGATCAGGAAAGGACTCCCAAATGCCCAATTGGTTGCAAAGACAACTAAAGCCAAAGACTCCCACTTCAAAGGATCCCAAGGCAAGGCTGGAAGCCATCATGGCCAGGGTGCATATCAGCACCCGAAAGGAGAAGAAGCCAAAGGTCAAGTCAAAGATAACTATGGACGCCTCGGGATCAAGAGTAGTACAATTAGCAATGATAGTGGTTGGGGAACAAAGCACAACCTACAACGTTTCCACCATTGATCTGGGAGTGGCCACGAGGGATCAAAAGGTTGAACACCTCCAAGAGTCGGTCGCCATGGTCGTACACCTCATCCGACAAGACAAAAGCTCAAAAGACGAGTTAAAAGAGCAAGTTGCGGATCTAACAGCTTACATTCAGTAGTGGTCATCTCCGGGTGAGCAACCTACAACCTCGTCAGCCCCGCCTTAGCTGCTTTCCCATGAACAAATTAAGAAACTTGAGAGGAGACGGAACCTGGATAAAACCACAGAAAACTAGTTCCGTCAAGTTCTAGATATAGGGAACATAGGTATCAACATAGTTGTTCAATCAGAAAATCAGTTTCTAGAGGTCCAAAAAACTCTTGAGGACACAAGAAAAATCTGTGAAAAGTTCCCAGGGAAGTACGATGCAGCCTACCCGAAAATTGAGGCTATCCTTGCATTGCCAAGTGATGTATGGGAGAAGGATCTCGGCCTCAAGGATGATGACCACTGGCTGGTGGATACCTGGAAGAGGGACTACAACCATAGAAAAAGGAGGCTGGAGAAGGTCTTGGAGCGAATTGCTCTAGATATTGAATGTGCGAGGGAATCTAGGGAGGAGTGCACCCAATACCTTAAATTGATGACAGGGTATGAGGTTCCTGCCACCGAGATCAATCCTGAGAACCTCAAACCCCACTTTTTGAAGACCATGGAGGATGGGATGTCTGCTGAGGTCACCACTGAATTCATGAGTTTTGCTGCTCGAGCATTCGCACAATCAGAGGTCTGCAAGGAAAATAGCACCAAATATGAAGCAGACTAGGAGAAGCTCAACAGCAACTCTCAAGAATGGAGTTATCAGATCTTAAAGTCTGATATCATGGAGGTAGAAAAGCTCCAAACCTTGATCCTGAGCTTCATGGAGTATGCAGCACTAAGGAAGTAGGAAGGCAATCCGGTCATCGAAGAACAGTACCTTAAAGAGTAGCTACAGCCAAGAGTAAACAGCTGAAAGATAAATCCGCTACAGTGTTGTCACTAGATGACGAGATTGGGAAGAGACAAAATGAGCTCTTAATTGTAATATTTGGGGGGTAGGTGAGACCCTGATGTAAGATGAATCTTGGCCACATAATAGAATCAAATCTTGGCCATACATTTTGTTATTTGAATCTATAAATAGAGCTCTCCTCCTCTCATTTTAGAGAGTTGAGTTGTTGTAAAGACTTGCTGCAGAAATTATAAATAGCAAATACAGTCAATTTTGGTGTATTTTCTGAGTTTCTCAATAAGTTTCATGATTCTTCTCCCTTTTAGTTATAGATTGTTTTAAGTTACTCTGCTGTTCTAGCATCTTCGCTTTGAGTTAGATAGATTTGATATGATATTTCTGATCTTGGAAATAATTGTTGTGTGTATGCTTTCCTTGTCCATACTTTTGGTCATTTGCTGAGGGTAGATGACTGTGTAAAGTTAGTCTGGACTCCTATTCCATTGCTGCTCATTGAATTTCATCTTCATCCATGCTTCCATAGTGAATGAACAATGAATATTTGCAGTCCCTAGAAGATAGCACAGATTTCATGATATTGTGAGAATTCTGGTTAAGTGAAATCCTGTTTAAGGAAACTGTCCACGACAAGAATCTCCATGATCACTGTTCATCGGTAGTTGTAGGTTTAGGAAACATCTTTCTTCTTCGCCCCTTTCCCCTTTTTCCTTTCTTTCAGAAACTATTCGTATCAAGGTTCGTTGTGTATTGTAAAAGCCAAACGAGACGAAATACTAGAGTCCAAGACTGTTGCTTGAACCTGCAGCAAAGCATGTAATTCCAGATCTATAGGACTCTATTGGTTGACGCAATTTCCCTACAGCTTTAATTACGTAAGCCCACCTTGTGATTCCAGCAAATCATATAAACAACTGAAATATTCCAAGCACTCTCAAGACCTGACATCCGAGAGACCTTGGGATAGTGTTCTGCAATTTGATTGTGGAAGATTGTCTTTCAAGAGAGGTAATGCACCTATGCATTACCTGTGTTGTAAAGTGCATAAAAAACACCATCAACAGGTAGCCCTGACCTAGGAATAGATCTTTTTGATGTTTTTTTTCTAATAGTTTTTTCTTGCTGATTTAGAAAGTCCGCTTGTTAAAGACAAAAAGAAACGAAACTACTAACATGTGTTTTGCAAGTGGAAAATAGTGTCCAATTAGTCTTGTCTTTTCATTTTTCTTAAAATAAGAATATAGGACTAATTAAAGGTTCAATGAATCTATTTTCCATGTTTGAGGTGAGTTATTGACATATCCAATCCCCTTGTGTCATTTGGCAATCCTGGGTGAAGAGAAATCGTAGCTCACTTAGTCCATTTTTATCCCTTTTTACATTTATTAGCGGGACCTGCTTGGGGATTTCATCACCTCAAGGGATGATTCCAACCACGTGTTACCAGCAGGGTATATAAAGGGGGAGGAAAAAGTTGTACCTCAATCCAGTCACATCATGTATGGTAGAGCATCAAAACTAGGGTGATACCTAGATAGAAGTGAAGGGATGGTCTGATCTCCCAATCTCTTATTGGCTGCTCTCGACTCACGCTTGTAGATGGGTTGATGTTCATGTTTGTGCCCCACATACTGTTCGTATATCAAGATGCCACTAGAAAACTTATTAATCCTAGATAGAGGACTGTGTTGGTCATACCTTAACACTAAAATTTGGCTTTTGTTGCTTGAAGTGTCTTCTTGTTAAAAACCAATACTTGTCACTCAATTTTTGGTTTTTTTACTTGTTGTTTTCATCATTTTCCATCACTATTTTCACTAAGTTGGGATCAAACTAGTCTACAGAGGCATCCTTGTCCTAGAGGGGCGGCCTTGACCTATAGGGGCGGCCCTGTCCCCTTGTTTCCTAGTTGTTTGGCTAGTTCAAGTCAACTAAATTAACTATTTTTCCTATTTGAGTGGCCTCGACCTCTGTTTGGGTGATGCTAACATTTTTTTGGGCAGCCCTGACCTAGAGGGGTAGCTCTGACCTCAACTTGGGCAGCCTTGACCTAGAAGGGTGGCTTTGACCTTTAAAACAACCTTTTTCAACTCCCATTTTTTAGTTGTTCACTCATTTCAACAAATTGTTTCCTCATTCTAAGTGTTGTTCCCTTGTTCAGAGTACCAAACCATCCACCCCAATCATTCATCTGTCCAGTTTGAGTATCCATTTTCTTGTTCCAAGAATTGTTACCTAGCTGTTTGGCCTATTCATAGTCACAATTTGGTCAAATATTTTGTTGTTTGGGTGGCCTTGACCTGGAGGGGTGGCCCTGACCCGAAACTTCACCCATCTCCTTGTTTTATTTAAAAATCTAACCTCACATGTTGTTAGATGAGACCGTTAACTATCTTGTTGTTTGTGCATCACATTTTCCCATATCATGAACTTTTGTATCCGCATCATTCTCCAGATCGTATAGGTTTCTTCCATAATCCCCCTTTGATTGTTCACCCATCATAAATTTACCCTTTGAACTTTGTTTGGTTTCATCATCCGAATTGACCTAGGTGCTTGAATTTGATCGTCATCTTTGAAAACCTACTTAGGATCGCTATCCGTCCTAAGTCGGTCATTATCCTTGGCCCTATCAATCCCCTTTCATCCCAACATGGATTCAGTGTTGTGATCATCAATTCATCCTTAATTTAATCAATCAACACTTTGCATCACCTAAGGTGATCTCTGAAATTGGTTTAGGAATCGTTCAAAATCATCCAAACCATTTAATCTTCAATCATCCCACCAATTAAATCTAATCAAATCCTTATCTGATCATTCGATTAATTGATACATCATCAGTTGATCCATCATATATCTTATCAACCAATCTAATGTCCAATCCAAATCATCACTTATATCTTCACTTAGAAACTT
This sequence comes from Sequoiadendron giganteum, assembly GCA_007115665.2. Taxonomy (NCBI): domain Eukaryota; kingdom Viridiplantae; phylum Streptophyta; class Pinopsida; order Cupressales; family Cupressaceae; genus Sequoiadendron; species Sequoiadendron giganteum. The sequence goes on from CM021109.1 coordinate 70,465,257, forward strand.
AGTTGTATCCTAAACCACTTAGTTGTTTTGCAGGTTCATGCCCGTTCAGACCCGCACTCAAGCAAAAAGGAAAATGGTTGATCAACAAGCTCAAGGTACCCACCCGAATGTCCCACACGGTCCTAATCATAGTCCAAATACTCCGCAAGATCCCCATAACATTCTGGCCAATCCACAAGATCCACAAAATGATGCCCCATCCCAATCAAACACCAACATCTAGAATACCACACTACCCAGTGATAAACATATGGCTAACCAACTCGAGGTTACTATTGATGAATATCTCAGTAACCCTACCAATGTCCAGATGACAAATCATCTCTTAAAGGAACGTGGAGATAAGATCCTTGCCACATTACTCATGAAGGGGGTTAAATCACCATCCGGTTTTGATACATCATAGTATACCCTTCCCACAGTTGTCAATCCACAAGCCTCACAAAATGTTCCAGAGAATTCCTACATTCCTGAAGGTGCACCCACTGAAAACTAGTATCATCCTAAATTTGGAAATGTCATCATCCATCAAGTCCAAGAGTATCCTCGTCTTTCGAATACAACATCTACTATTCCATCACCATATCCTAATGATCCCCATACCTCTGGTATGCCATCATACATCCCATCTACTCCACCGCTCCCCCCCATATCCTAATAATAGAGGCACACCTATACTTACCAATTTTCCACCTCCTGCATTTCGACAACCTTCAAATAATCCACACGAATCTACCACACTACCAACACCACCACAACATACTACTACCACTCTAGTTTCATCTCAACCCTTGCATCCACAACACACTACCATTTTTACACAACCATCACATCAAGTAGTACAACCTATCTCACAACCACAACAACCACCACATAACCCTTTTGTGGTCGCCCCCCAGCAACAACATATCGCATATCACCCATCTCATCAACAAAAGCCACAACAATGACCCCCACAACAAAATATGCATATCCCTACACAAAAACACCATAATCTGCTTACTAAGTACCTTTATCATCCCTCTAGCACATACACTATTCCATCCCATCTCAATACGACTCCTCATCAGAATGTTCAAAATCAAGCACATACCCAACCGCCACCTTACAAACATCCTTTGCAACCTCAACATCATCCCCACAAACAACCATCAAATCCATACCCATATGCCATGCAACAACCCACCATTGCACAACAATACCAATCCTATCTGCCCTACTTTCAACAACAACCAACTCATTAGCAGGGGTCACCTTACACTTTCGATTACCATCAACCATCATCACATCAACAAAGAGGCCCTACCTCCATGCATTACCAAAATTCTACACAACAACAAGACCCATCTCTCGCTTCCTACTATCAACAATAATTGCCTTACCAACAAGTGGCTTCCACTCATCATAATCAACCATCCAACTATCAATCCACCTATAATCAACAAACACACTCGTATCGGACTCAACTCATCTATGATCTGACAATGGTAGGGCCATCCTCATCATATCCACAATACTACCCATACAATCAATCCACTTTTACTCCTGCGACTCTCATCAATAAGGACTTGGAAGAAGTAAAAACAGCATTAAAGGATCTACATGCTGGAACAGGTAAACAAACATGCAAGTTTGAGGACATATGTCCTTATCCTTTAGATCCCTCCATCTCTTTGATTCCTTTTCCCAAACATTTTGAGATACCGAAATTTGATAAATACAAAGGAACCAGGGACCCTAGATCTTACCTTCAATAATTTTATGCTCATTTCCAAGAGGTCATGCATAATGACAATTATCGTAACCGACTTTTCCCTAAAAGTCTACAAGGAGTTGCCCTTAACTAGTTTATGGGCCTTGAAAAAGGATCTATCAAAACCTTTGCATAGTTATCTGAACAGTTTATCTCCCACTTCTCTTTTAATCTAGAGAAGGATATTGACACACTTGATCTCCTGAAAGAAAAACATGATGGAGAGACCTTTGCAAGCTACTTGCAAAGATGGCATGCCTTGGCTAGCAGGATGAAATTCCCACCACCAGAAAAAGACATGGTCACACTATTTATCAAAAATTCCCACCTAGATATGGCTCATAACTTCCAACTCCATTGTATCACCGCCTTTGCAGCACTTGTGGAGAAGGGTCCCATCTTGCGACGAGCCCTTGTTGCAAAAAGGACAAGTCAAACATTTTAATTCTAATAGAGAGAAGTCCTTTGGGATAAACCTCATTATTGGAATAGAAATAAAAATGATGTCAATGATGGTGTCATTAACAGCAAACATGTTCAGGTGGCCACTACCACACAAAAATACCCTCCTCAATAACAATCATCAGTTGAGAACACCATATCCATCCCCCAAGGGGCACCACGACAACAATCCAACCAAAATAACCAAGGGGAAAACAAACGATAGTTCATTCAGATGGGAGAACCCCTTAGCGTGGTGTTTAACAAGATTCTTCAAGATAATTATCCCATCACGTATCCTATAACAAAACCTCTTGATATGTCTAAACCCAAGCCTGCTTGGTTTAAAGACAACGAATATTATGAATTTCATAATATTAAGGGACATACCTTAGATAAATGTCAAGGCCTAAAAACCTACATTCGAGGCCTCGTCAATTGAGGTGAGATCCATGTAGATGCCAACACACCATCTTCATCCAATGCTCAACTCCAGATATATCAAAATTCTTTTCCTAACCACAATGAGGGTCCTATTACTTCCAACTCTAATCCTAGATCTAACAACAATAACAAGCAAGGTAACAACACCAATAATATCAGCTAGAAAAAATTTCCATACAATTATCAAGGTGTGGTCTCATATGTAGAACAAGTGGAGCCACATGTGTTCATGATACATGTCAAAGGAAAATATCCACAAAGTGTTGTTACCACTCGACGAACCCACATCACAGTCCCTGCAACTCCATCTACCCAACGACAAAATGTCAATCCACAATATAACATCCTAGACCACCTAGGCAAGACTGCAGCCCAAATATTCATCTTAGATCTACTTAAGTCATCTCCCATACATAGAGACATCTTGACTAAGGCTTTGTAAAGCACACAAGTGCTTGATGATATTGATCCTACCCAATTCCAAGCATTGGTAGGCAATCTCTCATCAACCTATCAGTTAACCTTTAGCCAAAAGGACATGCCACATCTTGATTCAAGCCACAACCGCCCCCTCCATCTCAAGGTTGGTGTAAATTGTCAAAAAGTAAAAAGGGTACTAGTAGATAATGGTTCAGCCCTAAATCTTTGCACATTAAAATTCATACAAGAGGTTGGGTACACCCAGGCTGATTTAAGAAGTCAAGTTATCACCATCAAGGCATATGATAATGTAGAGCAGGATTCTGAAGGAATTATTTTCCTTGCTACTCAAGTGGGCCCCATTGTATAGTACACTATGTGTCATATTCTGGACCTTGAACTTCCATACAACATCCTTCTTGGCCATCCATGGATTCATTCTATGCAAGTCATCCCATCCACCTATAATCAATGTTTAAAGTTCCCATTTCAAGGAACAAAAGTTACCATACAAGCTGATGCCCAACCTTTTGAATATTGTCATGCCTTGAAAGCTTCCTTTCTACATTCACATTACTGCACGAGATTCGAAATGGGGGCATCCCCAACATCTAATTCTGACCCATCCACCAATACACTAAACACCTCATCTCCACCATCATCCACGCCTGCTTCCACCGTCACCAAGGTCCAAATCATAGATAAGTGATGTGGCAAATACAAAATGCATACCACATTAAATGTGGCAACCATGCCACTCTCATCCCGCACATATGGACAACCAAATCTGCCATTACCAAAAGTGAATGAAAATACACTTACACTCACCTCCAAGAACATGGGTTCAACAACATTCAATGATCTAGGATCCCTTCAGGATCAAATGGAAGAAGATATCAGTCAATGAGTTTATCGAGAATAACATGAGCCACCACATCCCCTTATAGAACACTTTCAAGAAGTTTATCCACATGCCTCCAAGTTCAGAGAAAAGTGTCATTACCAAGGCAGAGGCCTTGGTGTGGAAGAAAAAGGAAAATTCCAGCCCATTGAAGCAACTACCATCCGACCAAGAAGTTTGGGCTTGGGTTATGATACTAAACAGAAGGGTCTTGCGGCATCCTCTAACACTTCTAAAAATGTTAATTTTGATGATGGTTCCCTCAAAGACATACCGGAAGAAGAGTCCATCATACACATGTATGATGATTTGAATCACGTTGACCTCCCTATCATGTTTGAATGCTTGTCTATTTGCACCATAACCTTATCCCTCAAACATCCCAAACTTATAGATCATGACCTACAAGGTAGCGCACCTATCAAAACATTTCCCTTAGAGGATACCTACGTACATCTCATGGGATTGGGGGAAGATGAATGCCCTAACTGCAAAATAAAAAAGAAACAAAAATAAAATACGTCATCAAGTGAAAACCTCACTAAGGTGCTTTTTGAATAGGAAAAAGTAAAAACAAAGGGTGTATCTAACAGTGAAAACCTCAATATGGCACTAGAAGATGGGGATGTTCATATTCCCCTTGTGGGAACGCAAATATCTGAGAAGTCTTCTATTCTCATTGAAGAGACGCAAGAGGTAAATTTGGGGATAGCAGAAACTCCAAGGATCACCTATGTAGCCAGATCTTTATCAGAAGAAGAATATCTCACCATTGTCCAAATTCTCTAAGAAGGAGTTATCAATTTTGCATGGGCTTATTCAGATATGCCTAGCCTAGATCTAGACCTTGTTGTACACCATCTGGATGTCTGTCCAGATGCCAAACTTGTCAAGTAGAAGCTCTGAAAGATGCACTCGTAGGTAGCACTATTAGTTAAAAAAGAACTGGAAAAATTACTGGATGTTGTCTTTATTAGACCCATTGATTATTCTTATTAGATTTCCAATATAGTACATATTGATAAAACTTACAGAGACATCAAAATTTGCATAGATTTCTGAGATCTTAACAAGGCTTGTCCAAAAGATGACTTCCCATTGTCTAACATTGACATGTTGGTCAACATTACTGTAGGACACGAGATGTTATCCCTTATGGATGGCTTCTCTGGCTACAATCAAATCCGAATTTCCCCTGACGGTCAACACAAAACCGCCTTTACAACACCTTGGGATACCTTTCATTACAATGTCATGCCCTTTGGCCTCAAAAATGCGGGGCCAACATATCAATGAGCAATGATTGTTATATTCCATGAACTCATCCACATTATCATGGAAGATTATGTTGATGACTTGCTAGGAAAATCCAGAACCAGAGAAGAACACCCTGCCATTCTGAAAAAGATCTTTGAGTGCTTGGAGTAGTATAAGCTAAGACCGAATCTGAAAAAGTATGTGTTTGGTGTCACATCAGGGAAATTGTTTGGCTTCATAGTCTCTTAGAGAGGCATCAAGGCTGACCCTACTAAAGTAAAAGCTATCATGGATATGCCTCCACCTAGAAACCTAGAATAGTTAAGGAGCCTTCAAGTTAAGCTACAATCCATCCATCGGTTTATAGCCCAGCTTGCAAATAAATCTTAGTCATTCGCTCACCTTCTAAAGAAAGACACCACCTTCAAATGGAATCAACAATGTCAGTTGGGTTTTGATATGATCAAAGAATACTTGACCCACCCACCAATCTTGATGCCACCTATCCCTGGAAAAACCCTCTTGCTATACATATCTTCCACTTCAGTTGCATTGGGGGAATTGTTGGCACAACATGATGAATCCTCAAAAGAACGAGCAATCTATTACATTAGTCGAACACTGGTCAGTTACGAATTTAATTATTAACCAATGGAGAAAGCATGTCTCACTGTGCTCTTCAGTACACAAAAATTCGTCATTATATGTTTAGCCATCCGATAAAGCTAATATGAAAGTTGACCCCCTCAAGTACTTGTTATCTAAGACAACCCTAACTGGCCGAACCGCTAAATGGATCATGCTTCTCAGTGAATTTGATATAGAATATGTAGATAGAAAAGAAATCAAAGGATAGGTAATAGTAGATCAATTGGCAGATGCCCCATTAGTAGATGCCTATCCCATAGAAACCAAATTTCTAGATGAAGGAGCATTTGCAGTATCAGAAGCTACCACATGGACACTGTACTTTGATGGATCACACACTAATAATGGATCAAGGGCTAGAGTCTTTATTATCACCCCCCAAGGTGATTACATACCAAAATCATTCAGACTAGATTTTCCCTACACCAATAACATCGCCGCATATGAAGCCCTTCTCACAGGCATTAGAATCGTAGTCCAATGGAACATCACTTATCTACAAGCTTTTGGTGACTCCCAGTTGGTTATAAAACAGGTCAATGATGAGTTTCTAACAAAAGATGAAAATTTGTTGCCTTACAAATGTATGGTGGATGACTTCAAAACATATTTCACATCCATCTAATTTGAGCAGATCTCGAGACTCTAGAATAAGGCAACAAACGTTATGGATACCATTGGTTCTCTCCTCAACATGCTAAAAGATCGCACATATTGTTAGTTCCTAGTCGAGCAACTCCTAATCCCAACATATGATATCCCTAAGAGTGACATGGTGTGTGATATTGTAGGTCCTGAATCCCATTGGTACCATGAAATTTACACCTATATTCATGACAACACGCTCCCACGTGATCTCACGAGAAACCAACGTAAATCGTTTATCCAATGCACTGCCCGCTATACCATCATCAGTGATACACTTTATCGACGTGGGTATGATAGAACTCTCCTCCATTATTTAGATGAAATAGAAGCTCGTACGACATTAACATAAGTGCATAGTAGTATTTGTGGGGCCCATTCTAATGGTATGGCCTTAGCCAAACGGATTCTTAGAGCAAGGTATTACTGGCCTACAATGGAACATGATGCTTGTGAATATATCAAAAAGTGTCTTCCATGTCAACAACATGCAGATCTGATTCACGGTCTAGCACAGGAGCTATAAACTATCACGACACCTTGGTCGTTTTCACAGTGGGGTTTTGACTTGATTGGCGAGATCTACCCTCCATCCTCTGATGGTCACAATTTTATCATCATAGCCACTGAATACTTCACCAAGTGGGTGGAAGCCATACCACTCACTCAAATCACTGGTGTTTAGATCTCTAAGTTCATCCTCTACCATATCCTTTGTAGGTATAGTATCCCCTCTGCCATCATCACTGACAATAGAAAGCCATTCAAAAATCAGTGTATGAAGCTCCTTTGTGACACATATCATATCCAACATCATTGGTCCACCCCCTACTACCCCCAAGGTAATGGAAAAGTAGAAGAAACAAACAAAAAATTGATCAAAATCATTAAGAAGATGGTCAATAACACTGGCCGAGATTGGCACCTCCATATCCATCCTACTCTTTTCCATCCACACCCCCACTGACACTACTCCATACTCTCTTGTCAATGGAACTGAGGCCATCTTGCCAATTGGAGTTGAAATCCCTTCACTCTAAATCTCATCACTGACGAAGACACCCGAGTGGCATGCCTGGCACAATTGGAATTGTTGGATGAAAAATGGGTCAAGGCTTATAACCATCTGCAAGCCTATCAACACCAACTCAAAAGGAGCTACAATAAGAAATTATGCCCTCTCCAATTTAATTTTGGTGATTTTTCCTTAAAGAGAATCAGCGAAATTAGCAAGACCGAGAGAAAAAGGGTAAGTTTGAAGCAAATTGGTTGGGCCCTTATGTCATCACCACAAAGTATGGTTTTGGTGCCTACAAGCTATTTGCCCCTGAAGGGGAGCCCTTGGAAGAATCCATCAACACCATGCACCTAAAGAAGTTCTATACTTATTTCACTAGGGGTATCCTTCTTGGTAAATCTCAAAAAATACAAAAAAATCAAAAAAGTCAAAAAAATACAAAAAAAATCAAAAAAGTCAAAAAAATACAAAAAATTTAGAAAAATACAAACAAATCAGAAAAATCCAAAAATAGTAAAGAGAAATAATTCATCCTATGGTGAAAACCACCCTTGTGTGGCACCTTGGATACATATGGTTGGTGAAAACCTGGCAACAGGTGCCTCTCGTATAGGGCTTACTCATTATCTACCTCGCGTCCTAGTTAATTTATGGCTTATCCATCGGCTCATCAAACCCCATATCCTCCCATGCGCTTGCATCACCTCGTGGCTTGGTATATTCTGGTTGAGCATTGGACAACCATCATCCACTATCTGACATCCTGAGCTTGTTATCCTAATCTGAGCTTTGTCATCTCATTCTTATGGTTGTCTCCGTTTAGGTTCACTCCTCGTGTTTGTCCCCATCTAGGTCACATCATGTCTTTTCTTGAACTACGACGCCTCTACACTTGCACGTAGGCAAGGCTAATCTTTTGATCGACCCTCGAGGCATTTTTTCCTTCATCGTCCATCCTCAGTCTTTCATCCTTTCCAAATTACGTTGCCCCTGCACTTTCACGTAGGCAAGGTTGATCTTTTGATCTACCTTGGGGCTGGTTTTTGTCTTGGTCATCCATCTATCTTCATCATCCTCTTTCCACTTCTACCATGGTATTTTCCTAAACTATGAGGGATTTGCGCTTTCAAGTAGGCAAGGTTGATCTTTGATCAACCTTCGAGCCCCTAGGTCTTTAGGTTGTGTCGGTCTATGTCTTGTGTCTTGTTGTCAAGTTATGTCCTTATCTCACTGGTACCTCACAAATAGAATCCATCTGTGTCACAAGGGTTAATCAGCTTCCAAAGATCCTGCGTCATTAATTAATGTTTTATTTTAGCCCCCATCTTTGGTCTTAACAAGATGTATCCTTCCTAACAGACCACATCAACCCCATCCACCATCTTGATCCTATGGAAAAGGATATTTTGAATTTGATTGTGATCTTTTAATACTTTTGACATTTTGTTTATCATTTGAGCTCCCTATCATTATTGACCAAGTCCACCATAATCTCTAATGTTATGGTGTGTTTTGGACTAGTTAACATAGGGGCATATCTTTATTTTTCTCATGTTTTTTATCTTCTTAGTTGTTCCACGTAGTATCCACCAAGATCCCTAGGGTCTTGTGTTATGTCGGGGCATACTTTTGTGCTTGTGGCTATCCTAATACCTAGCCCGACCAAAGTCATCACAATTTTGGGGGTGTTAGGATCGCCTTCTTGTTTTGTTATGTTTGTGTATGCATAGGACACTATATCGTCTTGGTTTACATACCCCAATGCTCGGTGTCTTATGTTATAGAAAAAACCAGTGCTCCAAAGATGGTAACTTGCATTTATAGTACATTCCATTATTCTCACCCATCGCATTCATGTATCCTTCATCTCTTCTTTTCCCTAGGATTTTGGATTGTGCAAACGACGATTTCCTCCATCTCCCCCATCTTTTTCTTCTTCTCCGGGCTCCTATGTTACTTGAAAGGTACAATCCACCCCATTCATCACATCATTTATTGCAGGCCTTTATTGATATTAAATTACATACCCATTTTAAGTCATGTAGGCTAGTTTTCATTAATTATTCTACACCTCTTACCATTCACTTTAGTTCATACATCCACCATCAACATAATTATGCATATCAAAAACATATAGACATCATGCATATCAGAACATATGAATAATAAAATCTTGTGCATCCATCATATCCTGCATCACTACCATTAGGCATCAATATAATCATCATCAAATCATCATCATACATTACCATAGACATACATCCATACAAAAATATCCATCACTACATCATAATGCATAAATAAAGTCATCCATCATATCTACATCACATAAATGTCAATAAGGGTCCTCACATATCTAAAATCCAAAAAAATACAATATCCATCATAATCATCACTCAAAATAAAGGTACGAGTACACGACTATGCATCTACTCTGATCTGTGTATTGTACCCGCCCTATACCTATTAAACATTGGGCTCCTGTGCCTCTGGTACTCTAAACCTTGTGCTTGCTCCATCCGATCTTTGAGGTGAGTCTAGCACTAAACCTCTATGTGGAGGTGTCTCCCTATAGCTGCTAAGGCCCTATGAATATGTCCCTACTGTCGGTGATGGTGTCATCATCTATGGCACTACTCAAACAAAGGGTGGTACACGATTCACTGGATCTAGAATTTCCATATAATATGACCCCATATAATAGCTTGACTCTCATATGAGATCATCCCTCTCTGCCACCTACAATCTTGCAGTATCTCACTTTGATTTGTACCTGTCACGATGACCACAAAGGACTCTCCTCTCCTTCTCCCATAGATCATGTGCCATCTACAACTGATCTACCTGTCCCTATACCTATGAAATCTCGACCGCCAACCTATCTCTGTCACCTCACAATAGCTCTATCTCCTCCTGCATCTATCTCCTCTCCTCCCCTGTCATGTTTGTCCCACCCTGTGGCTGCCCTATCTTATCCTGCAACTAGGTCGTACCCTCCACCAATCTATCTCGATCTCATTGCAGCTGATCTAACTAACTCTACAACTATGTTATCTCCCTCTCAAGGACATGTCTATGTGTCCAAGCCTCATCCCTCTCCTCCTATAACACTTGCATCTATGTCTGAACAACCTCCCTCTCTACCTCCATCCTACGTACCTAGTCCCTGAAGCTCTCCACCCTCTCCTGTACCACTCCCATATCCTCCATTGTCTCCCCAACCACCTCATCTCAAGCTCGAAGCTCATCTCGCTCCTGCCTCAACTCCCTCTGCTCCCTCAACAATCCCTCTACCTATCTCCTTAGATACCCCATATCTCTTTGTGCCTCTGCTAGTGCCTCTGATATCTAACCTATCCCTCCTCCAGACAAATGTTGCCCCCCTACCTATAATAGCACCACTATCGCCACTAGTTTTTCCCTCTCCCACCTCGTTGACTCTTTGGTCTCTCACTCCCTCGCTACCTCTCCCCCCAACCGAGTCACCTTAGCCTGTAGCTTGCTCACCTCTGCCTATGACTCATCCCTCTCCCTTTTTGCATCATGTACCTGGGTGGTCAGGTGGTCCACAATGAAGCCATAATCCCTTTGTCTTGTGCCCTCTAATCTGACTACCTCTACCTATAGTCTCCTCCTATCCACCCCGAGTCTAATAACCTCTGCCTCCAGTATCCTCCTAGCCACCTCTCTTTGCTCAATGGTTGGCTCCCTGGCCTCCACTCCTTTCACTTGAGTGATCAGATCTGTTCTATAGGTGGCCTCATTGCTAGGGGAAGAATGCCATGTACCTTTGTATCCATCGCCACTACTCCCTCTCCATCTCCTATGTCCATTGCTTAGGCCTCATCCCTCTCCATTACCTTTGCCTCATATCCCTCCTTATCGGGCTGGCCTTGACCCCTCTGTCTCCTCCTCCTCCTAGCTGATCTCCATGGACCTCTTGTCTGACCCCTCCCCTGCCTTGCTACCATTGGCACCTCCTATTGCCTACCTGACCCTACCCCCTCTAGCACCCTCTACTGCCTCTATAATCCTGTCACCTCTAGCACCTCCTGCTGCCTGCCTAATCCTACCACCCCTGGCCCCTCTTACTGCCTGCTTGCCCATACCCCCATCGACACCCTCTGTTGCCTTCATAATCTTTTCACCTCTGGCTCCTCCTACTGCCTACCTACTCTTCCCACTCTTATTACTCTCCTTCAACATCCTCTGGGGCTACTCACATCATCTCCTCCTAGGGCTACCTCTGTCTGCCTCCTCTACTGCCCCCCGGCCCCGTCAACTCACTGACACACCTCTCCTATCACCGACCTGGCCTCCTCTCCTGATCCAAAACCTACTTCTTCTATGATTAGCACCTCTGGTGTGATTCATCTAGGACAATGTTGTGCAAACCATGTTGCATATCTCAACGTGATCCCAACATCTACTGGCCCCTCACCTCTACCCGAGTATTCTATTAGCTCCTACCCCAGTGTCGCCTAGTGCTCTTGAGCAAACTCTGCTGAAATATCATCACCCCATGGTCACTCTCACATCAACCACATGAACATCTCCAGGTCATCTAGAATGTCCTGCTCCAACCCATATTGTCTCGTCACCCGATCTAGCTTGTGTGCCTCTGAGGGTCTCTCCCCACTATATAGCAACACATCATGAAATATCTCCTATGCACTACCTAATCCTCTTTCCATCCCCTGAACCTCCAGAACATATACGACCTCCACAACATATCCTCCTCCCTTAGCTCATCAAAAATTCTCCACCTATCCAACTCCCCTGCACCCTAATATTGAAACATCCACCCATCCTCTACATCATACCAGTAGGCTACCGGCGATGTATCCTTTGTTTGTCCCTCCCTCACCACAACCGATTTGGCCTCACTAATGTTCTCCCACACCCATACCTACAACATCATCACATGGCACACGCTGACTACATCCCGATAACACACCACATTCATCTCTTTGTATAATTGTGCCAGTATGCATGGTCCCCACACAAACTACCCATCTCTCTCCTTAAAAATATGTCAAATAACCTCCATATAACCTAAGTTGCACCATCTCCCACTCTTTTCTGGTATGATTATGTCACTAATCAACCCACACAAGTACAATGGTAGTGGTGGTACTTCTAGTCCCAAGCATTGATCCATGTCTAAACCATTATTCTCCACTAGCAAGTCCTCCCGTCCAAACAGGACCCACATGGTGTGGTCCAGCTCCTCTCCCTCTGATCTCAACTCACTAACCAATTGACCTACTATCGATAACCTCAAAATTTGTTAGACATCCTCTAGTGTCATGGTCATCTCCCTTGTCAAAAGATGAAAGATCGATGTCGCTGATTCCTATCACTCGATCAATGTTATCAGCATCGCCCGATGCGCTCTGATAAACATATATCTTAGGAAATGCAACAACCCCACCTCTACTAGCCATTGATGATCTACTCCGATCATTACCACAAGCACCTCTAACCTCCTCTCTCTCATCTGCAATGTCTTGAATCTCTGCAATCACCCCACAAACTTTTTCATATACCCACTCATTTTATTTTGACCCTCTATCACTATCCCTAACTTACCCGTGTCCCGAAAACTGCCCCCCCTTCTTCCCTTCTTTCTGACCATCCTCGCCTTTTCCTGCGGGGGTGGTACCTCCCTTTGGGTGGAGCCACCTTTTTCTCCAAGTCGAGGCCACCCCTTTGTCCAGGTTAGGGCCGCCCCTTTGTCTGTGTTGGGCCCGCCCCTCAGCAGGTGCCACCCGTTCGCTGCAAGCCGCCCTTTACCCAGTCGTTGCTGCCTCTGAGGCGAGGCCACCCCTCGAATGGGGCCGCCTTTGAGGCAGGACCACCTTCAAGGCGGGGCCGCCCCTCGGCAGCTATGATTGCCTTTCTAGAGCATTTTTGTCCCTATTCGAGGCAACGCCACCCCTACTAGGCATGGTCGCCTATGTCTGGGCACGACCTCCTATGGCTGGGGCATAGCCATCCCTAGTGGACATGATCTCCCCTGGTTGGCACGGTTTCCCCTGGTGGGCGTGGCCGCCCATGGTCAGGATGTGGCCACTTGTGGTCAGGGCACGACCACCCTTGTGTGGGGTGTGGCCACCCATTGGTGGGCACAACCACCCCTATATGGGGCGTGGCTAGCTCTCAATGGGCATGGCCACCCCTATGTGGGGTCGGGTCACTTGTGTATGGCCCCAAGCATCTCAATGAGGGGTTGATCTAGCGCTCCTCATTTTTCTTCACATATTCAAAATATTTTCTTTCAAATTCCTGTTTTCTCTTCTACCCATTTCTCTATTCTACTCATAATTCCCAACCCATGTTTTCAAACTTCTAATAATGATCACATTACTAATAAAAATGTGTTCATATCATAAAGGTAGTTTTCGAGCCTAACTTGACAAGGAATGGCGTACTCAACCCAAAAACTCCATACCTCGCACTCCCGGTGAAAAATGTCATCATCATAATCATCCGCCATTGTCCCTTTCTTGTCTTCCTCTCCAGCTGACAGTTGTCCAAATAAGGAATAGTAATCCTCACATTCCTATTTATACCTTTCCCCCTTTTTTTTAAATTTAGGGATTTTTTTCCTTTATTTAATCCTTTTTTTCTTCTAACTAATCCTGAAACTTTTGCAAGCCGTCATTTGCGCCCCGTGTGTCAGATTGACTCCATTCAAAAGGAAAAATTTCTTGAATTTTTGAGCTCTCTCCAACCATACCTTCTATTTCTTTATATCGAGACATTTTCTGGGACCACTTTTTCCCCTATTGTCCTCTTGAGGGGGCATACCCTACCATATTCACCACATCACATTCTTAACCCTGATTAGGGCATCTCCTATCATTCCCCTCCATTTGGGAAACCTCTCCTACACTAGGGCATCTTCTTCTTCGAAACACCATTATTCTAAACAATATTTTGAAAAGGGGCAAAATGTAAACACCTAAATTTGACCCTTTACATAAGGACAAATTTATCCTTTCCCCCATCCCCTTCATCAACGTTAATTAAATTATTTATTTAATTAATATTTATTTTCCCCTAATGTTCCTAAGGTATTTAATTGAATCAATTAAATATTTTATACATTAACCCACTTCATCTCTAAATTAAATAAATCAATCAATTTATTATATTTAATCAATTATCCTTATCATTTTTAATTCATCATTTTGTCTCCTTGTCACATTCTCCATAATATTTTACTAAACTGGATTTAATTTAATTAATCTTTCATTAAAATGTGCATATCCTTAATTAGTATTAATGTCACATCCTCCATAACTTGCCACTTACCTCTAATAATCATTAACTAATCTAATCATTTGTTTGCACAATCCTGATCATAATCACTTACCCCTTTTAACATGTCCTTAAGTCAACCTTCTTGGTACTTACCTTTTTTGGGTTTACCTTTTCCCCATGTGAATTAAAAATTCACACTTATTTCCCCCATGCATTTTTCTTCCCCATGACATCTCATGTGTCACATCGTACCCAAAGGACAAGGACCTCTTTTAGAGGAATCTTGTTTTACCTTTTAATCTTTCAGGTCTCTCCCTGAAAGTGAATTAAAAATACGCTTTTAGTTCCCCAAGGTCTTTCCCATTCCCCATGTTGACAAATGATGACTTTCTAAAATTTATCTCTTGTCACTTTCAGCCCCATATGGGGCCAAGGAATAAATTTTTAAAGAAATCCTCTCCCATCCCAAGGTACTTGCAAGTACCTTGGGACCACATGACCTCTTCCATGTCATTTGTACCCTTGTCCATCTCACCTTGTCCTTTGGACAACTCACCTGCCACATGTTCAAATGTGAGGGCTTTTGAGTCCTCAACTCACCATAGCCCTCCATATTGGCCATGGTGGATCAATCTGGACTATTGAATTTTCTAAAGAATTCAACATTTCCTATAAATACCCCCCCTTCTTCCTTCATTAAGGGATCCTTGGGAATTCTTAGCTAACTTATGATCTTGAGCCATTTGAGCCTACATAAGTTATTATCACATCATTTCATCCAATATCCATCTTAGCCATTTACATATTCATCTTGCATTTTAAGCACTTTGCATTGTTTTGCCATCAAGGAGCACACATAATATCAACTATCAAAGGGCCAACCAAGGAAAGCATGAAAAAATTTATATCAATTTTATTTTCATTTTCATCTTCCTTTTATCTTGTGTTTAACTTAGGCTAATCATTTTGAGGTGTTAGGTGTCTCTGTATTCGTCCTGCATTTTAGATTAGTACATTTTTCCCCTTCACATAAATTTTGGTGGGGCATGATGAAATTTTTTTGGCTCAATTAGTTGGTTCATGGAGGGAGAGGAGAGTCACCATGGGTGGCATCTCGCTTGAAGTCAATGAGGAAGTGGTTTCCAAGGCGACAAGCCTTTCTTGTGAGAGAAAGAAGTACAAGAAGCATACAAAGACCTAGTATCTTGAGAGTCTCAATGCCTTTTCAGGGACGACAAAAATCCGGTTAAGAAGTAGTCAGGCTTTGACAGAGAGGTGTTTTCTAAACCTTGGGACAAGGTGTGTCTTGCTCTCATGAAATATGTTACTTTCAAAGGTAGATTTAAGGTTTTTTATTTTTATCATCAACTGTTGTTGAACCACCTAAGACATAAAATGACCCTCAAATTTCCTTTCTTCCTATTGACCTCCTTTGAAAATTTGATCAAGGAATCCCATGATGTTGTTGCTCTTAACCTAGACTTGTCATCTCTCCTTCCTCTACATCAGGGCCTCATCCTGAATCTCTATCACTTCCATTTATCGCTATGCCCCTCTAAACCCATCTCAGTTATTTATGTGGAAGAATTGGAACCTACTGACCTTTCCTCTGATTAACTTTCCCCTACTACTTCAATGTGTCCTAAGAGAAAACCCCTTGACTGAAAATGAACCCTCTAGTAAGACTAAGCCTAGAACCCCATCAAAAAATAAAAAGGGGCAGGTGGGGTTGGCCCATTCCAAGGCTGCAATCCAATTATGTGAACTAAAAAAAAAAACCCACCAAGAAGGATAACATGACTATGGCTAAGAAAAAGGTGAAAAGGGACATTGCGTGTCAGGTGGAGTTTTTGGCCATTGATAGTGAGGGAAAAAGTGTTGAGGAAAAATAATCCAAAGGTGACACAATTGTGGATGCTAATATGGATATGGGGACTGAACAAACTAGTGTCCAGAGGTCCCACAGACTGACTAATAACAAAAAAGGGGTCCTAGTGGGTGAGATTTCAAGTGACTCAAAGCGGACTAGAGGTAGAGAAGAAGACAAGAAAGACACTATTGAGGAGATGGAAGAGGAATTTGTGGAGGGTACGAGCAATTTCTTGGACATGAATAGAATGCTCAAAGATGACTCCAACCACTCTTTTGATCCCAAGGCTATTGAGGAGGAGATGACCTAGTGGAAGAATGAAATGGATGTGGATATCAACAAGCTGCATGAGTGGGTGGTGAAGCTTGAAAGGAAATTCAACTGACTAGTTCGTTTCACCATTAAAATGATCCATAGATCTGCATTCACACTTTTTGAAGTCATCAAGGAGGAGGCTAACAAGACTACTGAGGGATAAGGACCCAACTATATTGGAGATGATGTTTTAAATCTCCTCATTTAGAAATGGGAGAGTGTGGCCAATTAGTGGTATGTGTTGGCTATCGTTGTTGGGTCTTTGTTGTTAGTGTGGAGTGTTTGTGTCATTTTTCTATTGTTTTTAGTTTTGTTTCTTAATGTGTTTTTTACCTTGGTTCCTTTTTGTCCCTATGAGCTCCTTGTGTAAAGGGTACAACACCTTGTAAATGCTTCTTAACTAATCAAAAAAAATGGTGGATTCATTTCCACCATAACCTAATTTTAACTCAACAATGGTAAAATAGAATTGAATAATAAAAATTATACATTATAATTAAACAAATAATATTTTTAATGAAATAAATCAAAAAAGTAGAAAAAAAATGAATCTCATAAAGATGAAAATTATCATATACCTATCCCATATGGTATTCTACATATGCTACTCAAGTGTGATTGGGGGATCATATCTTACCTTAAGAGTATCCAATATTTCTTCATGATCAATATTACTCATTGTCCATTGTTATTTTGTTCTTTGTTTTGCATGATACTCCAATAGCTTAATATTCATTGTTACAACTAGGTGTGAATACATGAGTATGGTTTTATGTTTCTCAAAGTCCTCAAATGAAAGTATACCATTCTTTTTAATCATATATGTTCGCAACAAAGTTCCAAAAATAACTACTGATCTTGTAGGATATGTGAACCCATCATCATATTTCATAGGTTGTGCTAGATTTTTTTTCCCTGAACACATCATTTCAATCTAAATTTTTAACTCTCTTCATTCTCATGTGGTGTAACAAATACATTACACATCCTAGTTGTACAAGGTCTTAAATATGTTCATAGTCAAATGAACTTTCCATTTCATTGAGTAAAGATGAATGAGATTGAGATAAAGGGGTTAGATATTGTGGAATCCATGTACATACCCACTCACTTGAATCACAATGATCCCAAACACATTTAATACAACTTTGAAAAAATAAGCTATTTCATGTGTCTAAATAGTCTATGTACCTACATCTGACCTTCAAAATGAATGCATCTTTGATGATTCCTTGATTATCTAGAAATCCAATTTATCTCCCAATGTCCCCTCATCAACCAACCAAAAGTACCTATGTAATTTTGAATCAAGTTCACCTCTTTGTGACAATTCATTGTTACACCATTCAACAACAAAAATTGCATCATTAAATGTAGCACCACCTCTAATATTTAGTTGCTATTTAACTAGATATCTCTTCACACATGCACCCGCTCCATCATGCTCCCCTTTTCCATGTCCAACTTTAAAAAAATCTAGATATGAGGTACACCCCTCTCTGCATGCATTCTTCTCAACTAGAAAAAAATTCAAGCATTCTTGAATTGACTGATACAATTATCTGACTAAATGAGATTTCAAACCATTCTAATATATTTTTCTTTTAAGAATTCAATAATTGTTGAAAATGATATTGTACATACTTTGACGAATGAGATTGATCATCACTCATGTAAAAATAGTACTCCTTTAATATCATGATGTTCTCTTCTATACTATCAAGGGTGTGTCTATATGTGACATGAGTAGAATAACAATCTAGATAAAAGTATAATATTGAGATTAGACTACATTTTGTGGTTGCATTATGTAGTTTTCTACAAAATCGATTACAGAGATAATATTTCCAATCAAGAAAAATCCTTACACATCTTGATTTTTTATCTAACCATTGAGAACTGTGGTTATTTCTTGCTTACCTTTTAAAAATATTTTTCTTAAATAAAAAAAAATCATAAACACTTACTTCTCTTAACCATGTCAAATTTAGAACCTTCACCTCTACTCTTCAACTTATATTTCATTATCTCATATCTCTTTTAATCAACCATTTTATTTTCAAAATCATGCTCGTCGCCCTCATGATTACATGATATAAACTTTTGTAACCCCTACATTATAAACACTTTTGATTTAAAAAATATTTTTTTATAGAAAATGCAACCATCATCTCAAACACATGAGTGCAAATATAATAAGTCCCTAGATGACTTTGGTAGTTGCATTGCACCACACTCCTTATCATTTCGTTAGTATGCAAAGTAGAACAAATATTGCATAATAATTCATGATACATAGAAAAATCCATGTTGTATTTGCAACAACATATATTATGAATTTTAAGAGGCACATAATAAGAGGGCTTACAAGATTCAAATTCCTTTTTTGATGTTTTCAAACTTGGATGTGTTTCACATACTCTTTTGTATAATTTTGCTTGGCTGCAGGGCATGTGCAAGAAGTTGGGTCCATAAAACATTCAAAAAGTGGAAGTGGTTTCCCTAATACTTAGAATTTGTCACTGTTGAAATAAAAATTTGAAGCACTTACACATTGAATCTTAAAAAGGTCTGGTAATATGAAATTTTGTATTTTGAGTCTAGTTTTCAAATATTTAATTTATTCTAATACCTAGACGATATGAATTAATTTGTAATATGCATGTATAAAAACCAATTTTAAAAGTCATTTTTTTAGGACCATAGCATGCATGTGTATAAACACCATACTTTGACCTAAATAAAAGTATTTTATAATTCCTTTTGGGGAAAGATGTGTAATAAAATAAATATTGATGAGGATATTTTTTATTATTTTTTCTAAATAAATTTTTATTGATTTTTTGTAGAGAAGGGGGGTTCACTACTCACAAGTTCTCTTCATTCAGAGAGCCTCATGGGGAAAACTGCCCTAAACCACCTCAAGGAACAACATGAGAGTTCTAGAATCAGAAAGACCGAGTCACAAACATTTTCTAGACAAACTAACAAGCTCTCGGCCAAAGGATTGAAGCATGGGTCTGGGATGAAAACACAATGCAATGATGTCTCTTTGGCACGTTGGCATTTGTATAGACCAGAAAGTGAGAATGTCACATAAAATAGCTTAACGACTACTAACGATCGAATTACTAATAAATTCAAAAGTACTAGAAAATAGACGAATGTGATAAAGCTGAAATAAAGTGAAATAAAAATGATAAAGAGAATAAGAGATAAAAATAAAATGCTCACAACCACACAAGTGATGAAACCTCTAGCACATGAATGTCTTTAATACCTACATGTGTAAGATCTAGAGAAAGTGTTAGGGATGTATAGGGGTTTTCCTTAGTCAAACTCCTGTTTTGGTGTTCCCACCTCCACGAACAACCAAATAGATAGAGAGAAATGAACCGAAATGGAAAAAGCGTGTAGTGAAAAAAAACCCACTTCAGGAGTAGAAACCAAACCACCAAGTATGAGTGATAAAATAAATCCTCGCTTGAGGAGGAGAACCTGTATCACAAAATGAGAGTTGATAAAATCAATCCCCGCTTGAGGAGGAAAACTTTTATCATGAAGTAAGGATGCAAATGATAGGGGATATGGAATCCCAAGATGCTCACAAGCATGAGATAAGGGAGATGGAGCTGTAAGATCCAAGAGTGTTGTAGAGAGTGTTGTAATGGCTTGAGAATACTGCTATAACAAAAGAGAATCTAAGATCCAAGGCTAGAAGGAAGCTAAAGGCAGAAGAGATCCAAATGGATGGAAAAGATAGAATTTAAGGAAGGAAAAGAAGCTTCTTGAGTCATTTCAAGGCATCTCAAGGAATTACCACTGACAAAATGAGATGAAAAGTGGAAAAAATGTACATAAATAATTTTTTGAACATTGAAACATTGTAGGATGCTAGTGTGGCACGCAGATGTCTGCATGGCATGCTAGTGTCTAGACATGTCACGCAACAAAACAATGCAAATGGGAGAAGCATCAAGTTTATCACAAAGCTAACACATAAGGGTAGCTACTGAAAAGGGCTGCTAGAGAATCTTGAGAAGGGAAAAAGGCTTATGCAAGGGCTAAAGTGAGCCTACATAAGATGCTAAGGGAGTGGACACTAAATTGGATTCAATAATGTAAGTGAAATTGCAAGGGGTGCAATTTTACGACATTACATTTTGCCCCCACTTTAGCGGGCATATGAATCTACATTAATATGCATGCTAAAGGAAATATACTAAACATAAATAAAATCATTATGCAAAAATGATACAGTAGAGGAAGCATATATCTCTTTGAACCAAAGAAGCATGCCTCCAGGTTGAAGACCTGCAAAAAAAATGCATTAGACAAGAAAAACATGCACTAGACAACAATGTTAACATACAAAAAACTAAAGGTTTTGATTTAGAAAAGTGAAAGAGACCTCGATGTAAAAGGTTGTCTCTGTACTATGCATCATCCCCAAATTAAGAAATAACATATATAATAATTCTTAAATAGAGAGAAGATTGTAAGGATCGATTGCTTCAAGAGAATAATGCATACAAAAGTCAAGGAAGCAACCAATGTCAAAGATAGAAAGGGAATATAATCAGGATGAAGAAGATACAAATCTTTGATCCTATATACACAATTTGAGAAGAGAGAGAAAGGAATGAAAATTCCAAGAGAGATGGCTCTATAGATACTCTCTATTGAGGAGGTTTTAACGAAGTGATTTCGTACCTCCACGAAACTATGAAGTTGCACAAAGTACACTAAAGGCCCTCAAACCAATGATAGACAAATCTCGTAAGATGTAAGCATCTCACAAGCCCACATAATTGCAAGAAGGAAACCTCAAATTTATCTCTCATGAAGGAATCCCAGAGTAGTAAGCGCCTTATAGTCCCACAAACTTGCAAGGAGGCATCCCCCATGTTCTCTCTTATGAGGGAAACCTAATGAAATTAGTGCCTTACAGGCCCATAGACCTGCAAAGAGGTGTCCTCCAAGTTCTCTCTCATGAAGGAAACCTAATGAAAGGGGACTTTGTAGAGTTAGACTAGAAAGTATCTTTATAGGTGCACCCACAAAGGGACATGTTAATATGTAGATAGAACATGCCAGAAAATAAAGAAACCACATAGGCAATCAAATAGACAATCATGCAGACCATCAATAAATTGGAAGGCTTTCAAAGGGGTTCCTCAGGAACCATTCAAAAGAAAGGGGGTCCACTCAAGGGATGCACTATTTGAAAGGTGAAGTCTAGTTAGGCTACCCCCAAGCTAGACGCAAATGAATTCATTTGAGATACAAGATTTCAAAGGGGCTCCCTCAGGAACCCTTCAAAAAGAAGAGGATCCACTCAAGGGACACTACATTTGAAAGACATAGAGAAGAGAGGTGGTCCTTTAAGAAGGACACACTTCTCCAGAGCAAGTTATCATTGCCCCCAACATATAGGGTAGGAGAACCATTTAAGATACTTACAGAGGTAAACCTTGATATTGTGCTGTTAGAATAAGTGAGCTAATTAAGAGGTAAACTAACACACCAATGAAATGTTAGATTGAAAGAAACTAATTTAGAAAATAAAAAAGAAAACTCTAAAATGACAGCAGCTTCTTCAAATTCATCTCATTGTCCTCTATCTCCAAGGATTTGATTAAAGTTACTGGCTCTCAGTTGTGTAAGCAACAGCTTGTTGAAATGACAACTTAGGAGAATGAGATTGATTGAAAATGCATGTCCTTTTCTAATGATTTAAACTATGAAATTGAGCTTGAAATGCTATGATATTTCTAAAATATTGATAGGCTAATTCGAATGCAACTATAGTAACTGCGTATGAAATCTAGGATGAAATCTACTTACGAGAAGGTTGTATTTATAGATTTTCAAAGCCAAAAATCTAGTTGGCGGAGATCAACGATTGAAATTCAAACCTGTTAAGATGAACGGTGAGAGATTAAGAAATTGAGAGAAAGGTGGAAGGTTGAGAGGAAAGTGGAAGAATGTTTTCAACC
Organism: Sequoiadendron giganteum; assembly: GCA_007115665.2. Classification (NCBI taxonomy): domain Eukaryota; kingdom Viridiplantae; phylum Streptophyta; class Pinopsida; order Cupressales; family Cupressaceae; genus Sequoiadendron; species Sequoiadendron giganteum. The sequence continues at coordinate 70,488,237 of CM021109.1, forward strand.
CACAAAACCATCCTCATTCAAAAATGGAAACAAATTGCCATTTGCCACCTCATTTATGAAAATTGGTTGAAAGTTGAGAATAATTGCTAATTACATGTGACAATGGATTTAGAAGCTTCCACAATTAAATAATTTCTATTTAATTAAGTGGGGTGGAAAAAGACATTCAATATAAAATATTTAAATGTGAAATAAAGGATGAATATTCCTTTGTTTGAATTTAAATGTTCAAACTTTAGAAATAAAATGATAATCAAATAAAAAAATTATGAAATTTATTTAATTTAATTAAGAGGAAAATAGCAATAATTAAATAAACTTATTTTTTTAATTAAACTAGAAGAATTGGAAAAATGAACAATATAAATAAATAAATAAATCTATTTATATGTAGATGACTTTAGAATATTAATTAAATAATTCATATTTAATTAATTAACAGGTTTGATTAACCATGACCATTTTTAGATGTGTACATTTTGCCCCTCTTTGAAGTGATGTGTTTTACGCATTTCTTCAAAGAATTTTGCCCCATAATTTAGAAATTACCGTTCCTAAATGCCCCCTCGAGAGATAAATCACGTGATGATGAGGATGATTCAAAATAATTTAATTGATTTTCAGAGAGAAAATGGCGATTTAACTCTCGAAATAGCACTCTATATAGTAAAAATAAGAATAATTTCCCACTTTTACCCCCTTAAAAGGTGGAAAAGGTGAAAAGTCATTGTCATTTAAATAGTAACTTGTGGTAATTTTCAAAGCTCTGAGTGATAAAAATGAGATGTCAATCCATTATGAGCATCATAGATTTGAGCGAGCCCACCTATATCATAGACCAGCTGCATATGGACCTCCGATAAGTTGATTTGATCCTCGCAAATATTTTTGATTGATTTTTATGATTTTTCCAAATTTTAGATTTTTTAGCGTTCTGCTTTAGCGCATGCGAGCCATAGTTCAGTGCATCCATTAGATAGAGTCGCACATACAAATTTTCACATTGATGTAGAACAATAACGCATAGATGAAATTGTGCATAGGACACCTCAAGTAGCGCATCTAGGAAATCTGCCGACTTAGAATGCTAGATTAGCACATAGACTAGTTTAGTGCATTGATGAGATAATGTAGCACATCTATATGATGGAATCGCGCATAGGTGCTTTAGCGCATCCAAAGTCTGTTTTAGCGCATAGATTGGATAGAATCGTGCATTGAGGAAATGATTCATTACATGTTTTTTTTAGCACATCTATGGATTAAAGTTGTGCATACATGATTTAGCGCATTGACTGACTATTTTAGCACATCCATGTAATTTTGTCGAATTTGCATTTTTGAAGAAAAAATTGATATGAACTTGATGATTGTTTCTAGATTAGACAACTAATTATATGTTGTTGAATAACATCAAGATAGATTAGCCTGATTTGATAAATGTGTCTTCGTGCTTTGAAGAACAAATAGTAATAAGTTTGATAAATTTGCTTTCCCAATTGAAAAATAAATAATAGAAATGTTGATAAATTTTCATTCCCAATTGAAAGACAAATGATAGATGTTGAGTCAATTGACTATTTAATTTGTTTCCATGTGATATGAAAAACAAATAGTAGAAATGATTGATTTGCTTTCGTGATTGAAAAACAAATAGATTAGGATTTATTTGCCTTCCTGCTTGAAGAACAAATAAGATGTTGAGTTGATTGTTGATGTTGATATGATTGATTGATGTATTTGCTTTCATGCCTATTGAAAATATAAATAGATTGATAATTTGTTGATTGATGTATGAATTTGATTTAAAATATTCCCTGCTAATTGATTTTTCATGATTTCTTTTAATGTTATAAAGGAGGATTTTAACCTCCTCCAAATCAGAGAGAGATTTCCTCGCACATGGGATATGATTCCTCGACTGTCCTTGGCTGATCTAGAGGTGATATACTAGTGTGGGTTGAGTCCACTATTGAGGATCCCATAGTATAAGATCAATAGGGAATTGTTGACTGCGCTAGCTGAGAGGTAGCATAGTAAGCATAACACCTTTCATTTGCCCACAGGAGAGATTATTGTAACACCTGAGGATGTATACAAGATTCTGGGTATTCTTGTAGTTGGTGAGCTTGTGATCTATGATCACAAGGAGATTGGAGGGATTGATACACTGAGATGAGTCTTTCAAGATCATCATGTCGACAGGTATGAGATTTCCTGGAAGGATATGGTGAAGAGATATGCCCCACTACCTTTTGTGTTAGCAGGATTCATCATGGTTTCCTTTGTCTTGATCACACGTCAAAGGGACTATCAGTTGGTTGGGGTAGGATTTTGAAGGACATGCTTCTCCAAAGGACTATATATGCATGGGGTTCATGCATGCTTTCCCATCTATATCATGATCTTCATTAGGTCATGTACTTAGATGGAAAGAGTCTCTCTTGTGGAGTTACTCTGCTACAGATATGGGCATGGGAGCATTTTTCCATTACTCACCCCATTGTTCAGAGAGATCACCCACTTGGTTTTCCATATGTTTACACCTACATTGGTCCCCTTGTCCAGCCGATGTTGGGCAAGTTAGAGTACCGGTGACGTGTTTTAGATGACATGGATACAATCATCTAGAGATCATATCTGGATTGTGATCCATGGGAGGTGGATGATATAGAGCTTCCATATTTCACGAGATCTAGGTATTTGATCAAGCGTACCCCATTTATCATTGAGCGGTTCCTAGGGATGAGGGTCCTGAGAGAGTACGGATTAGTATAGATGATGCTACAGGGTGTAGCACACTATGTCAGTCACTGAGAGGATGTGCCAAAGTGGGGTCCATTTGACACGATAGAGGCTGCTAGAATAGAGTATCTAGATCTGCAGCTAGATTATTAGGCTATACATCCACAGGTTACAGATGTAGGGATGATAGATGAGTATGCAACATACTTTTACACACATCCCTTTATGAGATTTACCAGTCTAGAGGAGCCTGCCCCATTATTGGGATGACCAGTGATACAACGGGCATGATGATAGCCACAAGCACATGCAGCGATAGGGTAGCCATAGGTACCAGTAGAGGTAGGGTCACAAGCAAGGAAGACCAAGGATATAGGTGGGGTAGCTATGGATGTGGATGAGGACATTAAGGAAGATGAGGATATGGAGGAGGAGGATTATGATGGCTCAAAGGACAGTGGGGATAACGGGGATGATGAAGGTGGTGGGAGTGGAGGTCAAAGTTTTTTCTTTGATGTACCATTCAGTACGAGGCCTCGAACATCAAGAGTGGTGGATCAGCTGATTACTTTAGCTCCATAGATCACTATCAGGGCTCCTACATAGGGACAGATGGATACCTTATAGGTAGAGGTTCAGCCAACTACAGGCACAAGTTGCATAGCCACCACCTCTTGACCCATAGGTAGCTCAGTTACAACAGAGTGAGACAGCTTCCCAGAGAGATGCATAAAGGCTGAGGGGGTAGCTGAGAGACTCTTGAGATCAATCGAGAGAACCTCTATTGGAGAGGTCGTAGCAGAGGGATTGGAGACCGCTCAGGAGGTTGAGTATTATACGATGAGATACTTTGAGATAGTGCCACCCAAGAGGAGGATTTCCTACACATAGTCAGGGTACTCAGTCTCGGACCCATTCCCACAGCTATACCAAGAGTGCCACTAGGAGTGTGGGTCAGCCAGTCAGATGAGAGATCAGAGCTTCTAGGAGAAAAGATCCAATGAGACCTACCGCCTCAGGGGACAGTAGCAGCCATGTGCCACGACCAAATGCCCTTTGATGATGAGTGTCTTGACACATTTATTCATTGTATTTTGATATATTTTGTTGAAACATTTGATATCCTTGTACCTCTAGACATTTTTTTTTATGAGATTTATGATATGTAGTGGTGATTCAATTATGCATATGTTATGGATGGTTTATGATGAATGATTATGGATGCATGTTTATTTCTATATATTATGATGAAATGATGCAAATGGTGATGTTTTTATTTTATGTACGATGATGCAATGATGATATGATGTAATATGTATTATGATGAAATGATTTCTATATGATGTAATCTAAATGATTTTCCTTATGATGCATATAAGATGTAATGATAAATGATTTTAATGAAATGATATGCCTATAATGTGAAAATGATATGATGTAAACTAAATGGATAATGATCAATATAAAAATGGATATGAATGGATATAAAAGGAAATTATACAAATGACCCAAATGAAAAGTTATTATGAAATGATATGTAATGAATGAGATATGAATGAGATGAACATTTAATAAATTATATGCACATGATATGAAAATGGGATATATATAAACTAAAGTGAAATAATGATCATAATGATGATAATAATGATTATGATATGAACTGGTGTATAACGATGATAATGATAATGAATGAAATGGATGCAATATTTGTATCGATGTAGATTTATGTAAGATCATGTGAAATGAATACAAATGCAAATGTTATGAAATTATATTATATGCGATGAATGATCAATGAATACATATGATGAAAATGATATAATATTTAAAGATGGATATTGATCATGATAAACTGAATGAGATTGAATAATGATAATGATAATATTGATAATGAAATGATATGATGTGAAAATGGAAAGTAATGAAAATGTAATGATAATGATAACTTAAATGAATAGTCATGATGAAATGATATGTAATGAATGACAATGCAATGAGATGCCACAAATGTCCAAATGTACTCAATTGTTGTTTGGAAAGATAAATGAAAATTTTGCCAACGTTCAAAAGTTTACTTAAACAGCCTCCAAAATGCAAATCTAAATGAATTATGCAGTCCTAGAATGTAGTAATGAACTATTCTCCCATTTGACATTCCATGTTGCACTTGATTTTCATCATCGAGCCTTTTGATATGTTGAAATTTAGTACAAGCATCAAAGGGTATGTCAGCAGCAATGATGACTTGAGTATTGCTTTCATGATGTTTGATATAGCAATTTAATACAAGCATCGAGGTATAATTGAACCAAGATGACTTGAGTATTGTTTGCATAAATAGAAAAAAGTTAACCATTTTCTTATGCAAATTCTGAAATGTCATCAATGATACATTGTAGAGAATGTCCCACATCAAATTTGCACAAAACCAATGATTAGCTTACAGACAACAAGCAAACAAAAATCATATTCCTTCCTTGTGATTCTAGTTCAGTATATCATTGAACCATTCTGAAGATATGATGTCATCAAATGTCAAAACAACAATTCAACTTATGCTTTAAGTTTGTCATTCATTTTATTTAGATTAAGATCATCCAATTTGTTTAAGTTGTCTGTCAAAATAGTCGTATAGACTCAGTTTAATTGGACAAGTTTTTTTTTGTTTCCGATATCCCGACTCATGACACATGTTGCCATTTTCCTGCTAGAAAGCTCCAAGAAGTGAATTTCCCCCTAAAGACCCTGCACTCTGACTCCTGTTAGACACAACTACTACTAAGGATAACCCCAATCATCAAGCCATGATGAGATCCTTGTTTTTTCAAGGAGATTTTATGATGTATGTGATGCCGATGAAAGATGGATATGTAGAATGTATCCCAATAGATGAGAGAGCCAAACAAAATCACAAACAATGCCTATTTTCTAGGTTTTCATCATTTCTTTTTATTGCACTTTTTCCTGATTTTATGAACTTTTTGTTGTTACGAAGACGCCTATTTGCCAGGTGTTCATCAAGGCAATGATTTTTTCTCTTTTTGATTTTTTTTTTGTATTTTTGCTCTTTTGTATTTTTCTAGGACTTTTTATATTGTTTTCTATATTTTTAGGCATAAAACTTCTTCAGATGAATGTTCTTGGTCAAATCTTCAAATAGGTCCCCTTCTAATGTTGATAACTGATATGCCCTCGATCCATATGTAGCAATGATAATGAACGGGCCCAACCAATTAGGTTTGAACTTGCATTTATTTTCCCGATCCTGCTGATTATGAGGTTTTTCTTTTAGAACCAAGTCACCCACTTGAAAATTTCATGTTTTGACTCTGTGATTGTAGTTGTGGGACATAATTTGTTGATATCCCTTCAAATGATTGATTGTATTTTGATGTCGTTCGTCAAGCATTTTCAACTCTTGCAACCTTGATACTCTATAGTCTTCATCATTGATTAACCCCTTTAGTGATACTCGAAGTGAGGGAATCTCAACTTCAAGTGGTAGAATAGCTTCTGCTCCATAGACCAAAGCATAGGGAGTAGCACCTATTGGTGTGTGAATACTTGTTTTGTATGCCCATAATACTGGATTTAATTGGACATGCCAATCACGACCTGCCTCATTCACTGTTTTCTTCAAAATCTTGAGAATTGTTTTGTTTGAAGCTTTAGCTTGACCTTTCCCTTGTGGATAGTAAGGTGTAGAGAACCTGTGTTGGATGAAAAATATTTCACAAACTTCATCAACATCCTGATTTTAAAGGGTCTTCCATTATCTGTGATAATGGAGTTGGGAATACCATATCGATAGATGATATAGTTCAAAATGAATGAAGAGATTTGTTTACCAATAATAGTTGTCAGGGAAACAACCTCAATCCACTTAGTAAAATACTCAGTGGCTGTGATGATGAATTTGTGTCCATTTGAATATGATGGGTGTATCTTGCCAACTAGATCGAATCCCCACTGAGTGAAAGGCCATGTGGTGGTGAAAGGTTGTAATTCCTGAGCAGGAGCATGAATGAGATTCCCATGAATTTGACATATTGCACATTTCTTCACAAAGATGAATGATTCCTTCTCCATGGTCAGCCATTAGTAACCCAATCTAACAAGTTTCTTTGCTAAGGTTAGTCCACTCGAATGTGTCCCACAAATTCCACCATGTACCTCTTGTAAGGCCTTTTTTGATTCATTGCGTTTGAGACACCTAAGGAGGGTACCATCTAGACCACGCCGGTATAAGACATCAGCAATTAAAGTATAATGGGAGGATTGATGGATGAAATTTATTTTCTGATTTCTAGACAAGTCTAAGGGAAAAATAGTATCCTTTAGGTAAGTGTAAATTTGGCCATACAAGGGAGAATCAAAACTGGTTAAGTGGAAAATTATTTGAGTTTTTGGATTGTCATAAGTGGGAGAAAACAATTGTTCCACCAGGAAATCATACCTTGTTTGGTTCTCTGACAACTGGAGTAGAGATGTGATTGTAACCATAGCATCCACTGATTTATTATCAATATGTGGAATTTTAATGAACTTGATATCAACAAAGTATTTCTTGAAATCTTCCACCATCCTTTTGTAAGGTATCAACTTGTCATCCTTAGTGTGATATTCATCATTGATTTATTTATAACAATTTGTGAATCACCAAAAACTTGAAGTTATGTGATTTTCCAATCTACTGCAATTCTCATGCCAATCAATAGTGCCTCATACTCAGCTATGTTGCTTGTGCAAGGGGACATTAGCCAATAATATTTTGGAATTGTATGTCCTTGAGGAGTAATGGAAAGAATCCCTTCTCCTAAGCCATGTTGAGTGTAGGAACCATCAAAGTAGAGTGCCCATGACTTCTTAATAGTTGTTGTGAATATATCAACATCAGGAAAATCAATGTGTATGGGGTATTCTACTGGTATTGGTGCTTCTGCTAACTCATATACAATTACCTGTCCCTTTATAGCTTTGCAATCCACATAATGAATGTCAAACTCACTTAGAATCATGACCCATTTAGCCAACATACCGGTTAAGGTTGCCTTACTTAGAAGATATTTGAGTGGATCGATCTTAGCCACAAGCTTTATTGTATGTGCTAGCATATAATGTCATAACTTTTTAGAAGTGAACACTACCGCTAAGTAAGATTTTTCAATGAAGGTGTAATTTAGCTCATGACTTGTCAAAGTCCGACTGATGTAATAGATTGCTCGCTCCTTTCCTAAGTTGTCTTCTTGTGCCAATAATGCTCCTATGGACACTTCCATGGAAGAAATATACAATATTAGTGGTGCACCTTGCACTAGTGGAATCAACACTGGTGGATTCATGAGGTATTGCTTTATCTGATCAAATGATGCTTCACATTTGTCTTCCCATTTAAATGGAACATTCTTGTGTGAGAGATGAGTAAATGGTAAACTTGTATCCACCAGTTGGGCAATGAATCTTTAGATGGATTGTAATCGCCCCTATAAAGAGTGTAGTTGACTAATGTTCCTTGGTGGTGGCATATCAATAATTTCTTGCACCTTAGCTAGATCCACCTCAATTCCCTTTTCTGATACAATATAACCCAGCAACTTTCCAGGTTTCACTCCAAAGACACATTTCTTTGGATTAAGCCTCACTTTGAATTGTTCCATTCTTTTGAAAAATTTAGATAAGATAGCTATGTGTCCTTCCCTGGTGTTAGATTTGGTGAGGAGATCATCAACGTAATCCTCCATGAATGTATGCATCATATCATGAAAAATCATTGTGATTGCACGTTGGTATGTAGCTCCTGCATTCTTCAACCCAAATGGCATTATGTTCTAGCAATAAGTACCCCAAGGACATGTGAATGTTGTTTTATCCTGATCCTCTGGTGCAATATTTATCTAGTTGTATCCTGAAAATCCATCCATTAATGAGTACATCCCATGTGCGACAGTCAAATCAACAATCATATCTATGTTTAGTAGAGGAAAATTGTCTTTAGGAGATGCCTTGTTCAAATATCTGAAATTTGTACAAATTTTGATTCTTCCGTCTGGCTTTGAAATAGGTATGATATTGGAGATCCATTCTGCATAGTTGATAGACCGAATGAATCCAACATTGAAAAGCTTCTTTAACTCCTCTTTAACCAATAATGCAACATGTGGATGCATTTTTCTGAGTTTTTGCTTAACAAGTTTTGCCCCTGGCATGATAGATTAATGATGCATGATGAGATATGGATCTAATCTAGGCATATCTATGTAGGACCATGCAAAACTGATTTGATTGTTTTTGCGAAATTCTATGAATCCTGGTATTTCTTCCTCTGTTAGAGATGCAACAAGTTGCAAGACTTTGGACTATTTTGTAGTACCTATATTGAGTGCCTCTGTTGGTTCTATTAGAATAGAAGACCTTTCCTAGTAATGTTCCAGGAGAGTGTCAAGTTTCCCATCCTCTAGTGCCTTTGAAAGGTTTTCACTATTGGATACACTTTTTTATTTTTCTCTTTTCTTGATCTAATACTACCTTTGTTAGGTTTTCACCATTAGATCTTTCTTTTATGTTATTTATTTCATAGCTGAGAAACTTGGCACTTTCCTATCGAAAACTCTAATCTTGTGATTCTCTGGTGGAGCTTGTTTCCAGTTGGGATGAACAAAGGAAATTTGTGATGGTTTCATGATTAGGAAAAGTTGGGATATCAATTGGTGCAATTTGTTCCCAATTGATGAGTTCAGGATGGACCAAAGGAAATGGATCGTTAGGATGAGTAAGGTCACTAGCCATTAGGGTCATGATGCTATTATTAACATTGTTATGGGAGAGATCTAGGATGGTATCCTCCTATAGATGATCTATCTCACTTTGAATCGAATTGGTTTCACTTGAGTCATGATTTCTTTGTAGAACGTAATCAAGCGGAGGCCTTGAGCTTTCCCCTTGTAAGAATGCAGGTGTGAATTTGTGTATGAAATCCAGCCTTTTATCCCTCAAGAATGTATCATCAAAGATGTCATCCCATTCATATTCATTGGAGTCAGTATCAAAATTGTTTGCTTGAATTCACATAATTGTTTTAGCTAACTCCTCATAGGACATTCTTTGTACTACTTCTTCCTTTGTATCTTCACCATATTCTAACCCAATCTTATCCTTTGGGTGCATTGTTTTCAGTTGGATAGGTTCAATAATACCCTCTTTTCTCTTACCTATAGGGCCATTTCCTTCATAACCCATTTGTTCGATGATCACATAACCTTTTCCATATTGCTCTGTGGGTAACTTGACATGTTTTACTTATTCTTCTTCATCTTTATAGATCCAATCAAGGATAGCTCTATCTTCCATTTCATTTTCTTTGATAAATACTCCATTAAGATTGGTGATGAGGACTTAAGCTAAAGTTGTCGTAGCCTGCTATATGGATGTTGATGGTTGTCCATGGGATCTTGGAGATATGGGTAGATTAGAGAGAGATAAATAATATTTCCCTACCCCATTATCTTTCAATTTTAGCTTGGCACAAAAATTACTTATCATTTCTCATGCTTGCTCATTATATTTAGAGGTAGATATGGCCAAAGCCTCCCTATTATGTGGGATGAGTGTGTTGTGAGTTTCTCTTAGGTTAGAGCAAGTTTGGCTGCTAATGTGATCAGTAAGTATTGCTACTTCCTATCCATCATATAGAAACTTCAAACATTGATTATAAGTAGATGGAATAGCTTGCATATCATGGATCCATGGATCACCCAAGAGTATGTTATAGGATAAATCCTGATCTAGAACCTAACAAGAGGTATTCTTCACAACAGGTCCCACTTTGATTGGTAGCATGATGAGGACTTTAGAAGATCTTTCCTCATCATTATATGGCTTGATTGTAATCTTCCTTCGTCGATCTATAGATTCTTCTGAATATCCCAAAGAAAGGACCAATTTTAAAGTATAAATGTTTAATCCAGCTCCCCCATCTATTAGGACACATCTAATTTGGGATTTGTAAACCATAACCTCTAGGTAGAGTGATGAATTATGCGGATGGGTCATTGATGAGTCATCTTTCTCAGTAAAGGATAAACATGTGGATGAGGAAAAGTGTCCCACCATGGCTTGAAATTTATTGATATCCAGATCAGGAAGATAGTTGTATCAACAAGTGCCTTTTTCTAAAATGTCCTTATGCGCAGGTGATAACTTTAAGAGCTCCAAGATAGAAATTTGGGCTGATGTTTTTCATAATTGATCAACCAAATTGTATTGACTTGGAGGGGGAACTGTTGCTTTAGATGATCTTCCTTTTACAATGATTTTGGCTTGTCCCCTTGTCGTAGCGTTGACCTCTCGATAGCATTGATTTGCTGATTGTCTATGTAAATAATTTTGATAATGGTATCATAGACATAATTAACATTCTTTCCCATGTCACTTGAAGATTCCCCTTTTTGATAATTAGGGAGAGGATCCTTGAACGCCTAATGGTCATCATTGGCATTATGTCCCTCAACCATAATGGTACAGTTATCAATCAAATCTTGAACAATATTCTTTAACCCTTGGCAATTATTTGTCTTATGACCTTTACACCTATGATAATCACAAAAGTGTGAGTCATTCCATGATGGTGGTTTAACTTGAGGCTCATAATCTCTTTGTGGTGGCAATATAATATAATTTTGATTCAATAGTTCTTTAAGAACGGATTCCAAAGATTGGCCCAAGGGAGTAAAACTCCGTCAATTTGAAAAATATGAAGATCTAGGCACATTTGGATTTTGATTATTGCCAAAATTATTTCCACAATTGTTGGTCACATTCCCTTGATTGGAAACATTGCCTTGGGTACTATAATTTCTAGCATTATTGCTACATTGGACACCTGATACATTAAGAACGGCAGGCTTCACATTCACGTTGTTAGCATCTACTACCCCATCATTCACAACATTTTTATTTTGTGTCCAAAATCGTGACTTGTCATTGTACGAATTTCAACCCTCTTTATCAATTTTTAGAACTCCACGCTTGACCAAGGCACCTTCAATAATAATCATGTTTTCAATCAATATTTCAAATGATTGAGGATAGTGAAGGTTTAGTCTATAATCCATCTCTTGATTCATACTATCGATAAATATCTCCATCTTTTTTGTTTCAAGAATAGGATGGGAGTATCTAGCAAACACCCTTATCCACCTTTGTAAAAAAGTGGTGAAAGATTTACCTACCTTTTGTTTCACCTTACATAGATCAAGCATGGTTATCTAGTGTTGGATGTTGTAGGAGTATTGTGATATAAATTTATTTATCAAATCCTCAAATGTTTTGATGGGGGGGGTGATCTTTGAAAGCCACTCCATGGATTTTCCACCCAAACTTCATGGAAACAATCGCATTAAGTAGATATCTTCATGAGCGAATTTTAAGCTCATATTTCAGAAATCCCTCACGTGTTCAATGGGGTCAGTTTTTCCATTATACCTATCAAATTTAGGGATTTCACAATTTTTTTGGAAAATTAATCATTTGAAGACTCCTATCAAATGGATAAGGACATATATCATCCAAAACATACTTCTTTGTTGTACCTCCTTTGATTTCCTTTATTTTCCCTTGTAATGCTTTTATCTATTGAGTAAGAGCATTAAAATCATTAGGAGGGGTTTCAGGATTTTCTTTAATCCCTTCTATGTCAAACTCGGTCGGTAACTTAGCTCCTTGATTAGCTAAAAAAAGGAAATATCTTTCCTTGTTTCACTCTAAAATCATTTCCATAAGAGTATGGAATTGGGGATCCTGCTCTTCTTCTTGGAGCTTTTCTTCCATTAGCTCTTCAGTATTTGAATTATGAAAGGGATTCTCTTACCTATCACTATTATCACCAATTTTTCTTACTGCACTTTCTCTTTCCTCTCTTTCTATGTGCTCTCTAGATATCATGACAACAGGCATAATATTTTGCCAAATTTCTACTAACTTTGATCAAAAGAATTAAATAGTGCAATTTTGATGGATATTAAAGTCAGGATAGAATGAAGATTCTATGACTTAAGAGATTTCTAATCTTTAGCTTGTGATTCCCTGATTGAAAGGATGATAATCTTGTTTGCGGGAATTAAACCAAAGATAAAAAACAAAGATGATTTTGCACTTTGTGAAGTTTGATCGAAGCTTTGTAAAAATAAAAATTTGATAAATGCCTAATGTGCTTGAGTTCTCGATTGCAAAAATTGATTAGGATGAGTAGAGTATACAATTACAATTTGGGGAATGTAAGAGGAACAAATGCGTTGATTGTGGTTATGCCTTTGAGAAAGGGCTCTTCTTTGAAAGAAAGCTCATGAGTATAATGGTTCTACAGCATAATCGTTAGTGAAACCTCTAACAAAGTCGTGATATCAATGAATAAAGGTCCTGTGTTCAAGCAAGACCTTTTGAATTTAGTATAAAAATTTCCTCTTTTTCAATAACTTCTTCTAACTGAGAGATTTCTTTGGATTTCTAATCTTCCTCTCTAGGGAATTTTTGACAAAATTTGCAGACTTCCAAACCCCGAGCATAGGAGAAGACTAGACTGAGATGATCAGCTTCCGAATGCTAGAAAATTACCTAGGCTCGAAACACAAATGTGCCGAAACAGAGCATAAATGCACCGAAATAGAGCACAAATACGCTAAAATAGAGCACAGATGTGCTGAAACAGAGCATAGATGCGCTGAAACAGACCACAAATGCGCTGAAACAGAGCACAGATGCACCAAAATAGAGCATAGATGAGCAGAAACAAAGTACAGATGCACCAAAACAAACCAGGGATGCACTAAACTTACCAATAATTTTTCTGAGACATAAATGTTTTGACAGTTTGATATTTTTGGATGATCTTAATCTAATTTAAATGTGAAAAACATGGCATACAATAGCAGATAGTTGTTTTGTTAATAATAAAATCTAAACAAAGAGTGTATGTTCTTGATATTTTCATAGGTATTAAACAAGATAAGCAATTCGAACAGACTCACTATTAGTTATCAAATAGGTCATCATAGGAATCATGACCCACAGCTTAAAATTGCATCAACTCACATAGTCGTGTCACCCCCTAGAGGGCACCCATGTTTTTATCTTTTCCAGGTGCATACACAAGGTTATATTTCTCGATCCCTTGAGCAAATAATCCATGGCGATTATATGGTGAGTGTCTTGGGGGCAGATTCTTCCCTCCCCTTGCACTGTGATTGAAATGATGTTTGCATACTGACACGGTTGGCTTTCTACACTATGGTTTGTAGTAAAGGTTTTTGTTCATTGTGGCAATAGATAAAATCCCTCAGGAGACCCCCCAATATTTAGGACAAAGATTTTGGGGATGGTTATCTTTCTCACTTCCATTGAATATGGGTTTCCCCAAAATTCACTTTTGATTAGAGCGGGTTGGAAAACCTGGCTTTGGTTGTTCCCACTTACGTCATTCCCATAGGGTGAGTACTTTTTCCCACTATAGCAGGCCTTCTAAAGGTTGTAATAAAGCATGGATTGCATAAAATGAAATAGGTAAGTCTAGTGTTCTAATCACCCAGTAAAGGGGAGAGCATATACCTATTACCCAACAATCACAACAAATAAATGGTTCGATTTTAAATCCAAATGACAATTTTCTATGCTAAGTGAAGATTTTGCATCACAACAAACATTGGATTCATTTTAACTAGCATAAAATAAAGTTTGGTGACTATCCTAGGATTGATAAATTCTAGATTTTAAATGTCTATCCTAGGATTGCTTCATTTTACTTTAAAACCGAATTGAAAAATCTTGTCCGTGGATAGCATTGGAATCATAATTTTCTTTTACAACCACTCTATGTGCTCAAATAGGCCATCAATGTGCCAAAACAGTTAACAAATGCACTAAATGATCAAACAAGGATGCGTGAAAATAGGTCGTCTATATGCTAAAATAGTTTATAAATGTGCTAAAATAGTCCATGGATGCGCTAAGACAATCTAGGGATCCACTAAAACAGTCTAGATATGCGCTAAATAGAGGCTCATATGTGCTAAAGCACCACTCCAGTCCATCACCTATTAGAAAAATCTGCAATAAAAAGATTAAAAATGGGGGCATGTCCCACGGTGGGTGCCAAAAATGTGTTGCTAGGATAAGTGACCTAATTAAGAGGTAAACTAACCCACCAATGAAATGTTATACTGAAAGAAACTAATTTAGAAAATACAAAAGAAAACTCTAAAATGAAAGCAACTTCTTCAAATTCATCCCATTGTCCTCTATCTCCAAGGATTTGATTAAAGTTATTGGCTCTCAGTTGTGTAAGCAACAGCTTGTTGAAATGACAACTTAGGAGAATGAGATTGATTGAAAATGCATGTCCTTTGCTAATGATTTAAACTATGAAATTAAACTTGAAATACTATGATATTGCTAAAATTTTGATAGGCTGATTTGAATGCAAATATAGTAACTGTGTATGAAATCTACTTACGAGAAGGTTGTATTTATAGATTTTCGAAGCCAAAAATCTAGTTGGTGGAGATCAATGGTTGAAATTCAAACCTGTTAAGATGAACGGTGGGAGATTAAGAAGTTGAGAGAAAAGTGGAAGGTTGAGAGGAAAGTGGAAGAATGTTTTCAACCCACAAAACCATCCTCATTCAAAAATGGAAACAAATTGCCATTTGTCACCTCATTTATGAAAATTGGTTGAAAGTTGAGGATAATTGCTAATTAAATAAATAAATTTATTTAATTACATGTGACAATGAATTTAGAAGCTTCCACAATTAAATAATTTCTATTTAATTATGTGTGAGAAGTGAAAAAGATGAGTAATTAAATATTTTACAATATTTAATTAAGTGGGGTGAAAAAAGATATTAAATATAAAATATTTAAATGTGAAATGAAGGATGAATATTCCTTTGTTTGAATTTAAATGTTCATACTTTAGAAATAAAATGATAATCAAATAAATAAATTATGAAATTTATTTAATTTAATTAAGAGGAAAATAACAATAATTAAATAAACTTATTTATTTAATTAAACTAGAAGAATTGGAAAAATGAACAATATAAATAAATAATTAAATTTATTTATATGTAGATGACTTTAGAATATTTATAAAATAATTCATATTTAATTAATTAACAGGTTTGATTAACCATATTTTCAAATGTGTAAAGATATCACTTTTCATTTGAAGAAGAGATAGGTGCATCAAAAAATAAATGAGTGATGGCACTTGAATCACAAAGTTGTTGTATTTTATCCTTCAAGGCCTTACATTCAATAGTGGAATGGAAAAACACTCGATGGTATGCATAGAAATAATTATTTACTTTATCATGCTTATGAGATCTCTTAAGAGGAGGAAGAGTAATTAAGCGGGCTTTAAGAAGCCTCAACAAAATACAATCCTTCTCATACAAAGAGTGAGGAGTAGAAATCAATCCTTTCTCTTGTGGAGAAAAGTTTGACTGCTCAAAAGAAGAAGATAAGAAGATAGCAGACAAAGGAGGATGGACCAATCTGTGTGAATGAGGTTGAGCAAACACCATGTCAACAGTCAACCATGGTTTTTGTTCAAATTCTTGATTTGAGAAACCAAGCCCCAAATTATGCTTGTGAGGTGTGCATTCTATAGGGATTTGAATGCCTTGTTCATTATGCCCAAAACCTTTACGCTCATAGCCATATTTAGATACAATCTTAAAGCAAGGGCCATATCCCACTTTTAAATCTTGAGAAGGAGGAGGATCTTCATAGAGAGAATTGTTCCTGCAATGGGGATCACACTCCTCTATGGGATCACCATCATCCTCTTTAATAGGATTGCCAACATTATCCTCTTTAGCAAAAGTATAATCATCTTCCTCAAAAGGAGGATCAATTCTAAGAATATTACAATTCATGTGCATACTATCGCACGATACAAAAGAATAATCATCTTTGATAGTAGGTGGAAATGATTTTATTGGAAGGCTCAAGTGGATTGGGTCAACTTTATTCTCTCTAATGAAGGATTTTGTAAAGTCTATTGCACTCCAATAATCACCAATACATGCATTTTCTTGAGAAGAGGTAGAGGAGTAGACTTAATATTTCTTACTTCAGAAGGATCTTCTTCAGGGACATCTATCTCAAGAGTATCCTTTGTAGTAGGTACTGCTGGAGTAAACATTGACACATTGGGAGATACTGAAGGAATAAGAGTAGGTGCAACTAAAATCTGACCAGCAACTTCCATCTCACATAAGTACATAGCCTCAAGGTTGACCCTAACTATGACTACTCGATTATTGCAAATGAACTTAATAGACTTATGCAAGGTAGACGGGACTGCACCCATAGCATGAATCCATGGTCTACCAAGGAGGAGATTATATGGTAAATTTTCTAACATAACATATATAAGGGTGGGTGCGATAACAGGTCCCAACCTCAAAGGAAAGACTATCGTGCCTAGGGCTTACCGACCAACATTATCGAATCCATGAATGACAACCAAAGAATCTTTAAGAGAAGAAGAATCAATATCAATCTTAGGTAATATATCAATGCTATATACATTGAGTGCCAAGTTAGCATCAAAAAGAGTACATATAATTCCAATATTATTAATGTTGACTATAATCATTAGAGGATCCGCTTGCTTCTGTAATTCTAAAGGCGAGAGTTCCTAAGAATAAAATGTAATATTCGGAAAATCTGCATGAATATGAGTTATTAGTGCATCATCTCTGCTAACTTAGTGAAAGAAGGCAAGAGGATATTTTTAAAGGCTTCCTAAATCATACCTTGATAAACCAGAGTAGACTAAATAAATTCCCACAGTGAGATCTTGGCTAGAGAAACCCGAAGTTGCTCGACAATATTGTAATCATCGGATGCTTTATTTGTAGGCTTAGGAGCTTCAAGAAGCCTTGGTTGTTTATTCATTCTAGTATTATAAGTATGGGCTACCTCTCTATAAGAGGTATCCTTACAAATATTAAGAGAATCATCATCAAATGGAACACCATTAATATAACAAACCCTCTTAGGAGAGGGACTATCCAGAGTCAAGTAAATGAACAGTCTCTCAGGCCTTTGAGGGGAAGCAAAGACATATATCACATTTACATAATCATCAAAACTAGTAGAATAATTAATCAAATACATATGATCAACATCTATCCTTGGAGGATCCGATGTGAGAGGGATTTGATCATTCACTAATGCATCATCTCTAGAAGAGAGAGCATCAAAACAAAGATAAGATTCACCATTCACCAATGCAACGTATCTAGAGGAGAGTGTATTGGAATAGAGAGTAGTTTCATCATTCACTAATGCATCATCTATAAAAGTGAGTGCATTGGAATGAAGATAATGTAGAGTAATGTTAATAAAGGTATCAATAATTTTATCTTCTTGCAACAAGATATCCTTCAAAGCAAGAGGAATCTCATGAGAAGGATCAAAGATACAAAGTGACATGGGCAAAGCCAAGTCACTATCACATGCATGAAATGGAACATCATTAAAACTTTGAATTAAATAAGATATTAAACTCATAAAAGAAGATATTAAATTCATTTTGGTGACAAAACTAAGAAAAACCCATAATCTAGATTTATCGGATTCTTTTCGGTATTTTCTAGGTTCTAGTAATTTGCATTTTCGGAGGTCTTTGGAGAAGAATTTGGGGTCCAAACTTGCATCGGTCCCTAAAATTTGGCTGCAGTAGTATTTTAGGGATTGAACCAATATTCTTGGAGACCTTTCCAATGGTGTAAAGGGTTCTAAATTTTGAGCACCAAGTCAAAAGTTATGACCCCACCAAGTTGGGGTAGATAAGTTCCTAGTTTTCCACTCTTCATGTCGGGTTCCCCAAAATGTAGAGAAGGGGGATTCACTACTCACAAGTTCTCTTCATTCAAAGAGCCTCATAGGGAAAACTACCCTAAAATACCTCAAGGAATAGTGCAAGATTTCTAGAATCAAAAAGAGAAGATCACAAACATTTTTTGGACAAACTAAAAAGCTCTTGACCAAAGGATGAAAGTGCAAGTTTGGGATGATAGTGTGGAACGTTGGCTTCTCTCTAGCACATTGGCATCTGTATGAACTAGAAAGTGAGAATTTCATAGAAAATAGCTTAGCAACTACTATCGATCTAATTACTAAGAACTTCAAAAGTACTAGAAAATAACATAATGTGATAAAGCTGAAATAAAGTAAAATGGAAATGATAAAGAGAATAAGAGATAAAAATAAAATGATCGCAACCATGCTAGTGATGAAACCTCTAGCATGCAAATGTCTTCAATACTTGCATGCATAATATTTGGAGAAAGTGTTGGGGCCGTATAGGGGTTTGCCTCAATCAAAACCCCCATTTTGGTGTTCCCACCTCCATAGACAACTAGATAGATAGAGAGAAATGAACCGAAATGGACAAAGCATGTGGTGAAAGAAAAACCCTCTTTAGGAGTAGAACCCACACCACCAAGTATGAGTGATAAAAGAAATCCCCACTCGAGGAGGAGAACCTGTATCACAAAATGAGAGTGATAAAAGAAATCCCTGCTCGAGGAGGAAAACCCGTATCACGAAGTAAGGATACAAATGATAGGGGATATGGAATCCCAAGATGCTCATAAGCATGAGATAGGGGAGATGGAGCTACAAGAGCCAAGAGTGTTGTAGAGGGTTTTGTAATGGATTGATAATTCTGCTATAACAAGAGAGAAATCCAAGAGCCAAGACTAGAAGGAAGCTAAATGAAAAAGAGGCCCAAATGGATGGAAAATATAACATTTAAGGAAGGAAAAGAAGCTTCTTGAATCATTTCATAGCATCTCGAGTAGTTACCACAGATAAAAAAATATGAAGAGTGGAAAACATGCATGGAAATGGTCATTTGAACATTGAAATGTTGCAAGATGCTAGTGTGGCACATAGATGTCCGCACAGCGTGCTAGTGTTCGGACATGTCATACAAAAAACCAATGCAAACGGGAGAAGCATCAATTTTAACTTAAAGCTAACATGCAAGGGTAGCTACTAAAAAGGGGTGTTGGAGCATCTTGAGAAGGTAAAAAGGCTTATGCAAGGGCTAATGTGAGCCTACACAAGATGTCAAGGGATTGGACACTAAAGTGGATGCAAGAATGTAAGTGAAAATGCAAGGGGTGCAATTTAATGACATTACATTTTTATTGGCCCTAATTGTTATTTTTAAAAACCCTTGTGTATGGACACCATAATTTGACCTAAAATAATCATATTTTATTTTTATTTTCAATGTGTAAAGAATCATTTGTAGATTGATGTCATATATTTATTTTTACAACAAAAGTAACAAATTAAAAGTTATTAAAAAAAAAAAAACCTAATATTTCTAGTTTATGGACTAATTTCCTTAGAAATTAAATAAACAATAGAAAAAATAATCGGGTAGGTGCAAAAATATGGGTGGCCAATTTGTGGCCAATTTACTTTTTCATCCCAAAATAGCGAAAAAGTGTGTGCATTATAATAAAATGTGCTCATGTTATGGATTGGTAACGACTGAGCCTAGGATCGGTCATTACCAAGCCATAATGCGAGCACTTTATAATGCGCTCGTATTATAACGTGCTCACATTATAACGCACTCACGTTATAACGTTCTCACTTTATAACACACTCATATTATACTGTGCTCACGTTATGGTTTAAATTTTAAAAAACACACAGATTTTGAGTTCAAAAAAAGTGCATTTTTCGAAATAAAAAAAACATGTCCATTTCAGTGAAACTATATACATGAAATAAGAATTTAAGTATAAGTTGACATTTACATATGGACATTTAATTTCTTATACTTTAAGTTATATTTCATGTATATAGTTATAGGATGTTTGAGAGTGTTTTCGGATCTGTAGGAGTTATAATGCAAATTCTAGTTTTTGGAAGATCTCAAAAAAATTAGACTTAATCAAATTTCAGTAATCAACATGTCAAATTTTAGTGATCAGGAGGTCAAATTTTAGTAATCAAAAAGTTGTATTATCTTTCTATTTCTATCTCACTCATTTTTTATCCCTTATTCTCTAGACCTCTCTCACACACTCTCTCCTTCCCTCTACACTTCTATCTATCTAACCTCTCTCTCCCCCTCCATCCCTCCCTCCTTTCCTCCTTCCCTCCTTCCCTCTCTAATTTTCTCTATCTCCCCCTCTCTCTCTTCCTTAATCCCAACCACCTTCCCTCTCTACTTCTCTCTATCTAACCTATCCCTCTCTGCCTATCTCTCACCCTCCCTCCTCTCTCTTTCTCAATCTCTCCACCTTCCTCCTTCCCTCCTCTCTCTCTCATTATATTTATCACACTTCTCTCTCCCTCTTTCCCTCCATCCTCCTCTCTCTATTTCTCTCTATCTCTCTCCCTCCCTCCTCCCCCTCTCTATCTCTCATTCCCTATATACTTCTCTCTACCTCTCTCTATTTCTACCTCTCCCTCCCTCTCTTCCTCCTTCCCTTTGTGTTTCTCTCTCTCATACACTCTCCCTCCCCCATCTCTCTCTCTTTGGTTTAGGCTTTAGGGTTTAGGGTTTAGAGTTTAGTATTTAGGGTTTAGGCTTTATGTTTTATGGATTAGGATTTAGGTACAACCCCCTCTCTTTCCCCCTCTCTCTCAAATCTATACCTCCTTCTATCCATCACACCCCCTCTCTCTTGTAGGTATATCTCTCACTCCCTCTACCTCTCTCTCTAAGGTATGCCTCTCACTCTCTTTATCTCTCTCTCTCTCAGGTCTCTCCCTCCTAGGTCCCATCTCCCTCTCTTAGGTCTCTCCCTCCCACCCTAGTGAGACAACACACACACTCTCTCTCTCTCCCAACCCCTTCCCCTCTTCTCAAGTCTCTCCCTCCCACCCTAACTAGAGAACACTTTCTCTCTTTGTCTCTCTCTAAGGTCTCTCCCTAACATCCCCTCTCTCTCTCTCTCTCTCACCCACTCCCTTCCCCTCTTCTTAAGTATCTCCCTCACATCTCTCTCTCTCTCTCAAGTCTCTCCCTCTTACCCCCTCTCCCTCTCTCAAGTCTCTCTCTCTCACTCACTCATTCCTATCTCTCTCCCATTTACCCTTAAACCCTCTACCATCTATCTCTCTCCCACTCCCTCACTCTCTCTATCTAAAGTATCTCCCTCCTATCCCTTCTCCCTCTCTCAAGTCTCTCTCTCACTCACTCACTCCTATCTCTCACCCCTCTACCCTTAACCCTCTAATCTTAACCCTTAAAACCTATACCCTCTATCTCTCTCCCACTCCCTCCCTCTCTCTCTCTCTTCAAGTCTCTCCCTCCTACCCCCTCTCCCTCTCTCAAGTCTCTCTCACTCACTCACTCACTCCTTCTATATCTCTCCCCTCTACCCTTAAACCATCTACCCTAGCTTGCCAATTCAGTGAAATTGGCAATACACTGACCTATTTGAAAAAATGGGTCCAAGAAATGGGGTCTCTCGATGATGTAAATCACTGGGACACCCCATTTTTTGGATCCACTTTTCAAAAAGGCCAAGTTATATTTCCAATTTCACTAAATTGGAAATCTAATGGGCCCTCTACCCTCTACCATCTATATCTCTCCCACTCACTCCCTCTCCCTCTCCCTCTCTCAAGTCTCTCTCTCTCTCTCTCTCTCACTCCCTCTATCTCTCTCCCCTCTACCCTTAACCCTTAAACCCTTAACCCTTAAACCCTAAACCCTTAAACCCAATACTCTCCTCCTACCCCTCTCCTCCTCTCAAATATTTCTCCTCTCACTCTCTCACTCCTATCTCTCTCTCCCCTACCCTCTAACTATTTGTCATCTACCCTCTACTCCTCCCATCCCTCCCTCCTCTCTCTCTTTCTCAAGTCTATCCCCACCCCTCCCTCTCTGTCTTTTCTTCCCACTGATCACTTACCCTCTCCCCTCTGTTCCCCAACCCTACACCCTAAACCCCCCACCTAGCCTGCCACCATGAAATAAGGATGAAGTCAGCCTATTTGAAAATGGTGGAGAGAATCTCCTAGATTTAAATCACTGGAGATCCCATTTCTTGGACCCATTTTTTTAAATAAGCAAGTTATGTTGCCAATTTCACCGAATTGGAAAGCTAGTGGGCCCGCTGGCTTGCCAATTCATTGAAATTGGTAATGTGGTGTCCTATTTGAAAAAATGGGTCCAAGAAATGGGGTCTCTCCGTGATGTAAAACACTGGGAGACCCCAATTCTTAGACCCATTTTTTCAAATAGGCCAAGTGATGGAGAGGCAGTGGGAGGGAGATAGATAGAGATAGATAGAGGGAGTGAGAGAGAGTGGTATGGATTGATTGAGCAAGAGGTACATAGAAAGAGGGAGAGGGTAGATAGAGACAATTAGAGAGGGTAGGAGAGATGTGAGATGTATAGATAGTGAGAAAGGGATATGGTTTGAGGGTACAGGGTTGAGGGATTAGGGTGGAGGACCTATAGGTTTGATGATTTAGAGTATTGGGTTGAGGGTAGAGGGTATTGGGTCTCTACCCTCAACCCAATACCCTCTACCCTCAACCCTAATCCCTCAACCCTTAAACCCAAGAAAAATATGGACCCTAATCCCTAAAACCTAAGAGGCAATGGAAGAGAGAGGTAGTGGGAGGGAGATAGAGAGAGAGAGATAGAGGGAGTGGGAGAGGGTGGTAGGGATTGATTGAGAAAGAGGTATGTAGAAAGAGGGAGAGGGTAGATAGAGATAATTAGATAGGGTAGGAGAGAGAGGTGAGATGTATAGATAGAGAGAAAGGGACAAGGTTTGAGGGTATAGGGTTGAGGGATTAGGGTGGAGAGCCTATAGGGTTGATGATTTATGGTATTGGGTTGAGGGATTAGGGTTGAGGGTTGAGGGTAGAGGGTATTGGGTTGAGGGTAGATGGTAGAAGGTTTAAGGGTTTAGGGTTAAAGGGTTTAGGGTTGAGGGTTTAGGGTTGAGGGTAGAGGGTTTCGAGTATAGGTTTGAGGGTATATGGTTGAAGAATTAGGTTGAGGGTCCAATAAATAGGGTAGATGGTATAGAGGTTGAGGGTTAAGGGCTTAAGGGTTGAGGTTTGAGGTATTAAGGGTTGAGGGTTGAGAATTGAGGGTTGAGGGTTTAATGTATAGGGTAGAGGGTAAAGGGTAGAGGGTTTAAGGGTTTAGGGTTTAAGGGTTGAGGGTTGAGGCTTTAAGGTTGAGGGTAAAGGATTAAGGGTATAGGGTTGAGGGTCAAATGCATAGGGTAGAGGGTATAAGGGTTGAGGTATTAGGTTTTAAGGGTTGAGGGTTGAGGGTAGCGGGTTGAGGGATTAAGGTTTTAGGGTTGAGGGTTTAGGGTTGAGGGTTTAGGGTTGAGGGTAGAGGGTTTAGTGTTTATAGTATAGGTTTTAGGATATATGATTGAAGGATTAGGTTTGAGGCTCCAATGTATATGGTAGAGGGTATAGGGGTTGAGTTTTAAGGGTTTAAGGGTTAAGGGTTGAGGGATTAAGGGATGAGGGTTGAGAATTTAGGTTTGAGGGTTTAATGTATAGGGTAGAGGGTTTAAGGGTTTATGGTTTAAGGTTGAGGGTAGAGGTTTGAAGGTATATGGTTGAGGGTCCATTGTATAGGGTTGAGGGTTGAAAATTGAGGGTTGAGGGTTTAATGTATAGGTTAGAGTATAGAGGGTTTAATGTATAGGTTAGAGTGTAGAGGGTTTAAGGGGTGAGGGTTGAGGGTTTGAGGTTGAGGGTAGAGGATTGAGGGTATATGGTTGAGTGATTAGGGTTGAGAGTCCAATGTATAGGGTAGAGGGTATAAGGGTTGAGGGTAGAGGGCTAAGGATTTAAGGGTTAAGGGATTAAGGGTCGAGGGTTGAGGGATTAGGGTAAATATTTTACTTGGGTAGAGATTTTACATCACCTGGAGACCCCATTTCTTGGACCCACTTTTTCAAATAGGCCACTACATTACCAATTTCACCGAATTAGCAAGCCAGTGCACCCACTAGCTTGCCAATTCGGTGAAATTAGCAACGAAATGGGATCTCTTAGTGATTTACATCATTAGGAGACCCCATTTATTGGACCCACTTTTTCAAACAGGACAAGTTAGGTTGCCAATTTCATCGAATTAGAAAGCTAGTGGGACCACTGGCTTGCCAATTCAATAAAATTGGCAATGTAGTGGCCTGTTTGAAAAAGTGGGGCCAAGAATTACATCACTAGGAGACCCCATTTCTTGGACCCTTTTTCAAATAGGGCAATTTCGGTTTCCAATTTTACTTAATTGACAAGCTAGTGGACCCATTGGCTTGCCAATTTGGTGTAATTGGCAATGTAGTGGCCTATTTTAAAAAATGGGTCCAAGAAATGGGTGCAATCTCTCTCTCTCTCCCTCCCTCCCTCTCTCTACCTCTCTCTTAGGTCTCTCCCACCCACCTCCTCCCTCCACCTCTCTCAAGTCTTCCCCTCCCACCCTAACTCTCTCGTGTCTCTCTCTCACACCCCCTCTCTCTCTCTCTCTAATCCCTATGCCCTATAAAATTAACCTTAAAAATTCAACCTGATACCCTCAACCCTATACCTAATATCCTAAACCCTAATCCCTATACCCTATAGACTTAACCTTATACCTTCAACCCTATACCATAAACCATAAACCCTTAAACCTCATCTCTATACCCTATACCCTAAACCCTAAACATTATCCCTTAACCCTTAACCCTACAATTAAATGCTAAATCCTACATTAAACTATGTACCCTAAACCTTGAACCCTAAACCCAATACCCTTAACCCAATACCTAATATCCTAAACCCTAATCCCTATACCCTATACACTTAACCCTACACCCTGAACCTTGAACACTATACCTCAACCCTCAACCCTATACATTAAACCCTACACCTTCAACCCTCATCCCTATACCCTATACCCTAAACCTTATAACCTAAGCCTTGAACATCATCCCTCAACCCTATTATTAAACTCTAAACCCTAAACCTAAATCCTAAACCCAATACCCTCAACCCTATACCCATTATTCTAAACCATAATCCCTATACCCTATACACTTAGCCCTATACCCTCAACCTTGAACACTATTACTCAACCCTCAACCCTATACCTTAAATCCTAAACCCTACACCCTCAAGCCTCATCTCTATACCCTATACCCTCAACCTTATATCCTAAACCATAAACATTATCCCTCAACCCTATACTTAAACGGAAAACCCTACACTCTCAAGGTTTAACCCTATACCTTATACCCTTAACCCTACACCCTAAACCCTACTCCCTATACCCTATACACTTAACCTCATACCCTCAACCCTAAAAATTATACCTCAACCCTCAACCCTCAAACTTATACATAAATCCTAAACCCTAAACCTAATATCCTCAACCCAATACCCTCAACTATATACCCAATATCCTAAACCATAATCCATATACCCTATACACTTAACCTTATACCCTCAACCCTAAACACTATCCCTCAGCCATAAACCTTATACCTTAAACACTAAACCCTCATCCCTATACCCTATACCCTCAACTTTATAAATAATATCCTAAACCCTAATCCATATTCCCTATACACTTAACCCTATAACCTTAACCCTATACATTAAATAGTAAACCTTACACCCTAAACAATCATAGGGAGAGAGATAAAGAGGGGGAGGAAGGGATTGAGGAGAGAGGGAGAGAGGGAGAGATGTTGGGAGGGAAAGAGGAGATAAAGATAAGTAGAGAGAGAAGGAGAGATAGAGATACATGAGATATAAAGAGTATATAAGGAATGAAAAATGAAGGGAGAGGTATGGAGGGAGATAGAGGGAGATAGAGGAAGGTGAGAGAGAGGTAAGATAGAGAGAAATAAAGAGAGTGTGGTAGGGAGTGATAGAGGGATATGCGGGTAGAGAGGGATAGGTGAGATAGAGAGAAGTAGAGAGAGATAGAGATAGAGGGAAGGAGGGAGGGTGGGTGAGAGAGGGGAGGAAGGGAGAGGTAAAGAGGGGTAGGTGAGATAAAGATAAGTAGAGAGAGAATGGTGACATATAGAGAAGAAGAGAGTTATAGAGAGGGAAAGAGAGAATGTTGAGATAGAGAGGAGAGAGTGAGAGAGAAACAAGGTGAGGGAGGAGTGAGAGAGAGACAAAGGTAGAGGGAGGGAGAGAAGAGATAGGGGAAAAGGTAGGGAGGGAGACATCTAGTGAGAGAGAGAGGGCTAGGGGAGATAAATATAATTAGAGAAAGAAGGAGAGGTAGAGATAAGTAGAGAGAGAATAAGGGAGGGAGAGAAGCGAGTGATGGATGGAGAGGTAGGTAGAGAGGGATTAGGAGATAGAGATTAGAGATGGAAGGAGAGGGAGAGAGAGGGAGGTGAGAGAGAGGTGAGAGAGAGAGATCAATAGAGAGAGTGTGGTAGGGAGTGATGGAGGGATATGCGGGTAGAGAGGGATAGGTGAGATAGAGATAGAGGGAAGGAGGGAGGGTGGGTGAGAGAGGGGAGAAAGGGAGAGGTAAAGAGGGATAGGTGAGATAAATATATGTAGAGATAGAATGGTGACATATAGAGAAGTAGAGAGTTACAAAGAGGGAAAGAGAGAATGGTGAGATAGAGAGGAGAGAGTGAGAGAGAAAGAGGCTGAGGGAGGAGTGAGAGAGCGAGAGAGAGAGAGGTAGAGGGAGGACGAGGAGAGATAAAGAGTAGATAGGGGAAAAGGTAGGGAGGGAGACATCTAGTGAGAGAGAGACTGAGAGAGATAGAGATAGAGATAGATATAGAGGGCTAGGGGAGATAAAGATAATTAGAGAGGGAAGGAGAGGTAGAGAGAGAGAAGTAGAGAGGGAATGAGGGAGGGAGGGAGAGAAGAAAGATAGAGAGGTTTAGAGGGAGTGTTAGGGATTGATGGATGGAGAGGTAGGTAGAGAGTGATTAGGGATATAGAGAGTAGAGAGGGAAGGAGAGGGAGAGGTATGGGTGGAGAGAGTGGGAGGTGAGATAGAGATTAATAGAGAGAGTGGTAGATTATGATGGATGGAGAGCTAAGTAGAGGGGGAGGGAAAATATAGATAAGTAGAGAGGGGGGGAGAGATGGAGAGAGATGTAGTGAGGGAGAGAGAGGTGAGATAGAGAGAAATAGAGAGTGGTGGAAGGAGAGGTAGGTAGAGAGAGGGAGAGAGGAGATGCATATAAGTAGAGATGGAAGGAGAGGTAGAGAGAGAGGAGAGATAGATATAAGTAGACAGGGAATGATGGAGGGAGGGAGAGATAGGGAGGGAGAGAAAGGTGAGATAGAGATTTGTAGAGAGAATGGTAAGGTTTGATATATGTAGAGGTAGGTGGAGAGAGGGATTGGGAGATAGAGAGTAGATAGGGAAGAAGAGAGGGAGAGAGAAGTATGGAGGGAGAGAGAGGTGAGGTAGAGAAAAATAGAGAGAGTGGTAGGGAGTGATGGAGGTAGAGGTAGGTAAAGAGAGAGAGGAAGGGAGAGAGATAGAGATAAGTAGAGAGGGACAGAGAAAGGGAGGGAGACAAAAGTGAGGTAGAGAGAATTATATGGAAAAGGAGATACAGAGACACAAATAAAGTCAGAGACACAGACAAAGAGACAAAGAGACACACAGATAGCACATAGATAGAGAGTTCTTGAGATCAAGGGAGAGAGAGTCAGATAAAGGGATGGAGACAGTGAGAGGTAGATCTAGAGTGTAAGGGATAAAAATGAGTGAGATAGAGAGAAATAATATAACTTGTTGATTACTAAAATTTCACCTCCTGATTACTAGAATTTGACTAAGTCTGAAATTTGTGAGATCTTCCAAAAACTAGAATTTGCATTATAACTCCTAAAGATTTGAAACCACTCTCAAACATCCTGAAACTATATACATGAAATATAACTTAAAGTATAAGAAATTAAATGTCCATATGTAAATTTCAACTTATAGTTTCCCTCAAAGATAACGAGAAGAAATAAAAATAAAGAGAAGAAAAATAAACTCGATGTAGATCAAAACATGAGCGCGTTATAACACACTCGCATTTTGTCAATGCATTCACAAAACGTAAAAGCCATGTCAAAACTAAGATATAAATCATGCACATTATATCTTTATTTGGGAATCCCCAAGCCTTGGGCTTGGTATTTTCCTTGGAATGCCAACCCAAAGTCTTGGAGGGCATTCCCAATGACCAAAGATGTGTTTTTGCAAATTCTACAATATTTCACATAATCAAGTTTGTTCTCATCATCAGGATTGCACGTGGTTCAATGTCAAACAAATCGAAAACCTGGGTAATGTTAGGTTCTCTCTTAGTTATCTAACAATGTAATTTTTTTCACTTTCTAACAATGTTAAGCCTTTCATGTATAATTTATTTTGTTTGTGTGCCTCTTTTTTGGAAAAAAAATAAGTATTTGGTGCTTTTTTCGATACAAATTAACTGTTCATCGAAATTTTGAATAAATTACATTTTTAGAAACTAGACTCCATTCTATAAATTTCAAAAAAAAATCAATTAGTTTCCAAAATTTGTAGGGGTAGCAAGGCCAAAATTCTATTTTTTTGGAAGTGTCTCATTAGAAATTTATTAAAAAATCAAATATTCATTAAAAATATATCAAAAAAATCGTATATCAACTACATACTATTAGAAAATTTTTGACTGGAGCAATTTTAAAAAGACTAAAAAAGGTTCACCATGTTAGGGACATACAAGAGTTGCTATGTTATGTTTTTTTGACAAAAAGAACACCAATTTTTGTACATCCCTCTTTTGAACCCCTTAATCTCAACCATTTTCAAAATAAATTAGTATTTTAGAAAGTAGACTCGGAGCACTTCGATCCTTGTTTTTTTTCCATCTCAAAATTTTGAATGTAACTATCCTCAATTGCATGTCCAGGGTTAGTATTTCCTGATTTCAAGAAAAAAGTGGCCACTTAAGCCCCCTTTTTGGGAACCATTTTTTGCACTTGCCCATTCCAATGATAAAAAAGTACATATTTGAAAACTAGACATTGTTATCTTTAATGTATTATAATTTTTAAAATAATTATAAAAAAACCTTGTCAACCATATTTCCCAAGTCAATTGTTTATCTTGGCATTGCCATGACCTTGTATTTGCAGGTCCAAGGCTAAGGGTTCTTTTACCATGCCTTTCCGTAACCTAAAACTAAATAAAATAGTGTGTTGAGATTTCAAACTTTTTTAGAATAGGTACTTTCTTTAAATTGGGTACTCGTTCTAGTTTTAGAACAAGTACCCATTTTAAATTGGGTATGATGGATGTTGTGGTTGTGTTGCTGATATGTGGTTATCATTGATGTCAAGACTATTAGCATTAATGTATTTAAGACTGTATATGTTGAGGATATTGATAAAATTGTAATAAAATATATTGCAAGTTGTCTATGAAGCAGTGAAGATCAGTATGTTGATGGTGAGAAGTTGTGGATTAAAGGGTTTGGTTTTAGGTGTATCTAGTTTATCCACCAAAATTTTTAGAGGTGCACATGAAGATTTGAGCAAGTTATGAGTTTTCATGTTTCAACAGTTATTTTGTTACTGTAGTTGGTGTTCTTGGAAGAAGATAATGTGATTCTGGTAAACTGAGTTTTTTTGTATGCTCTCGTGGTGTTTTTGGATGTTTCTATATCATTCTTTATCTATGTTGCACATCTGCATTGATTGTTGTGCTCATGATCGATGATCTTCTCTTGTGTGTTCATGTTTTTCATGTTCATGGCCGATAGGGTGTTTGTAGCATGTTGTGGATCTTCGAGGAATAACTTTTGAATGTGTTTTGTGTTTGAGCACATTGTTTTGCGTCTCCACTATGTTGTGGCCAACCTTGGTAGATTCCCATTAATAATATTTATTGTTTTGGGCTGATAGTTTGTATTCATCTTATTATTTTTTTGAAGCCAACATGTAGCGATGTAATTCCTTATTTGGGATATATAAGTGATTTTTTCTTCATTTGAACAAGTATGGAAAAGAGCGAGCAAGTGTGTATGCATGAATAATGTTCTAAATATTTCGAAGGAAGAGAACAGTGTGAAAAAGAGTGAAGAAGTGTTCATGTTCTTAACCAAAGATATAATCAGGCATTAGCAGATGTTGTTTTCTCAGTTCAAGATCTTTCAGATGGATTTAATCTGAATATTACTATAAGATAGTGAGTCTTCCCTTGGGAAGTAAGCCTTTTTGTAATTGAGAAATGAGCTCTAGGCAGTGTGCCTGAATGCATGTGCATTCCCCACTTTTCTATACTTTTAATTGAGTATAAACTTGTGGATTAACCTCCATCATGGTTTTTCCCCTAACAAGGTTTCCACACAAAAATCTTCATGTTATGTGTGTTCCTTATGTGTTGTTGATTTATGCTTACATGTTTATTAATCAAATATGAGAATAAGGGTTAAAAAATTTAATAAGTTTGAAATTCTATGACAACTGATTCACCCCCCCCTCTCAATTGTCTTCCCTTTTGTTGCCAACAATTGGTATCAGAGTAGGTTCCTTGGAAAAAATTTAATAGCTCGAGGTGATTTGGAATGGTGACATATAAGAAGGACAGTTCAAGATTTTATGGAACAAACTATTCTTTGTGGAAGACTTGAATGGAATGCCATCTA
Source organism: Sequoiadendron giganteum (assembly GCA_007115665.2). Lineage (NCBI taxonomy): Eukaryota > Viridiplantae > Streptophyta > Pinopsida > Cupressales > Cupressaceae > Sequoiadendron > Sequoiadendron giganteum. The sequence continues at coordinate 70,519,676 of CM021109.1, forward strand.
AAATGCATTGGTGAATCCTACTAGAGCATTACAAGTAATAGGTATGTTATCCCTCAAAAGGGTCCTACTTCTACTATTGAGATTAGGGATGTTGAATACAATATCAGGGCTAAGGAAGCATTGTTGAGTGCTTTGACTGATTCTGAGATGACAATGTTATGGATCTGAAGACTTCTTATAAGATCTGGAAAAAGTTAAAAAATTTGTATGAAGGTGATGCTAATGTGAAGATTGCTAAGCTACAAAGTCTGAAAGGGAAATATGAATTGTTGAGAATGGGTGATGATGAGAATATTACTACTTTCATGTAGAGAGTGAATTAACTTGTGTGTGGTATCAGATGTGCTAGTAGATAGTTGGATGAATCTGATATTTTTGCTAAAGTGCTTAGATCATTTCCTGATGCATACAAAATCAAATCTACAGCTATTGAAGAGCTCTAGACTGTGACAAATGTAACCAGAGATATGTTGATTGGTAAAATTACTACTTTTGATTTGAGTGGATTTGGTGATGCCCTTCCTAAGATATAATCTACATTCAAAGCTACTACCGTCATAAGAGATAAGTAGAGATATGATCCGAGTGAAAGTTCTTCTAGAAAGGTATTCAAGTATGAGGAATAAATGAGATAGATTGAAGAAAAAGAGAGAGAACTAAATGAGCTTGAAGCACTTATTGTCAAAAGAGAAGCCAAAGGACAAGATAAGTATAAAGGAAATTTTCCTATTAAATATTTTTCTTGCAATAAGATAGGTCATTTTGCATCAAGGTGTCTAGAAAGAGTTCCTAAGTCAAAACCTAACAAGCCTCAATTTCAAAGGAAGTGTTATTATGTTTTTGATGAAGGTGTGACAGATGATGAATTTGATAAAGGGAATGTAAGTGAAAATGAGTTTGTGTTTACTGCTATCAAGGAAATTAATCCTCTATCTATTGAATCTACTAGTTATACAAATGTGGAGAAATCCCTAGTTGCTCAATTTGAAGAGAAGGATGAATGGGTAATTGACAGTGGATTCTCTCATCACATGACATGTGATAAAATAAAATCTATGAGCCTGGAAAAGTATGATGGTGGTGTTGTAATATTTGGTGATAATAATGGTGGTATAATCCATGGTAGAGGATGTATTTATTTTGATGGTAAGCATAATATTGATGATGTTCTTTATGTGGAGAGTTTGAAGCAAAATCTTTTAAGTGTTGGACATATGGTTTATAAGGGATAAAATCTTCAATTCTAGGATGAGAAGTGTAGAATATTGGGAAGTTCTAGAAATGTGATTGCTTCAGGTACAAAAACAAAAGGTAACATCTTTCACCTAAATACTGCTAGTAAAAGTTGTTTGATTGATATAGTTGATGAAATTTGGTTGTGGCATACGAGAATGTGTGATGTAAACTTTGATAATATTATCAAGATAAGTTCTACTCAAGCAATGAGAGATCTTCCTAAGTTGGTAAAACCCTCTAATGCCATATGCAAAGAATGTCAGTTAGGAAAGCAAACTAGAATTTCATTTCAGAGCAAACAACATTTTTCAAATGAATTGTTGGAGCTTGTGCATACTGACTTGTGTGGTCCTGGTACAATCATAATTTTACAAGGTTATAGGTATTTCATGTTGCTTATTGATGCTTATTCTAGGATGATGTGGGTTACTTTCTTAAGGGAGAAATCTGAAGCTATAGAGAATTTCAAGATCTTTAAATCTATGGTTGAGATAGAGACAGGTATGAATATTAAGTGTTTGAGATGAGACAAAGGTGGTGAATTAACTTCCCATGATTTTAATTCTTTTTGTGAAGTACATGGGATAAAGGGACAATTATCTACACTACGGGCCCCTCAACAAAATGGAGTTATGGAAAGTAAGAATATGACAGTTCAAGATTTTTCTAGGACTATGATACTAGAAGGAAATGTTCCTAATATCTATTAGAGAGAATTTGTGAGTACTATTGTTTATATCCTCAACCACGTACAAATTAAAGGTGATACCGGTAAGACCCCTTTTGAGCTATGGTTTGGTCATAAGACTACTGTTAGATATTTCAAAAAAATTGGAAGTAAATCCTATATATGAAGATATGAAGATATAGGAAAGTTTGATGCTATAAGTGATTAAGGAATCTTTCTTGTTTATTCTACTAAGAGTAAGGTCTACTAGTGCTATAATAAGATATTGAAGAGAATGGTTGAAAGCACAAATGTTAAGGTTGATGAAGACATTGCTAGACCATCCAAAACCTATGGATATGATTCTAATGATCACAATGAAAGTAAAACAAAGTTTAGACTTCAAATCAATTTTAGATCATTCTGGTGAATTAAGAAGATCAAGAGGAAGGAGAAACTAGTGAAAATGCAGAAGAGAGATCACAAGAGCCAAAAATTCAAGAACATCCTAAGACCCCAAGGTATTTGAGATTAAATAACTCATAAATTAGATTATAGGTGATAAGAACATAGGTGTCCAAACTAGGAGAAGAATTACAAAAGAATAATGTCTGACATCAAAGACTAAGCCAAGTAATGTAAATAAAGCATGCAAAGATGAACATTGGATTGAAGCAATGAAAGGAGAACTACAACAAATTGAGAACAATAATACATGGATTCTTTTTCCTAGACCCAAGAACAAAAATCTAATTGGAACTAAATGGGTCTTTCAGAATAAACTAAATGAGCAAGGTGAAGTTATCATAAACAAAGAAAGTCTGGTTTGTAAATAATATTCTCAGATGGAAGGAATTGACTTTGAAGAGACTTTTTCCCCTAATGCTAGAATCGAAGTTGTGAGAATGATTCTTGCTTATGCTGCTTAAAAAAACAACAAGTTTTATCAGACGGATGTCAAGTCAGTATTTCTAAATGGCAAATTGGAAGAAGAGGTGTACATTAGGCAACCTGATGGATTTCAATTGACCAATTAGGTAGATATGGTTTGTCAGTTGAATAAATAATTTTATGGACTCGAGCAAGCCCCTAGAGATTGGTATGCCATATTGGACAAGTATTTTTTTTTTAAGCTTGGATTTAACAAAGGTACTACTAAAAGTAATCTCTATTTCAAGATTGATGATGACAAAGATTTGATTGTGGAAGTCTTTGTTGATGATGTCATTTTTGGAGGAGATGATGGTTTGTGCATGAATTTTGTTGATGAGATTTTGAATGAGTTTGAGATGTCAATGATTGGAGAGGTAAAATTATTTTTGGGATTTAAAATTACTTAGTTAGATAAAGGGATATTTATATCTCAGTCCAAGTATGTGAAATAATTGCTAAATAAATTTGGTATGGAATATTCAAAGCCAGTCAGTATACCCATGGTGACCGGATGTAAGTTGACAATAGATGATGATTCTCCGAAGGAAAATCAAACTAGATACAAATAAATGATTAGTGGATTGGTTTATTTGACTCAAACTAGACCTGATATCATCAATGTTGTATGTATTGTTACAATATTTGAAGCCATTCCTAAGGAATCTCATGTGACTATTGTGAAGAGAATTTTTAGATACTTGAAGGGAATAGTTGATTTTGGCCTGTGGTATCCTAAAGATGATGATCTTACTTTGAGTGCCTTTAATAGTGTTGATTGGGTAGGAGATGTGAATGATAGGAAAAGTACTAGTGGTGGCACATTTTTCTTGGGAAAGAAGTTTATTTCCTGGTTAAGTAAAAATAAGAATGCCATTTCTTTATCTATTGTAGAGGTAGAATACATTGATGTTGCTAACAATTGTACTCAATTATTGTGGATGAAGTATATGTTGAAAGATATCAGAGTTATGTATGATGAGCCTATTGTTATATTATGTGATAATTCAAATGCAATTAACATTTCTAATAATCTGGTGTGCCATTCAAAGATCAAGCATATATCTATCAAGTTTCACTTTTTAAGAGAGAAGGTGAGTAAAAATGAAATCAGATTGGAGTATGTGCCTACTAAGGAATAGATTACAGACATATTTACCAAACTATTGCCTAAGGATACTTTTGAGTATCTCAGAGGGAAGTTAGGGGTGATTACCCCTCCTAATCAAAACTACGATGCATTATCTTGCATCAGTATGTGCATTGCAGAGTCATATTTTTATTGAATTGATGTTGTGGTGGTTGCTACTCAAGGGGAGTAGTCAAATGATTCAGATATGTGGTTTAGAGCTTGTGTGTACCTTTTCCATTGATGTCAAAGGGGGAGAAGAGAAATGTGAAAAAATAGGAATTATCTGAGGAGAAAAGAGACAGAACCTAAGGGGGAGTAAGTGTTGAAGTTAGTTGCATTGATGGTGATTTTCACATCATGTGTTATCATCAATGTCAAAGGGGAAGATTGTTGGATGTTGTGGTTGTGTTGTTGATATGTGGTTGTCATTTATGTCAACACTATTAGAATTAATGTCTTTAAGACTATATATGTCAAGGATATTGATAAAATTGTAATAAAATATGTTGCAGGTTGTCTGTGAAGCAGTGAAGATCAGTATGATGGAAAGTTCAGTATGTTGATGGTGAGAATTTTCAGATTAAAGGGTTTATTTCCAAGTGTATCCAATTTATCCACCGAAATTTTCAGACGTGTGCATGAAGATTTGAGCAAGTTATGAGTTTATGTATTCCGATAGTTATAATGTTACTATAGTTGGTGTTCCTAGAAAAAGATAATGTGATTCTGGTAATTTGAGTTGTTGTGTATGCTCATGTGGTGTTTGCAGATGTTTCTAGATTGTTTTCTATCTATGTTGCATTTTTGCATTGATCGTTGTGCTCGTGATTGATGTTCTTCTCTTGCGTGTTCATTTTTTTCATGTTCATGGCCGATAGGGTGTTTATAGCATGTTGTGGATCTTCAAGGAATAATTTTTGAAGGTGTTTTGTGTTTGAGGATATTGTTTTGGTTCTCCACTATGTTGTGGCTGACCTTGGTAGATTCACATTAATAATCTTTATTGTTTTGGGCTAACAATTTTTATTCATCTTATTATTTTGTTGAAGCCGACATGTAGCAATGTAATTCCTTTTTGTGGATATATATAAGTGATTGTTTCTTCATTTTAACAAGAATGGAAAAGAGTGAGAAAGTGTGTGTGCATGAATAATATTCTAAATCTTTCAAAGTCAAAGTAGAGTGTGAGGAAGAGTGAAGAAGAGTGAAGAAGTGTTCATGTGCTTAACCAAAACTATAATCAGGCATTAGCAAATGCTATTTTCTCAATTCAAGATCATTCAAATGGATTTAATATGAATATTACTTTAAGACAGTGAGTCTTCCCTTGGGCAGTAAGCCTTTTTGTAATTGAGCAGTGAGCTCTAGGTAGTGTGCCTGAATGCATGTGTATTCCCCACTTTTCTATACTTTTAATTGAGTATAAACTTGTGGATTAACCTCCACCGTGGTTTTTCCCCTAATAGGGTTTCCACACAAAACTCTTGGTGTTATGTGTGTTTCTAATGTGTTATTGGTTTATGCTTTCATGGTTATTAATCAGATCTAAGAATAAGGGTTGACAAATTTAATAAGATTGAAATTCTATGACAACTGATTCACCCCCCCCCCCCTCTCAGTTGTCTTCCCTTGTGTTGCCAAAAGGGTACCTATTCTATTTTTAGAATTTGGGCACCCATTTAGGCTCAGGTCCCCATTCCTTTCAACATTTTCTATTTGCATGAAACTTCCTCTCTTGTGGACCTAGCTTCTTGTATTTACCCCATATTCAAAGAAATGTTTAGGAAGTGGTGTGTGATCATGATCATCACTATTAATTTTTAAAACATCTTTTACATTGGTTGATACTCTAGAGTTAGAGTGCCAAAATCGTTGAATTTCATACTTCGCTCTATTATTTAGCTTCTTATAAAATTTTAGAAGCCTACCACTAAAATCTCAAGTATCATTTTCAAGAGGACTATCTAGTTTTGATCTTATTTCTAGTCCATTTGACAATTTTTTATGCTTTACTCTTAATTCAACACAAGTTCTCCTCAATAATAAAGCCTTTCTTAATTGATAACTTACTAATGAGGTTTTATTACACTACAAGAAACTCTTTTATATTTTTCCTTACTAGTATTTCCAATAGAATTGAGTGCATTAAAAATATATTTAACAATAATATTATTTCGATCAAAATTTTTGTTCACATGAATCTTCAATTTCTATAGTATTTAAGTCTCATTTTGTATATCTTTAGTAATTGTACAAAAAAATTGGCATTGTTTGGCTAATGTCTTATTGGAAAAGTATTCATTGAAATTTTTTGAAGCCCACAACCGAACAATTCATGATGACCTCTTGCCTTCAAGACTTTATATTATGTTTTCATCAATTTCAACTAAAACATTTGAGGTTCTTGAATGTTTTGTAATTTTATCAAACTCATTACAAAAAAAATCATTTGAGATTTTATTTTCTTCTTCGCAAACTTCCTCTCTTCTTATGTAATTTGTAGATACATTGAGTTTCATTGTTTCATGTGTGTTATCAATTTCATTAATGTTATCAACAAGTGGATTATGAAGTGAAAAAACAATTTCATATATTTCATATCCACATTCATCAAGAATTTTTGATGTATTTCTTCTTTTTCTTCAATTATGTTACTCTTATCAATAGGTGTTTCATCATAAATTATGCAATATTCTTAAGTTCATGTTCAACATTTTTATTTTTAAAATCATAGTCATTTTCAATGTCATTTAAGGGTGAAGAAGAATCGGTTCCTTCAAGAGTAATCAACATACCTTTTCTTCCCATCCTCTTCCTTACTCTATATTTTCCCTAATTTCTTCAATTTCTTTGCTTGAAGTTTCCTCCTCCCTTTGGCTTTATCATGACTATTGCTCCCAATTATACAAACAAAAACAAGAATCCTAATGATTGATAAAATCAACTTTTGTACATAAAAGAGTATACCAAAGAATGATTTTTTCTATATCTCATAGAGATCATGAGGTTCTCAACACCAAAGTGATAATGGGGGATATTGGTAGGTCCAAAACAACACTATTCCCATTTTCTCCCCTTGAATTAAATGGATATATGTTTCTTAAAGAAAAACAAATATTCATTATTATAATATTTTATTAATACTAATATATATTAAATATGATATTAATATCATAAATTATATTATATTATTATATTATTATATTATATAATATATTATAATAAACATGATATAATATTATATATAATATACATAAAATATTATATTATATTATATATATATTAATATATTAAATATTATGTATTATATTTATATTAGTGTTACTATTAGAGAATATATGGTGAAAACAAGATTTACAAAATGGATATCCATTTTTTATACTACATTATATAAATATATCTTTATTATATATTAAATATTAAATATTATATATATATATCTTTATTTTATATATTAAAATTAATATTAATATTATAACATATTGGGTTGAAAATATTAAATTTCTATAGTCTATAATATTACTTTATAAGCACCTCATGATCCTGCTCTCGTGCCCACTTTGCAATCTCTCGCCCTTGATTTTTAAATTTTTTGGCCATGTCTACAAGTTCTAGGGAGGATTCTGCCTCCCCCCCACCTGACCCCCCACTCGATATGGAAAAGATTCATTTTTATGTTGTGGCACATGGGGATGTGGGGTTTGTGTCATGTGAGTCCAAAATGCATTCCACGATCCCCACAGATGGGGACAATGGTAGTACCAGGGGTTTTTACCCCCCCAAGGTTAACTAGAAGAATGCCCTTGTTGGGATTCACAATAACGCTTTTGAGGCCTTCACTCCATTCAGATGAGGGTACTGAGCTCTATTTACTAGAAACGGTCATGGATGAGGTTGCCTCCCTGTTACATCTTGCGTTGGTAGGGAGATTATTTTCTTTCAGACCTTCTATTAACATGGTCCACAAATGGGCTAATGGTCATTGGAAGCTCAAAGACAGTGTGAATATTTCTGCTATGCCTAGAGGTTTATTCCTATTCAAGTTCACGATTGAGGAGGATTTGATCTATGTGCTTTTGGGTTCATGGGCTCATGGAAAACATTTTTTGGTCTTGGCCAAGTGGCAATCGAGCTTTAACCCATCTGTGGAACTTAATTGTATGGCTTTGATGTGGGTTCACATGCCTGGCCTTCCATTGGAATTTTGGGATGGACAAATCTTATGTTGGATTGACAACTCCTTTGGAAACTATTTCTCGGTGGATGTGGTCCCTCTAACTAAATCCAGGTTAGTCTTTTCTAGATTTCATGTTAATGTAGCCATTAACAAGGCTCTCCCCAACTTTATAACTCTGAAATCTAAATGGGAAAAATGGACCCAGGCCCTAGTTTATGAGAATGCCACTCTAATTTGTCAAAAATGTGGGAAACACGAGCATTCCATTGTAGATTGCAAAGCCTTGGTGCTAAAAGAACCCTTGTCGGAAGGGAAAATACCATCCCTCCCTGCTAGGAAGGAGGAAATGCAAAAGTCCACTAGCTCCAATGTGGCCCTAGTAAACACCAATTCCAATGAGATGGATGATTATCCATTTACTGAAGGTCTATATGAGATGATGAAATCCCCAGGCCCTAGGGATTAGGAGAATACTATTGGGACAAAATGTGGGAAGTCGCTTGACTTCCTGGAGGAAGGTGAAATCTCCCCTTTAAGGGATTTGGGTTTGTCTTCTCAAGTTCCAAACTTGGGTCTGTCTACTGTGTGCATGGACTCTGGTAAAATGGGTAATGCTACTATTGATGTTAGTCAACCTCATGGTGGGGTTGTGGAGGAAACCATTGTTACTAATCTTCAGCAGTTGGAGATAGGGGTATTTACCCCTACGAAGCCTAGGAATGAGAATGCCTACTCTTGCATTTTCTCATCCCATCCAATTGGTGGGGATGACCTTATCGGAGAAGTCAGTAAATCTGTGATTCTCAATCCTAACGCTAAGGCTTTTGCCTCTAAATCTCAGTTGGAAGGGGCTATTAACAATGACTAGTAGTATCAAAAAAGGAAAACAAGAACCAAGAAAGTTGATGTGGGAATAGATAACAAAGTTGGAAGGCCCCCGAAGTGATTGTCTAGGCACAAAGCTACTGCAAGGGAGATTTCCAATGGGCGGTAGTCAACCCTGGATTCAACCCATCGCAATAGAAAATGAAGTTCCTTTTATGGAACATGAGGGGGATGAATAGTCCCTAAAATCAATTTTCTCTCAAGAAAATTTATTATGGATCATAAAATTGATGTCCTCCTTCTGTAGGAGGTTAAGATGACTTATCATACTTTCTCTTCTTTAGTCAATAAAATCTAGTTGGGTTCCTCCTTCTTCTATAATGAGGCAAACAGTGCCTCTGGAGGTATTGCTACTTTATGGAATCTTGCTAAGATTGATGGGGAAGCCTATTCGTTTTCTCATAGTTACCTCGTAGTGACCCTCAGAGATGATAGCTACTCTTGGAATTTTTTTAATATCTATGCCCTAAATACTCATGGAGGAAGGAAAAATATGTGGGAAGAAGTACTATCTTTGATGCTGGAAGATAAAAATGCATTGTATATGGTGGTTGGTGACTTTAACTCCCTTTTGTTCCCTTCGGAGAAACTTTGCGGGCTAATGGGCTATAGTGACAATATGAGCGACCTCTCAGACTTCATTAGCAGGTCTGGTTTATTTGACTTGGAGTTGCAGGGTAATCCTTTCACTTGGTCTAACAACCGAAAAGGCAACAAACTTTTTCAGGTTTGTTTGGATAGAGTGCTAGTCTCTGTGGGTTGGGATTTAGGGTGCAATTCTTCTCTGTGTACCCTCCCTAGGATGGTCTTTGATCATATCTCAATTCTGCTTCGATGGATGAATAAGCCTTTATTTGTTCCTCACCCCTTTAGATTTGAAATTATGTGGATGACACATCCAGACTTTAGAAATTGCATAAAAATCTAGTGGAGCCATCTGATCCAAGGGTTAGCGATGTATAGAGTCTCCCAAAAAATTGATCTCATCAGAAAGGAAGTGAGGGGTGGTCTAGATCTACCTTTGGTGACATTTTTAAGCAAAAGAAGGAGATTCGGTTCAAGCTCTACAACATCCAAAATCAAATGGAAAAAGGTAATTCTTTGCAATCTCTGCATGAGGAAGAGGAAACTTGGAGGAGGAAGTGGAAAGATAATTTAAGCAAAAAAAAGATATACTAGAAGTAGAGGTCTAAAGTGCAATGGTTGAAGGAGAGAGATAGGAATTCAACTTTTTTCCATAGAACAACTAGTAGACATAAGAAAAGAAACACCATCAAATGCTTATTGAAAAAACACAATCAAGAGGTTACTGATGAATTTAAAATTGGTGAAATAGCTAAATAATACTTTAAGTATATTTACATGGATAATGGTAGCTACCTCTCCACTAGCAGATATAACAAAATTTTGAGTCACCTCCCAACTGCTATTAGTGTGGAGGATAATTTGCAACTCTTAGCCTCTGTTTCTGAGGATGAATTTAAGATGGCAGTGCTTTCTATGTGTTCCTATAAGGCCCCAAGACCGGACAGCTTCTTGTTGTGCCTATAACACACACACCCTATTCAGAATGGGGACCCTCTCTTTTCGCTTGTGTCGGGTCATTTTTTATTTGCCTTGTTTTGTGTGCCCCCTATTTTGTGTCCTAAGTGGTTGGGGAACCTTAGAAGAATCATCTTGAATCGACCATATTTGGTTGCCCTCAAATTTTCTAAGTCTTGGGTCTTCAAAGGGATTTCCCTAGCTGACTGCCTTCAAGTCTTTGGACCGACATCTTTCAACCAGTATGGGTGCGCTCCTGTGGGCTGCCCTTTGAAAATTTCTTTGATGCCTTCACCATTTTGAATTGCAAACACTTGACATCCTTTCACCCTATGGGACCCACACTCAGATCTGCCCTTTTTCTCGACATCGTCCCAAACAGCCAACGCTTGACTGCCGCCTCGAGTTTCATTTTCAAAATGTCTGGCAACCAACTTTTGGGGCAACTGTACGAGCATTCAATGAGGGAATTAAATGACATATTTTATATAAATACCCTGCCTGAGCTATCATTTTCACAAAATTCTTTTGCAAAAGTGTCAGAGCCTCATTCGTTGTCGTCATCACACCCACAACCTCCATTCGTCGATTCAAGAAAATTTCGAGATGTTTTCATCATCGTTCAGTGCAGGAGCCACAGGTGAGTTTTTTTTTACCCTCACCATGTGACTTCTTCCTTAAAATCGAAAAATGATTATGACGAAACTAGGCAAAGAAATAACCTTCTCCGCAAAACCTACAAATTAAAAACCTGAAAAATCCTTTAAAGCGATGATTTGGAATGATGCGGAATCAATCGCCCTTGCCATTGTTCTTGGGCATAGAATTCGTGCCCCATGGGTCCACATCCTATCCAACATTATTCCTCTCCTGCATAAACATTTAGCTTTTTGAAAATGGCTTTCACCCCTTTCGGGCCCACCTTCATGGAATGCTCCCTCCTCTTGGTTGTTCTAAACCTTTCCAGATTTCACAAAGTCTAAGGGTGGACCCTCCAACCTCCTCGAGTCCACAAACATGGACCTTTGAATGTAATTCACCTTTTGGCTCCATCATCTTGAACAACTGTCTGATTTTTCCCTCCCATTGTGCAAGTCTCGCCTCTGGGGTCAACAAACTCAAAATTTTCACAAGTTCGAAAGGCACATCCTTCGACCGTGTCAAGTTCAACCACCCAGGCTTCCATGTTCTAATCGCTCATAGGCTCCACCATTCCAAATGGCTTCTGTGACTTGTCATTTTTCCTACTGGGCCCCGCCCTCGCATCCATCATTTTAATATTTTTGCAAAAACTCAAGAGTCCAAACTAACTTGTCAGCCCTTTCAGGCCCACAAGCATGGACCTCTATTCGTGGGGAGCCATTACTCCACTACCGTCCTAAAAAACCAATTGGTCACTACCTCCCATTGGCCGGAACTCAGGATCCCTTTCTCCATTCTTCCCTCTAAAAATGATTAAGTCTTGACATAGTGCGGGTTGAGTCCTACGGATTGCCATCCGTGGGACTCAATTTGGGTTTTGCCAATCCAAACATCCTTCAGTCTCTATCTCTCCATGCTACAAAACCTGCCATCCTCCTCACAATCGGAATATTAAAACAAGATCAAATGAAGATTCATGACCGATGCATCCTGCGGGTCCAACCATGTGGGTCTCCCATGTTGGATCATCATTCCATCACTATCATTTTCAACGACCATCATCCTGTGTCCTGTCATTTTTAGAGGGATTTTATGATCTTTAAGTGATGAATTTTTTGATCTAACGATGTTTTGCAGGATTTCGGCTAGCGTTCCTCATATTATTATGCTTGAATCATTTACTGCTCCTTTGATTGTAGGATATATGGAACCAAATGTTGGGTTCTCGGGGGCAGTCGCATAGAAAGACAAAGGAAAGAAGATCACCAAAGCACCTAGAGGAAAAGAGGAAAAGGATCAAATGAGGCACAAGTTTCAAGGGGACCCCTCAACTCCAAGTTCACTATAGAATGGAAGGAAATCTCAGACACTAATCTAGGACACATAGACATTGACGAATTTAAACAAAGGGTCAGGCTCAATCCCACAATAGAGAATTCCATAAAAACTAGAGGTAGTGGATTGGCCAAGGCTACCGGATTCCCACCAGCTCTCATAACCCTTGAACTTGTGATGGCCTGCAAAGAGGTGTACCAAGAAGACACTAGAACAATAGTTGATAGAGATGGGAACATATTGGCTGACTTGTCCACTAAGTCAATAGTAAGGACTTTTCACATCCCTACCTTCAGCAAAATGGAGCAAACACCCAAGGAATATGGTAAACAAATGTCGGACATTGATCCCCTTAGATGCAAGAACCTCATCAATCAATACTGGCTGAAGGAGAAGAGGGGCAACGCTAATAAGGTGCCCTAGGAGCTCTTCCAAAGTGACTTCTACAAAGATTACCATGACTTGGTAACTCTTCTGAGTAGAGTTGTGTGCCTTCCAAACCTAGCTTTCTTCCAAGAATGGATGTTTTATTTCATAGAAGAAATAATCTGAGGAAATTCCAAATTCTATTGGGCAAGAATAATTAGTGACTACTTGCATGAGTAGCTTGTGGCAGTGAAGAAAACTTCAAAGTTTTACATGACGTTGTATCTTGTCTACTTGCTTGTCGATCGTGCCCAATATAGGGGATTATTTGTGGCACCAAATCCAACTCCAGAAAGGGAACTTAAGGCGTATGATAAGTACCCTCAACTTCAGTATAGGAACTTCAAAAGGGACTACTACAGAGTCAATAATGCCTTCACATGCCACATTATCAGAATGCTTGGGGTTAACCCTAAAATAAGGGTCTCACATAGTGCCAACACCTTCATCTTTTGATTCATATTTATTTTTATATAGTTTCCAAAGTTCACCTATATCAAAGCCGAGGGTTTCTCTAAGAAACCATATAACCTGCCCCGGTATCCAAATGACCAGCTAATATTCCTTGAAATCTCTCGGTAGCTGCAACGATCACACACCCTCTTAAGTGACAAGCATAGAGCCGAGGTCCCCTATCCCCTCTCCTTCGACCAAGGATATTATGAACTCCACACATCCCAATGTGTAGAATATTTTGACAAGGAGATGAATGAATATAACTTGAAGCTCCACACTGCCTAACCACGGATGGATCTATATAGAAAGCTTAGGAAGTTGGTCAGACTTGAATATGCCCACCTCCACAATGTCAAAGAATTTTCAGCCAATTTCAAGCATGAAAAGGAGGTGTGTATGCAACAGTAATGCACATGATGGCCTACTTCATCAAGATATTAAAACTTTTCCCAGTACCTGAGCAAGTAGTTGAAGAGGAAGGCATGGTGGTGGACCCATGGTATGATGCTATAACCAACTTGCCACTGCCATTGATCGACTAGAATGAAGAGGAATTTAACGACCTCGATATACTGATAAAGCTAGTTGAGGAAAGGATAAGGTAGTGGGTTGATGGGTACATTTCACAATTGAGGCATCAGGGAATAGCGCAAACTTTCATAGAGCCCAAGGATCCACATGAGGGTGAAACTAACAATGCCTCTGCCAATACTGCCCTAGCTGGGGAGAATTTTATGTCTCCTCCCAATATGTGGTCAAAAAAGAGAAATGAGGTTGTTGAGCATCAACCTAAATCTAAGGAGTCTTCAAAGAAGGATTCAAAAGTTGAAACCTCCAAGAGATCAAAGAGATCAAGCAGTTTCATAGGAATTCCCACTATCCAGGAGGAGCCACTCCATGAAGGAGAAGAACAACCAAAGTCCCCACCTATTACACTTTTTTCCCCAACTACTATTTTTGCTACTACTAATACTCCTCCGCCTGTTTCATAGGCAGTAGTTGCCACCTCTCCACCCACAATGGACATTTAAGTCCATCTGGCTTCTACTTCTCATGTGGCTCAGGTTATAACTATAGATTCCTCATATTCCACCACTTCTCCACTCTCCTCCTCATCTATGTCTTAATCTATGTCTCTTCTGACTACCACTGCAACAACCACAATGCCCGCTCTTGCCCTTCTAGAAGCTTTCACCAAATACATGAAAAATATGCCATTAGAGATTTTTGAAATGTTCACAAACCCTATAGTGCAGGTCGCCTTAGCTCATGCCATAATTGGTCTTCCTATCCATCCTCCTCCTATTGATCCTCCCTCAATGGAGGTGAAAATGAAAATTTCTAGAGAATTGGACAGGCAGAAAAAATAAGCGAGCAAGAAACTAGAGGAAGAAGCGGATGACTACCACAAACATCCCATATACCAGCACCTCATAATTGATGAGCTAGTCCATGTAGAGGAAGAAGTGCAATCCTTTGACGAGGAGGATGAAGAGTTGAGCACCAAATACATTATGGAGACTATTGATTCGGAGCTCGAGGAGGAGTTGGCCTAGCAACTCAAGGATGTTGGAGAGGAGGTAGACAAGCAACCTTCCATCGAAGAGAAGGATGTTGATGAAGAAATGGAGGACACTGAACCTCCAACAGGGGATAAAAATCAAAGCCCCAAGCATGAGAAAGAGATTCCTCCTCTAGAAGAACAAGAAGAGGAAGAGAAAGAACAGAAAGATGAAGACAAGCTTGCTGAAGAGGTTGAAATGAGAAGAAGCCCAGAGATAGAACACCACGAAGAGCACGAGAATGAGTAGGAAGACGAAAGAACTTCTGAGAGAGAAGACAACCATAAGGAGTGCATAGCAGCTAAGTCCCCAAAGAAGGTAACTGTATTTATTCAGGACTCAGATGAAGGAGAAGGGGAAAGGCTAGAACAAGAGACCTCGGGTGGAAAGACATTGTGAATCCAACACGCCCTTGAAAAGGAAGGTGATCATGAATCACTAAAAGGGGAAGCTAAAATGCTTGAATGGCTTGAGAAGCAATTGGAAAATAAGACCACAACCCTAACGGATCTGAACGCAAGGCTAGAGGCCATCTTGGTTCAAGAACAAATTAGTACAAAGAAGAAAAAGAAGCCAAAGGTCAGATCTCAACTGACCATGGATGCATCCAGATCAAGAACAGTACAAATTTCAACCCCGGTAATGGGTGAGGAAGGGGTCAACTACAATATCTCTACCATTCACCTTGGGACAACGACAAGAGAGAAAAATATTGACCATCTTTAGGGATCCGTCACCACCATTATGCACCAAATGAACAAGGATAAGACCTCTAAGGAGGAGTTAAAGGCATAGGTAGTGGATCTAACAACATATATTCAACAATGGTCTTAAACTAAAGAACTCCCTACTATATCAATGGCTACCCCACTATTACTATTAGAAGAGCATATTAGTATGCTTGAAAAGAGAAAGAGATGGACTAAAACTACTGAAGATTGGCTCTAACAGGTCCTCTACAATGGGAACATGGGCATTGGACATGTTGTCAGGACAACAAACAAATTCTTAGATGTGCAAAAGTATCTTGAGGATATAAGGAAAATTTGTACTGACTTCCCAGAGATATATAGAACTACGTATCCTAAAATTGAGGCAATCCTCAAGATTCCCAAGAAAACGGTGAAGAAAGAACTTGCTCTTACGGAAGGCGGTTTCTGGCTTGTGGAGAACTAGAAATTGGGCCTTGATCACAAGAAAGAAATCTTAGAGCGGGTGCTCCATGAAGTGGAGTAGGATATTGATTGGGTTAAGGAGATTAGAATGGCATGTAAAGAATAACTTAAACTAATGATAGATTTTGACATGCCTTCTGTTGAGATACATCCAAAAAAGATAAGACCCTACTTCCATAGGAAGCACAGTGGATTTCATGGGTTTCGTTGCTTGTGCCTTCACCCGCTTATCTAAAAAATTGAACTTCTAAGTGCTTCAATTTGACATTTTGGAGTGTGATAAGTTTCATCCTTTGATTTGAAAAATTGTAGAATATGCTACATTGCAAAAGGAGGCTATAAATCCTGTTATAGATGATGAGTTTCTCACAGTGTAGCTATAGAAAAGGGCAATCAGCTAGATGAAATTTTTTCTACAATGTTGCCACTAAATAAAAAATAGGTAAAATGAATATGGACCACACAATGAAAGTAAATCTGGGCCATTCATTTCACTTTTTGAAAACTATAAATAGGGGGTCTCCTCTCATTTTCAAAAGAGAGTTGAGTTGTTGTAAAGACATGTTCGAATGTTAATTGAAATTCATTGATTTGGTGGATTCTTGAGTTCCAACTTATGTTGCATGATTCTTCTTCTCTTAGATAGTGCATTTGAGTTTATTTACTTTATTTTTTTATGTATTTCAATTTCCTTTAGTAGATTAGTTGAATGCTGTCCATTGATGTTGGATATTTCTCTGGTGTTGAACTCTTCTTAGTTCATACTTTTGGCTGCATATTGATGATATATAGTTGTACAAAGTTAGTTTGAACTTTATATCATTGTCACACTCAAATCTCATCTTCTTATTCATGTTCATGGTGTAGGAACTTCTTCACTTCCTTTCCCTTTTTTTAGTGACTTTGAACAAGGTTCATTGCATATTGTAAAGCCAAATCTGAAGTTGAAATAGAAGTTTTAGACTGTTGATCGAATCAAATCCTCCTAGTTTAACTCGCATAACTCTATCCTATGATTACCAACAAAATCGCATTTAAAACAACTGAGACATTCCAAGCAAGTCATGACCTGACACCTGAGAAACATTGGGGAGATTTTCAGAAACGTTTTGTTGGAGATCTCCTTTCAAGAGAGGTGATGCACCTATGGATTACCTGTGTTGAGAAATTTCTAAAACACCCATCAATAGAACTGGTGCTAGAAGGAGGGCATTATTTGTGCTAATCTAGATCAAATCAGTTCGTTCTCCCTTGAAATATTTTATAGATTCCTAAGATCAACATAAAACAAAGGGGAATTTCAAGAGCTACCACCCCCTACCCGAGCTAGAAGAGCTAGAAAAGGGGAAGCATCCACCCTTCAGTGCACCCAACCAACCCACTTCACCTTCAACCTCATTCTCTTCTTCCACCCATTTTCCTCCACCTTCTCCTTCACCTTTGGTAGTGCATCTCTCCTCTCAGCGGCTCCAAACTACCTTCTAGGCTATGGCCTCCCACAGCCTAGGTGCTACCTTCCAACCCAATGCACCCCCATTCTTGGGTGTTGTCTCATTGAATGTTGCCTCTCCACTACAACCTTAGGTTAGTCTAGCACAACCTCCTCCACCATCGCCTCCTATGGCATGGCTAGGAAACAAACCATCCCCCTTGTCCTTCAACGTCTACCATGATATGTCCAAGAACCCAGAGGGATTTTGCATGAAGTTTAATCCTCGAGATCTACAAAGGATAGAAAAAGAACATTTAAAGATCTTTCAAACAACCTTGAAGGATATGCAAATCATACACAAGGACATGGCATGTCATCTCTTCCCCTATTCCTTGGGGGAGGAGGCCTTTTATTGGTACATCCACTTGCCAACAAGATCCATCAACATGTGGGACCTTTTAAAGGATGCTTTCTTGAAAAATTTCAAGATCCAGGTCAGTCCCTCAGAGTTATACGAGTAGTTCATGGCGATTCGGAGGGAGATTAAGGAGCTGATCAGCCCTTTTAATGAAATATTTCATAGGGCCTACATGAGACTTCAAATTCCCTATGTGGTTGATGACGTTTCTGCCCGCCTGGTGTACTATGCATCCTTGGACAACCTCACCTCTGCCTTGGTGAAAAGAATGACTCCACCACTGAGACAACTAATAGAGGCCTATGTGGAAGCAATTAAGGCAAGTACCAATTTGAGACAACACATTGTTGGTTCGCTACCATCATTGGGGATAGTTGGACATCTATATCAAGTCCAAGGGATTACTCAAGCTTTGGCACAATAGACACCCTTGATGAATCCAATTTTGCAACTCGCGATGGTGCCTCATTCAAGATATTCATTGAATCAGATGCCTCCCATGCCTCAATTCTTGTAGCATAAATTCCATGCCCAGCCTCCCCAAGTGTCGAGGTACCTTCAAAATTTTGATTCTCCACCCACCTATCAAAATTAGCCAATGGTGCAACCAATTTTTCTTCATAATTCAACTTCATAGCCAAACAATGCAGAAAAGGACCAGATTGATGAGTTAACAGAAATGATCAAGAAAATTTCAACCAAGATGACACACTTAAGGAACCAGAAAAACTAGTTGCAGGCATCTCAAAGAAGCATCCAGGCCAACCTCAACCATGACACTGGTGCTCCTTCTAGACATAATTATGAGAGAAACAAAAATTCAGGGAAAAACTTCGACGAAAGGCCTTCCCAGAGACAAAATTGAATGTGGAAGACCAAGCCAAACAACTGTGGCATTCCCATGCCTCTCGATCATCCTAGCATTAATGACAAGACCATGCATGGGGTATACCTAGTTGAGGTTGCCTTGTCTGGTTGGTGTCGTATCCATAAGACAACCCAAAATTCTGAATTGGATTGTTTGAAGTTCCAGATGACCACTAAAATTTTCCAGATAGAGGTCCAGAATGTTGTTCACAACTTGGGATGTAGAGACATCATTCCATCTAAACCATATGATTCCTCGGTGTTGGTGGTCAACCAGGCCCCTTTCCCAAAGGTCAAGAGCAATGTTCCCTAGAAGGAGACTGATTGCTCCTTCAAGTGATGACCAGGCATATGAGGTAAGTGTCAAAAGTCCTTTGTCTCAACTTTTCAATTCAATAGATAATGGTCCAGTAGATGAGGAGGAGCTGAGAGAAGATGAAGTCCAAATGTTTCACCAAAGGACTACCCCGTATGATCTAAGGAATAAGCAGGTAGGTGGTCAAGCCAGTGGTCCTTTCACCACCTCCACCCCACCTCACAACTTTAGCACTCCTCCTAACCCAAATTCTAGCAACAACCCAGGCTACCCACATGTACCTAATAGATAATTCAATAGAAATAGGTAGCAAGGTCAAAACCAAAACCATCCCACTGGCCCCTCCCAGAATGCTCCTTTTGAAGTTGAATTTGATAAAATGGGGGAATATGTGGCTGAGGAATTTAAGAAGGTTAAGATAAGTTTGTTTGCCTTTAAATTGCTCAAAGTCCTGGCACTTAGGAATGCCTTCTTCAAAATGATCAATGGGACTCATTTATCCAAGTCAACCCAAGAAGTACCTTCCAAAATGGTCTCCTTTGAGGACTTGCAAAGTGAGCCTATCATCCGATAGGTTTTCAATAAGAAAGCAAACCCACCTTCAAACTAGCAAGAAAAAACACAACCCGCTAAGGAACCGGATCAGGGCCAAACCCAAAACAAAGGAAATGATGAAGAAAAAGGTCAGGTAGCCCAAGTCGACATCTCTGGGGGACTATTTCAAGGAAAGTTGGAAACCCCTCCCTTCCTGACCACCATTAGAATACATGGAAAAAATCTGCACAATTGTTTGCTTGACTCAGGAGCCTCTGCTAATTTCATGCCCTTGTCAGTATGCAAATATTTTGGAATAGTTTTGACTCCCTCCCAATGCAAGGTGATGCAACTTGATAAAATGAAGGTCAACATAGTTAGCAAAATCAACAGGATCCTTATGCAATTTTTTGTTGATCTAAGGATACAATAGATGATTGACATTCAGGTTGTTGATATCTCGGATACCTATCGCATAATCTTGGGTAGGGATTTCACACGGGCATTGGATGGATATGTTGCCACAGACTATTCTCACTTATGCATTCCATGGAAAGGGTTGACAAATCATATCCATATAGACCGAGAACCACGCATGAAATTCATGATTATGGAATATAACAACATGAATGAGGTTCTATTTGTTGAAATAGAACTAGGCAATTATTGCCCTGTGACATATTCAAATGAACCGGAATTCTATGAGAAGGAGACAATCGAGCAGGTCCTCCTTGTATTGTGCAATCTTCCTAGTAGCTTGACCCACATGCCTCAAAGCACATAAATTTTGATTGAATCAGATGATGAGGGTTCCTATCAGGATGGAAACCTTGGATTGCTAGAGGGCTTCCAAGATTTCATGGAAAAGTGTGTATAAGAGCAGCTGAATTTGGGGGCAAGAAAGAATTTCCAAGAACTCCTGTTGCCCAGTTGGTGTAGGGTACATAATTCTTCCCACTCTAAATTTAAGTGTTGCATGTGCCAAACATAAATCGAGCACATTAAAGGACAAGTCACCCTTAAAAGGGAGGCTCAATAGGTATGACCAGATCAAGGCCACACTAGGCCTACGACACTTCCTAAGGTTGCTAAAGTAAAGATGTCGTCAAAAGAAAAAATCAGGTCTGCTAATCCCAAGGTCAAGGATTCTTCCAAGTTTTGGATGCTATGCTTCGATGGATACAAATCAAAACAAGGAGTCGGAGCTGGCTTCAAATTGATCAAGCCCACAAGTAAGTCATATTTTTCTCCCCATAGACTTTAGTTTTATTGCACTAATAATGTAGCAGAATATGAGGCGTTAGTTGAAAGGAAACCAGAGTTGTGGAATCGATTTCCTAACGCTAATACAACAAAGGAGAAGTGCAAAAGACCAGTTTTAAGGCATCTTAAAACAAGTAAGATGAACACAAATAGAGTAAAAGGGATAAAAAAAATATGAAAACACAACTAACACCATATTTACATAGGAAAAACCTTTCGATAAAAAACCCACCACACCAAGAGAAGACACTTTGTACTATAGTAAGATAAGATTACAAACAAATCTCATAGTCCTCACTCTCTGATAGTTAGCTTATAGCAGTAGACATTGAGAATTCATACACTCACATTGTTACAATACTTCTACAAGTATACAATGAATTACATATAAATTCTTAGTCTCTGTCACTTGCTTTTTCGTTACCCTTTGATTGACTTATATCAATCATATATTTGACTGCACAAGTCTTACATCGCATCTAACATTCCAACCAATCGCAAGACTTAATGATGCATCAATCACCTATTCAAGTAATTTGATCTTCTGACCAATCTTCTCTGCATCAGGCTACCCAAGCATTAAATTCCTTTGCCTTAATTGGATCCTTTCACCAGCCAAAACACATCTAGCATTTAATGCTTTCACCACTCCAAACTTTGACCAATCAGGTATTGATCTCTTGCCACACATCACCCTTCCATTTTCTCATCGCTTTGACCATGAGTCAAAACTGCCACCCAAGCTACGAGCTTTTCTTACCGTGCCACCTCTTTGAGTCAAAGAACTCACCGCAGTATGGCGGTACCACCACCCAACTATGAGTTCATCTTAACAACCTTGTGGTATGGCGGTAAGCCCTTGTCATCACATCTTCTACCATTACCGCACCACCACCAAGCTCCATGAGACATCTCGCGGTATGGTGGTGACCGTTTGTGTTGACCATCGGGCTCCACCATTCTACCGTACCTCAACTGCAAGGCCTCCACAGCAAGAAGGTAACCTTCCTGACCAACCACCATGACTTACTGTGCCACCATGACATGGCCAAAATTCCATCACTGTAGGGTGGTAAGCATTCTTCGAAGACCACTAGCCGATTACCGTAGCCACCACGGCTCCACTGAGCGATGCCCATGGTAAGGTGGTAACTATCCACTTGACCGCCGCCCTTCATCGTGCCACTGCGCCATCATTGAACCACACCCATGGTAAGGAGGTAAAGCTTTGCACTGATTGTACCTGTCAACCACACTACCGCCAGCCTAGGAAGAAGACTCGTGATATGGCAGTGACACCGTTCAACCATGGATAGACTAACAGAGGCCCGCGGTAAAGCAGTAAACTGCCAGACCGCGCCTCTTTTAAAGACTCTAAGTGGTAGAGCAGTAGAGGCTGAGAATGGATGATTATTTCACCAATTCTTTTCAGAGGTCCAAGCCAAAAGTTGAGGCACCTATTCCAAACAAGCTCCCACTTGACAAAGACTTCTTGGATTCCTCTAGACTTTCAAAAAATTACTGACAATCATAGGCCCCAAGTCCCATTGAGTCTATGCACCATCTGAACTTGTTCGTGCTCACTGGCTTTGTTAATGCATCTGCAACATTCTTCAAAGTGTCAACCATATCCCTCGTGAAGTGATACTGCACATCAATGTGCTTTGTCATGGCATGGAAAGTTGGGTTCTTTGCCAAACAACTGGCACTCTAACAAATACAAGAGATTGTAATCTTCCCTGCATTGAAACCAATATCAAAGCACAATCAACTCATCCAAACTGCTTCTTTGTAGGTGTGTGTTGCTACCATGCATTCAGCCTCTTTGGTGGATAAAGGGACTACAACTTGTCACTTACTCATCCAACTGACTGCACCACCATTTAACATGAACATGTATCCATTGGTGGATTTTCTATTGTCAATGTCCCTTGCCCAATCAGAATCAACGTATCCACAAATTTTGAGTGTTCTCTATGATGCAACCGAACTCTCATGGTAACATAGAGCATATTCTGAAGTCCCCTTCAAATATTTGAACACTCTTTTTACATCATCCCAATGCATCCTTCTTGGATTTTCCATAAATCGGCTGAGAACTCCCACTGCTTGGGAAATGTCAAGTCTTGTATAGACCATTGCATACATTAATCTGCCAATAGCACTAGCATAAGGTACCCTAGTCATGTCCTCCATCTCACTAGCAGATTTAGGATAGTCTTCAACAAATAGTTTCATTCACTACATAACTGGAACAACTAACTTCTTGCAATCATTCATACCAAATATCTCAAGGACTATGTTGACATATTTACTCTGGCTTACCGAGAGCTTTCTACTTGTTCTATCCTTGGTTATCTCCATTCCCAAAATATACCTTGTTGCACCTAGATCTTTCATTTTGAACTTTGCAGACAATTGAGATTTGAGATTAGAAATCATAGACTTACTATTTCCTATGAACAACATATCATCCATGTGCAGGGTAATAATAAGTACACGATCATTTTCAGATTTATAATAAACACAATGATCAGATTTTGATCTCACAAAATCCATAGACAACACAAAAGTGTCAAATTTCTGGTACCATATTCTAGGAGACTACTTCAAACCATACAAATATTTCTTTAATTTGTAGACCAGGCTTTGTTTACCTTTTTCAACGAAGTGCTCAAGTTGGGACATATAAATCTCTTCTTCCAGCTCTCCATGCACAAACGTTGTCTTCACATTCAGCTACTCAATCTCTAAGTCATAAGTTGCTGCCAATGACAACCAAAATTTGATATATGTCAGCTTTGCTACAGGGGAAAAAAATTCCATAGTCAATTCCCTCTATCTGGGAAAATCCCTTTGCAACCAATCTTTCCTTATACTTTTCTCCACTCCCATCTAGACCAATCTTCTTCTTGAATACCCATTTATAGCCAACAGGCTTTCACCCTTCAGGTTTAGGTACCAAATCCCAGGTTTCATTTTCTTCAATGATTCCATTTCTTCATTCATGGCTTCCAACCAGGAATTTGAATCAAACATGCTAATAGCTTCTTTTATAGCCCTAGGCTCATTAGTGCTAGTAATCAAGGCATAGGCACAATTCGAATCTAACATAGAGAAACCATACCTCTTTGTTTGTCATTTTTTCACATGAAGACCTTCTAATTGGCTGAGGTTGTGGTTCTTCATCTTTAGAACTCTTAGAGCTGCTTGAACTCTCCTTAGTTTTAGGTACACTATGTAGTTCTTCTTTTTCTGGAGTTTGAGGAATCTAAACCACATCATTATTCTTTTCTCGTTTATGTGTCTCGAGTTGTGGATCAGCTACTGAAGGTTTCAACTCATGAAATATTACACTTCTATTGTACATAACCTTCTCAGTATCAAGATTCCAAAGCTTGTATCCCTTCACACCAACCCCATAGCCGATGAAGATACATTTAACAGCCTTCTTCTCAAACTTTGATCTTTTCTCATTTGGCACATATGCATATACCTTACAGCCAAAGACACGGATATGTCTAAGAGAGGGATTCTTACCAGACCATGCTTCCAAAGGTGTCTTCTCAACAAGAGCAGAATAAGGTGAACAAATTACCAGGTAACATGTTGTAGCCATAGCCTCAGCCTATAAATTTTTTTCCAGACCATCACTTCTCAACATATTTCTCGCTCTTTCCATTAATGTTATGTTCAACCTTTCAGCAACTCCATTATGTTGTGGAGTATAAGGTGTAGTTTTATGCCTTTTAATTCTATGGTCTATGCAGTACCTTTCAAATTCTACAAAACAAAACTCACCGCCATTATCCATCCTCAAGCATTTAATTTTCTTTCCAGTTTGATTCTCTTCCAAAGTTTTAAATTATTTAAACCAACTGAACACTTCTGATTTACTCTTAAGAAAGTATATAAATTCCCTTCTCAAAAAGTAATCAATAAAGGAAACATAATATCTAGACTTTGATAATGAAGGAACATTAACTGGACTAAACACATCAGAATGAACATAATCCAGTATACCAGAAGATTTATGAGGACTCAAATAAAAAGAAACATGGTGTTGTTTTCCATAAATACAATGTTTGCAAAAATCAAACTCAAGGTTACAATCATCAAGCTCTTCAACAAGATTTTTATTTTTCAAGGTTTTCAAACCTTTCTCACCTATGTGACTAATTCTATGATGCCATAGCATGGTATTCTCTACTAGGACTTTCACCTCCAAAGAATTTACAGCCAGAGAAGCCTTTTCAGCTTCCTCTACAAGAGCAGATTTTCTTGACTTTACAGAGGTGTTGTTGCATTGAACAGGACATGCATCCAGCTTGTATAGAGTGTCAGTATGTACACCCTTAGCCAACACCATTACACTTCTAGCCATCTTACATCCTTTACTTGAGAAAGAAACTTCTACACCAGCATCATTCAACTTACTAATAGAAAGTAAGTTACGAGCCAAACCTGCTATGTGCAGTATGCCACCAATCCCTTTGATTCTATGATAAGGGAACTGTATCTTGACTCTTCTATAGCCAACAATCTCCAATGTTGAATCACTTGCTAGGTACACCTTTCCACCATCATACTTCTCGTTCTTAGTGAGCCATCCTCTATGAGACTTCATGTGAAAGGATGCACCCGATTCAACTAGCCAGACATCATCTGATGCCTCAATCACCAAGGTTGCAATGAAGGCATTTGCATCACTTTGAGAAGATTCATATTCTAAAGAATTACTCTTCTTCTTCTTCTCCTTACAATCCTTTTGGAAATGACCAGGCTGCCCACAGTTCCAACATTTCACCTTGGACATTTTACTAGGAGACTTTGATCTCCCTAAAGATTTAGATTTGGACTTCTTGCCTTTCTCCTTTGATCTACCTTGAACAACAAGGACCTCTTTGGCCATCTTTGAAGACTTCCTCCACATATCTTCAGACAACGGTGAGGCAAAAATGTCTTCCATCTTGAAATTATTGGTCGTACTTCCAATATCCATTACAAGATGATCCCAAGTGTCAATTAACGAACATAACAAGAGCATGTAATGATCCTCCTCCTCAATCCTTACACCCATAGACGCCAACTGAGCAAAAATCATGTTAAATAAGTTTGGATGGTCTACAATAGATGCACCTTCTTCCATCTTCAAGGAGTACAACTTCTTCCTCAAGAATAACTTATTTACCAGAGGCTTTCCCTGATAAATATCACCAAGCTTCTTCCATAATGAAGTTGCAGACTTCTCCTCATGGACGTTTAGGAGTACAGAATTGGCCACACTAAGTCTTATTAGACCTCTCGCTTTTCTATTTGCAAGGTTCCAAACTTCTTGCTTCATACTTTATGGCATAGTTCCAGACACGACAACCTAGAGGTCTCTATCCACAAGCAAGTCTTCCATTTTGAGTTTCCATATCTCAAAGTTGCCACCATTGAATTTTTCAATCTCAACTCTACCTCATGTGCTCGCCATCTCAAATAGAACTAAGTTCTAACTTTGCAAGACTCTCACTGGAACATTATTAGCACAAAAAACCAATCTTACTATCAAGGATAACACAACTAGCTAGGCTCTGATACCACTTGAAAGGAAAATAGAGTTGTGGAATCGCTTTCCTAAGGCTAATACAATAGAGGAGAAGTGTAGAAGACTAGTTTTAAGGCTTCTTAAAACAACTAAGATGAAAAAAAATTGAGTAAAAGGGATAACATAAATGAGAAAACATAGATAACACTAGATTTACGTGGGAAAACCCTTTCGGGAAAAAATCCACCACACCAAGAGAAGACATTTTCTATTATAGTAAGATAAGATTACAAACAAAGATCATAGTCCTCACTCTCTGATAGTTAGATTACAGTAGTAGACATTGAGAATTCATACACTCACACTGTTACAATACTTCTACAAGTATACAATGAATTACATCTAACTTCTCAGTCTCTGTCACTTGCTTTTCCATTACCCTTTGATTGCACAAGTCTTACATCACATTTAACATTTCAACCAATCACAAGCCTTAATGATGCATCAATCACCCATTCAAGTAATCTGATCTTTTGACAAATCTTCTCTGCATCGGGTCACCCAGGCATTAAATTCCTTTGCCTTAATCGAATCCTATCACCAACCAAAACACATCTAGCATTTACTGCTTTCACCACTCCAAATTTCAACCAATCAGGTATTGATCTCTTGCCATGCATCTCCCTTCCATTTACTCATCGCATTGTCCATGAGTCAAAACTGCCACCTGAGCTCTGAGATTTTCTTACTATGCCACCTCTCCGAGTCAAATCACTCACCGTGGTATGGCGGTCACACCACCCAACCATGAGGTCATCTCAACACCCTCCCAATATGGCAGTAAGCCCTTGTCAACCTATCTTCTACTATTACCGCACCACCACCGAGCCCTATGAGACATCTTGCAGTATCACGGTGACCATCTATGTCGACTGTCGAGCTCCACTGTGCTACCACACCTCAACTAAAATTCCTTCATGGCAAGGAGGTAACCATCCTGACCAACCACCACATCTTACTATGCCACCACGACATCGAAAAAAGGCCATCACAGTAGGGTGGTAAGCATTCTTCGAGGACCGCCAGTTGATTACCGCAGCCACTAGGGCTCCACTGAGCGATGTTTGTGGTAAGGAGGTAACCATCCACTTGACCGCCACCCTTCAATGTGTCATCATGCCATCATCAAACCACAGCTATGGTAAGGAGGTAAAGCATTGCACTGACTACGCTCACCATCTGCGCTACTGCTAGCCTAGAAAGAAGACTCTACGGTATGGCAGTGACACTGCTCAACTACGGATAGACCGACAGAGGCCCGTGGTAAAGCAATAAACTGCTAGACTATGCCTCTTTTAAATAATCTCAATGGTAGAGTGGTAGAGGCTAAGAATGGATGATTATTTCACCAAGTATTTTTAGAGGTCCAAGCCAGAAGTTGAGGCACCTGTTCCCAAAATTAGTCCTTGGCCTCCTAATGGAGTTAAGGAATAAGTTCAAAATGTTACAAGTCTTTGGTGATTCAGAGTTAGTCATGAAACAAGTAAGAAAACTCTACTCCTACTACGATAGAAGACTAACCAATTATAGGCATAGGGTATGAGATTTGTTAGAAATATTGGTAAAATTGGGGGTCATATTAGAATGAAACATCTAAGAACAATAGTGCCTTAGTGAATTTATTTTCTTCAAATCACCCCAAGGACACAAAATACTATGCCATAAAGCGAAAATAGGAAAAATTATTTCCCACATTTACCCTTCTGAGAGAAGTACATGCAGACTAAACCAGATTCAACACCATGTACAGATTCAAAACTATAGAATCAATAAGCATGAAAGACATACATATGAACGCATAGATTTATGTGGGGAAAACCCTTTTGGGTAAAAACCCCACCCTCCAAAAGATCAAGCCATTGTATTATTCAGCAACAAACAAAATTACAATACAATCTCAGGCTCATGGCCTTTACAAGAGTTACATCTTGTTCATCTGGAAAATACAGGAAACAACATAGATCTAAAACCTTGCACTATTACAATATCCTCACACGACATACAGTGAAGATTCATTTCATCTCACCAGCCCACACGCACAGTCAATCTTTCGAGTGGCACACCCTCATGGCCTCTCAAGTTCACATCTTCTCAGTTCTGTGTGTCTCAATGTTCACGGTTACAATGCTCTTCACATACCTCTCAAACACACACACTCTACTCGATCATATTTTACATCTTGATCAACCTCATCTCTCTTACCCATCTAACCAACAACCATCAAGGTATTTAATTACCCCATCGACAAGCTTCCACCATTCTTTGGAAACACTACCCTATAGGATGCATCGAGCCGCCCAGCATTGAATTGGATTACAGAGACATACCAAAACTGTAGTCTTTCAACCCCACAATTAATCACTACCAAAGAATAAATATTTTGACCAATCGGCGTTGATTTACAATAGCTATGTAAAATCAATGAATAATATCGTGCCACATGTCATAATGCTATTCATCCATCGCTTTGACTGACATGCCAAATATTTGGTTTGGTTCAACTTCCACAGTAGACCAACCATTGAAAACTGCATAGGCAACCAAATGACCTCCGAGCAATTTCCCTTCATATACTGCTTGTCATGGCCAGGACCCACCAAGACACATGTACACTGCTAGTGCAATTTTCGGGAATCAAAAAAGCATCCAGAATATTCCCAATAAGTTTCTTTGAAATAGTGACATGTGTTCGAAGCTAGCACACCCTACATGAGTCACTCAGGACTCACCACATGAGGCATGGGACTAGTGAACACTGTTGATCAAGCCACCAAGTGTCAACCGCTCAGGAAATTCTGCTCACTTCACAAGATTCTGTCGGTACTCACCACAACTGAGCATGGAATAAAATGAGCACCATTGGATTTATCTCATCGTAACTGTAGATCAAGATCACCTTTAACAAGCAGCAGTCCATCAATGTGGCCAAGTGAAGATTTCCACTGATGACCCCAAGTCACACCAATGGAAACAAACAACCAACACTAAGCACTCATCCCGACAGAACAAGTTACACCGACCAAGCGCTTCGTTCAAACTTCTATCTTCACTGAGAGTTAGGAGACTTACATTGATTGGTCAGGTTACACCGATCAATGGGTTAGTGAGATTGAGGCACATATTTCCAACAATATCCCACTTGACGAAGATCTTATTGACCATTCCAGAGCAGCAAAAGAAAACCATATAGAAGAATAGACAACATTAAATTCAAAGGCCAAACCAAATCACCTCTGTGAAAAACATTCTCCAGAAACAAGTTAGAACACTAGTTAGAACAACAACCAGAACACTGACTGCACCCATCCAATTCATCAACCCACGTGACTGAAAATAGAACCCATAGCTCATGCTATTCCATCCAATCTCACATACATTCAAGGTATCTATATTAGTAAACTCATGCCAGTAGCATAGTCAACCCATCAACTACAAATACAAGCACCATGCACAAACCAATCAAAAAATATCAAAAAAATCCAGGTAATCCCATTGCATGGGTAATTCCAAATCTGAAAGATCAAAGGCATAACAAGTCTACCAATAACAACACATAGAAAATGTAACCATGTAGTACCAAGGAAATATCCACAATGATATGCGCAACCTGTAGCCTATTACTACAAGAATTATTTCTCTCAACAGTCTTCCAGAGCTCTTCCAAGTTCTTCAACACTCCAAGTTCTTCAACATCCAACATAGGAAAGAGATAAAGAACCTCCAAGTTACCACTCAAAAACTTGAAATGAAAAAAAATCTCTGACCAAATCTCCAACTAATGTAAAAAGAAGTTATACTTCTAGGAAGACAACCAAGACCAAAGAGAGAAACTTTGCACAATATATACCTATAGAACAACCTCCTACATACACCTCTAAAATCTATGTCAAATATGATCTCCTTTACATCCCAAAGTAAAAGCCATAACAAAACCCAACCGTTCAATCACCAAGATCAAACTTAGCATATGTTACATGTAATCAATCATGGATGTAAGCCTCTCAAATAAGATCAAACTCCTTTATTTCCCATCTCAGCAAATTAGCCCATATAACTATCTCCTACCAACTCTCATCAATAAATGATATCACATAAAAGCTCAAGGAGATAAACCATGTTTTCCACCTTCCACTATGAATCCTCCAGAACCATTAAACAACAATTCAAGATCCATATCATGAAAGAAAGCATAAAAAACCTCTAAAAATATATAATGGGAAAATACCTCTCAAATAGACTTCATTGTCGAGCAGACCAAGAGTGGAAAAATAAAATGCTCCTCCAAGATATACAAGACACCATGACTCATCCAAGAGAAATATCCTCATTGATCTTTGTTGAAATCATGTCCAACCAAGGTGTAGGATACTCGGACTTTCAACTATGATCAAAACCTTTCTCAAAGGAATTTAAGCCTCACCTTATTCTCCGTGTATCCATGAACACCTGCGAGTGATCATCTCATGTTAAACTCCAATCCTACATTACTACACTTAACATGAATTTCTCAAACATATGACCAATGTACTCAAAACACAGAGAATTACCAAAAAATTGTCAAAGCTACAAACATCTGAAATAGGAACTTATCATGACATCATGATCTACTCATCCCCTTTAGGAGATACCATGCTTCAAGTGAACAAATTGTGGTTTTGAGAGTAACGCAACATTTCAAAACTCTAATCCTCAAGCACGAGTATACATGACATCAAGAAAACAAACTCTAAACCAACATCACCTATCAAGCACCACCAACATCTCAGCCAAAGACTCCAAATGTCCTCCATGGTTACAAGATGTTGCACATCCTCAAATAGTGTCCATGCAAATGCGAAAGAACCCTTCTACAACAACAGGATCTAAGAGTCCCTCCTAGTAACATCTGCAACACTAAAGAAGATCATTCACCACCAAGTGATGAATCCACAATCACTACTAAAGCTCCCACTAAACCATGACACCGATATTTCAAAGCATCATGACCAAACATTTGCTGATCTAAAAATCCTCCAAGTACAATCGAAAACATGTCCATCTGATAACAATTCCAAACAACACCAAGATCTCCAAACCACGTAGACCACACCATCACTGTCAAAATCTTACACTAACCAGTGTACCCAAGCCTTCCATGACATCGTGATACACACACTATAGGTCCCCATAATTGGCTATTCAAGTACTCAATGCTATCCTTCATCTTAAAGCAGCCACGCCAATGCACAAGTGATCACAGACAAGGCCAACTAACATATCTGCATCAACACTCAAACAACCTCATAGATATTGACAGTCCACTTCCAAGTTTTCTCATAGAAAACATGTAGGTAAAGACAGCCCACAACATTCTCAACCCGTATATCCAATCAATGAAGCTTGCAAATCTATCATTGCACTGGAAACTGCAAAACTGAGATCTCAAAGAGAAAACCCATGTAGACAACATGAATCAAACACTAGATCAAGCTCATATTTGATTCACCAATCATGCCCACAACTCAAGCACCGAGTCTAGGTAACCAACAAGCAATAATTACATGCAGAACTGTAATTATCTCATCCAACAACACCCCAAACAACCAAGATCTAGAAAATAGTTTTACCAGCAGCTCCACAAAACCACAAGTTTTTTTTTTCACCATGCAAAACTTGTAAAACCACAGTGTTTCCAAAACACCCATGCACATCCATATCCACTGCACATCTAGATGAATCAAGAGTCTACACACAACCATCATGGTTAACTAGAACAATGAACTAACATGAATATGCATCATAAACTTTTTAGGAAAATCTATATAAAACCTTCAAAACCAAAGAACATGAATCTGAGTCATGCAATTACAAGGTATCTATAAAAGGAACAAGTTGTACAAGAACTCTAGGCCCAATCTAGACCAATTTCAAAACCACAAGCATGCACATGCATTCAAGAGAGCCAAGCTATTTAGAAGTTTTTAGACCACCCATAGATCAACTTCATAGCCTTCATGCAATCAGGGTAATAAAGAGAAATGCCTTCAATGCTAAGTCAAAACACCCAGCAAAAGCACACTACTCCATGGATGAATAACAACCCAAGAATTTCCATACCATAAGGGAGCCTCTCACATAGATACCCAATATGAACCATGCTCTGCTGCAAATCAGTCATAAGAATAAACTCACACCCCTTCCATCAGGATCATTCATTGCCAAGTAGGAGCCTCATACCACATCATTACAATATGATATACTCTAATTTCTCCATATTTAATGTCTTTCACACTGTGTGTTGTCTCAAAAAGAGCAAGGAATTTTACTCACCAAAGGATAAATCATCAGCCAACTTTTTTAGATCTCCTCAAACTTGCGAGGCTAAGAAATCTTTACAGAAGGAATCCACATAACCAAAACACCAAGAACTCTTACATGCAACAACATGCAAGCACATGCAAGACACATGCAAGTCCATGTGAGTACATGCAACAACCATGCAAGTAAATGAAACTCACAAACCTGCACATGCAAGCATAAGAAAATCCTGGAAGAAGGCTCTGATACCACTTGTTGGGAAAATCGGGGGTCATCTTAGAATGAAACATCTAAGAAAAATAGTGCCTTAGTGACTTTATTTTCTTCAATTCACCTCAAGGACACAAAATACTATGCCATAAAGCAGAAATAGGCACAGTGATTTCCCACATTTACCCTTCTGAGAGAAGTACATAAAACTAAGCCAGATTCAACACCGTGTACAAATTCAAAACTATAGAGTCAATAAGCATGAAAGACAAACATATGAATGTAGAGATTTAAGTGGGGAAAAACCTTTCAGGTAAAAAACACCACCCTCCAAAAGATCAAGCCATTGTATTATTCAAAAAAAATTAGAGTTACAATAGAATATTAGGCTCATGGCCTTTATAGGAGTTACATCTTGTTCATCTGGAGAATAAAGGTAACAACATAGATCTGAAACCTTACACTATTACAATGTCCTCACTTGACATATAGTGAAGATTCATTTCATCTCACCAGACCACACACACAACCAGCCTTTGAGCTGGCATAGCCTCACAGCCTCTTAGGTTCACATCTTCTCAATTTTGTGTCTCTCAATATTCACGGTTACAATTCTCTTGGCATACCGCTCAAACACACACACTCTGCTCGATCAGATTTTTCATTTTGATCAACCTCATCTCTGTTACCCATCCAACCAAAAACTATCAAGGTATTTAATTACCCCACCGAGAAGCTTCCACCTTTCTCTAGCAACACCACCTTGCAACACGCATTGAACCACCCAGCATTGAATTGGATTACAGAGACATACCAAAACTACACTTTGTCGACCCTGCAATTAATCTCTACCAAAGAATGAAGCTTTTGGCCAATCGGCGTTGACTTACAACAGTGATATAAAATCAACAAATAATATCGCACCACATGTTGTAACGCTATCCATCCATCACTTTCACTGACTCACCAAATAGTTGGTTTGATTCAACTTCCATAGTAGACCAATCATCAAAAACTGCCCAGGCAACCAAATGACCTCCGAGCATTTTCCCTTCATATACCACTTGCCATGGCCAGGACCCACCAAGACACATGTACATCGCTAGTGCAATTTTGGGGAATAAAAAAAGCATGCACAATATTCCCAATAAGTTTCCCCAAAAAAGTGACACATGTTCAAAGTCGGCACACCTTGCATGAGTCACTCGGGACCCACCACACAAGGCACAGGACTAGCGAACATCGTTGATCAAGCCGCCAAGTGTCAACAACTCAGGAAATTTCGCTCACTTCACAAGATTTTGTTCGTACTCACAACAATTGAGCATGGAATAAAATGAGCACTGTTGGATTAATCTCATCATAACCATAGATCAAGATCACCTTTAACAAGAATTGGTCCATCGGTGTAGCCCGGTGAAGAGTTCCACCAATGACCCCAAGTCACACCGATGGAAAAAAAACCGCCAACACTAAGCACTCATCCCGGCGGAACAAGTTACACCATCCAAGTGCTTTAGCTTGACTTCTATATTTTCCAAGAGTTAGGAGACTTGTGTTGACTACTCAGGTTACATCGATGAATGGATCAAAGAGATTGAGACACACATTTCCAACAATAAATTCTAGATGCATTTAACATTGAATTGATCCCACACTCTTAGAATTACAATGCTAATGCCTTGGCCCGGGCAGCTAATACCCTACAGCCCCTCTCATTGTCTGGCCTTAAGAGATTCATTGTAGAGATCACCTCTATTCCTTCTGTGCCAAACAATGTGGCTAATTTCCAAGTGTTTAACGATGATAAACACATCCTGGATTTCATCACTAGCTCTGATGTGTTTTCAGCCCAAATAAATGATGAGGTTGAGCCTGAAGAGGTTGATCTAGATATAGAAGGGGTCATCAAACTTAAGACCAACACCATTCCCAAAGGTATGGTCTAGTTCGAATGAATATTTGATTTGGATCAGATCAAGGATCAGGATCAGTAGGCAGAGAAAGACTACATCAGCAATCAGTGTGACACCCACAATCTCGGAACATCTGAAGAAGCTGAGAATGTGTTTATTGGTAAAGTATGCACACCAAAGGAAATGAAAGGTATCGTTGATGCTTTGTGGAAATATCATGATGTAGTTTCTTGGAGTTATGAGGATATGAGAACCTATGACATGTCAATCATCACACACACTATTCCTCTTAGGCCAGATGTTAGACCATTTCAACAGCGGTAATGCCCCATCAACGCATTGTTGGAACCAATTATCTAAAAATAAGTACAGAAGCTACTATCTGCCAAAATTATATTTCCAATTTGACACTCAACATGGGTGGCCAATTTGGTTTTATTCAAGAAGAATAATGGTGAAATAAGATTGTGTGTTGATTTCCAAAATTTGAACAGAGCTTCAGAAAAGGAAAACTATCTTGTGCCTTCACTAGATGAGGTGTTGCAAATTTTTAATGGCTCTCAAATGATTTCCTTCCTGGATGGGTACTCTGGGTAGAATCAAGTAATGGTTCAGTATGAAGATAGGCATAAAACAACATTCACCACCAAGTGGGGAACCTTTGCATATAGGAGAATGCCTTTCAGATTGATCAACGCAGGCACCACCTTCCAGCATGCGATGTACATCACCTTCAAGGAAATAATTATTAAGTGTATCATCATCTATATGAATGATCTTATGGTATTTTCTAAGAATAGGGGATACCATGTCTCTGATCTATGTAAGGTCTTTTGGAGGTGTAGAGAATTTTACGTTTCCTTGAATCCAAAGAAATACATCTTTGGAGCTACAGAAGGTAGGTTGCTTAGGCATGTCATTTTAGAATGAGGAATTTCCATAGATCCTGAGTGCGTCCAGTCTCTTTTGAAGATCTAGCTAATAGGCAATAAAAATGAACTGAAATATTTCTCTGGAAAGATAAACTTCGTCAAGAAGTTCATCATAGGCTTCGTTGAAATCGTCAAGCTGCTCAACGCAATGCTGAAGAAAGATGCCAAGATTGAGTGGATGTCAAAAGCAAACTAGGCCTTTGAGGAAATAAAAAAATCAATTGTTGATGCCCCTATGTTACTTAGTCCAGATTATCTGAAGCCTTTCTACATTTATTCCTTCGCTTCAGACCACTCGTGCACCAAAATATTAACCCAGAAAGATGATGAAGGAAATGAGCACCCAATTGCCTTCACAAGTGCTCCATCAAAATATGTTGAGCTACGGTATCGCAATGTGGAAAAATAGCATATGCCCTTGTCAGAGGGGTCAATAATTCTAGACACTACATCCTACGAAACAAGGTATTTGCTATAGTAACTGACCCAGCAGTGAAGAAGTTGCTGATGCAAAATGAACTAGGAGAAAGAAGGGAAAAATGGGTCACCTTGTTACAAGAATATGAATGGAAATACAACGAATGAAATTGATTAGAGGGAAAGCACTCACCTGAATGATAGTTGAGGCAGCAACTAAAGTAGGACCATAGCTTATAGTTCAGTAATATCAACTTGAAGATGTCTCCCCAGGGGAATGGTACGATGATATTGTCTACTATTTTTTGAACCACCGATGTCCATCCCACTTGCAGGGATTCTAGAAGCATGCCCTTAGACTGAAGAGTAGTAGTTATATGCTGCAAGGATCCATAATCTATAAGAAAATTCATGAGGGGATCTATCTTAGGTGTCTGGGCAAGGAGGAAGCAGTGCATGTATTGAAAGAGTTCCATGAAAAATTTGGTACTGGTCATGGATCAGGTCCCTCTACTACTCATCAAATCCTACAAGTAGGATACTACTGGCCCATGGTGCTCAAGGATGCCCATAATCATGTTTAGACGTGCCATGTTTTCCAGACCGTTGCAACTAGAGAAAGGAATGTTGTTGTCTCGCTACAACCTGTCTAGGACGTAAGACCGTTTGCGCAATGGGGTCTCAACTTCATCAGTTTGATAGGCCCCCCATCTTCTCTGGGTCATAGGTACATTCTAACTACCTTTGATTATTTTACTAGATGGAAAAAAGCTATTGCATGTAGGAAATGTACTACAGAGGTAGTTGTTGATTTTCTATAAAGTTTTATTATAAATCATTTCAGTTGCCCCTATGCTCTCGTATGTGATAATGGTCCCACTTTTGCCTCGTTAAAATTTGCTAGTTGGGCCTTTGATCATGGTTCAACCCTTAAATTCTCATCCAACTAATACCCCCAAGGCAATGGACTTACTAAATCAACCAATAAGAACCTAATCACTGTCATTATGAAGTTTCTTGATAGGAATCCCAAGGATTGGCACACCCAACTCCATTTTTCCCTTTGGGTAGACTGTACACATCATAAGGCTGCCTTGGGAGATTCCCCGTTCCACCTCATCTATGGCCTTGAGCTTGTGTTCTTGATTCACCTCATAATCCCCACCCTCCAATTCATGAATATTTTCTATGAAGAAGGGGACCGAAGGGAGGCTCGTTTAGCGAAGCTACTCCATTTAGAAGAAGTACGCGACCATGCTATTGAATTTTTTTCCAAACATCAGGGCGTAGTCAAAAGATGGTTCGATCATCAAGCCAAAGTAAAGGCCTTTAGAATCATTGATCTAGTCCTATGCTAGGACAATGCCCATGAGAAGAAAGGGGGACATGAAAAATTCGACAAGCTTTGGCTTGGCCCCTTTCTGATTATTGAAATCCTCGGAGATAATGCTTTTCACTTAAAGACCTTAACTAGTGAAGACATCCCATTTCCTGTCAATGGGTAGCACCTTAAGCATTATTTCCTCCCCTGAGCTACTATGGCTCAACCCTTGTAAATATATATACATGGATTAGATTAGGTCTCCACTTTTTTTTTTCCACTTTTGTTTTGCTTGTTCCCCGACTGTTTTGGCTTTGTTAAGGGTGTCTTTGTTCTTGGTGTGGTGGCCATGCTCGGTTTGACAAATAATTCATTCTGGTACCTACTCTTGTTTGTTCTTTGGATAAGCCTTTATTCCCAACTATCAATTTTTGAACACCTCCGAGAATTGGTTTCCTTCTTTGAACTCTAAACTAACCTAGGATTCCATCCTTGTTTGAATCTTTTTACGCTTATCATGGATCATACACAAAACACACTTTAAATGTTTCTGAGGAATTGTGTGGTAATTGCTAGGAGGGCTGGACAAGTGAAAAATATTAAGTCTGCTTCAATGACCACTGTGATTCCCAAACCCATTGTAAGCTTCAGTGCTAACATAGTTGAGAAAAAGAAAAGAAAGTACTACAAAGAAACATCAAAAGAGAAAAGAAAAGAAATGTCAAAAATCATGCAACTATATAGGTGTATGAATAACTCTATCGGGGATATGGATTCTTGGCTGCCAATAGAGCTATGTTCATGGGGTCACAATGATAACTTCATCAGGGCTATGGATGCTTGAGTGGTAGCGGAGCAATGTCCAAGTTACTTCTAGGGTCAGATAGCTTATGTAGCCTTCCCTTGCTCGATCAGTGGTCTTCTACACAATCTCTAGGGAAATGAAATGAACTCACCCCACATACACTTCCATGATGATCCCATAACATGATTCAACCAAGGATCCCATCTTCAATTTTCTGCTTAGTTCACGTTTAGAAACTAGACACTGGTCTGTGAAACCAGAGATTATGGGTCCTGAATGAATATTTATCCTAAGAATTCTAGGAGTGTTCTCTCAGCAAAGTCACCATTTGTTGTGCCTATACCACACACGCCCTGTTCGGAATGGGGACCCTCTCTTTTTTCTTATGTCAGGTAATTTTTTCTTTGCCTCATTTTGCATGCCCCTTACTTTTTTGTCCTAAGTGGTCAGAGAACCTTAGAAGAATCATCTTGAATCGACCATATTTTGTTACCCTCAAATTTTCTAAGTCTTGGGTCTTCACAGGATTTCCCTAGCTGACTACCTTTAGGTCTTTGGACCGGCGTCCTCCTGCCAGTGCGGGTCCATCCCTACAGGCCACCCTTTGCAGATTTCTTTGATGCCTTTGTCATTCTGAATGGCAGACACCTAACATCCTCCTGCCCAGTGGGAACCACACTCAGATCTTCCCTTTTCACTGACGTTCTTCCCAAACAGCTTTCGCTCAGCGGACCTCACCGCCTCAAGTGTCATTTTCAAAGTGACTGGGAACCAACTTTCGATGCTATCATATGAGCATTCAATGAGGGCATTAAATGCCATATTTTCTATATATATCCCACCTGAGCTATCATTTTCACAAAATTCTTTTGTAGAAAAAGTTTCATAGCCCCAGTCGTTGTCGTCGCGTCTACAACCTTCGTTCATCGATTCAAGCAAATTTTGAGGTGTTTTCATCATCATTCAATGCAAGAGGCAAAGGTGAGTTTTCTATTGCCCTCACCATGTAAATTTTTCCTTAAAATAAAAAATGATTAAATGTCTGTTCAATAAAATAACAAAACTAGGCAAAGAAATCACCTTCTCCGCAAAACCCACAAGTTAAAAACCTAAAAAATCCTTTAAAGCAATGATCTGGAAGCGTGTGGAATCAATCACCTGCTTTGTTGTTCTTGGGCATCATAGTCATGCCCCAAAGGGTTGCATCCTATCCAATGATGTTCCTCTCCCATGTAAACATTTAAATTTTTGAAAATAGCTTCCACCCTTTCAGGCCCGCCTTCACAGAATGCTCCCTCATCTTGGTTGTTCTAAACCTTGCTAGATTTCACAAATTCCAAGGGTGGACCCTCCAACCTCCTCGGGTTTGCAGATGTGGACCTCCAAATGCAATTTTGCTCTTGGCTTTGTTGTCTTGAATGACTGTTTGATTCCACCCTCCCGGTGCGCGGGTCCCACCTATGTGGTCGATAAACTCAAAAGTTTCACAAGTTTGAAAGGCACATCCTTTGACCCTGTCGGGTCTGACCATGCAGGCTTCCACATACTAACCACTCATAAGCTTTGTCATTCCAAATGAATTATGTGACCTGTCGTTTCACCTACCGGGCCCTGCCCTCGCGTCCATCGTTTAAAATAAATTTGCAAAAATTCAAGAGTCCAAACTAACCCACCGGCCCTTTTGGGACCGCAAAAAATGGACCTTCGTCCACGAGGATCTATTGCTCCCCTACCGTCCCAAATGGCCAACTGGTCACTACCTCCCATCAGTCAGAACCCAAGATCTCGTCCTCCCTTTTTCCCTTCGTAAATGATCTATTCTTGACGTAGTGCAGGTTGAGTCCTATGGATTGCCGTCTGCGAGACTCCATTTGGGTTTTGTCAGTCCAAATGTCCTTCAATATCTATCTCCCTGCACCCTGTCATCCTTCTCACTATCAAGATATTAAAACAAGATCAAATGAAGATTCATGACCGATGCATCCTGTAGGTGTGACCATGTGGGTCTCCCATGTCGGACCGTCATCCCATTACTGTCATTTTGAATGGCCATCATCTCGTGTCCTTTCGCACCTCCAAGCCCACATCCTGATTGACCAACTTCCTCCAACCCTGTGGGTCCTGCATGGTAGAATGCCACTTGCAGGATGTCACCTTGCCAACATCATTCATCTCTACCACCTCCAAAACAACTACCAACCCAGGGAAGTCCGCACCCCTAGGCCCGTATTACCCAAATTCCCCCAAATGAAATACGAAGATGACTTTTAGAGGATTTTTATGATCTTTAAGTGATGAATTGTTTGATCTAGCACTTTTTTGCAAGATTTCGGCTAATGTTCCTCGTATTATTATGCTCAAATCATTTACTGCTCCTTTGATTGCAAGATATATGGAACAATTTGCCGGATCCTCGAGGGTGGCCGCAGAGAAAGACAAAGGGAAGAAGATCGCCAAAGAACCTAAAGGAAAAGAGGACAAGGATCAAATGAGATACAAATTCAAAGGGGAACCCATCAACTCCAAGGTCATTACAGAATGGAAGGAAATCTTAGACACCAATCTGGGACACATAGACATTGATGAATTTAAACAGAGGGTCAAGCTCAATCCCATAATAGAGAATGCCAAAAAAATTAGAGGTAGTAGATTGGCCAAGGTTGTCAGATTCCCACCAGCTCTCATAGCCCCCAAAATTTTGATGGTTTACAGAGAGGCATACCAAGAAGACACCAGAATAATAGTTGATAGAGATGGGAACATATTGGCTGATTTGCCTACCAAGTCAATAGTGAGGACTTTTCACATCCCTACCTTCAGTGAAATGGAGCAGACACCCAAGGAATATGGTAAAAAAATGTGGGATGTTGATCCTTTTAAATTCAAGAAGCTCATCAATCAATATTGGTTGAAGGAGAAGAGAGCAATGCTAATAAGGTGCCCTAGGAGCTCTTCCAAAGTGACTTCTACAATGATTACAATGACTTGGTAACTCTTTTGAGCAGATTTATGGGCCTTCCGACAGCAGATTTCTTCCAAGAATGGATGTTGTATTTCATAGAATAAATAATCTGAGGAAATGCCAAATTATATTGGGCGGGAATGATTAGTGACTTCTTGCATGAGAAGATTGTGGCAATGAAGAAAACTTCAAAGTTCTATATGATGTTGTATCTTGTCTACTTGCTTGTCAACCATACCCAATATAGGGGATTATTTGTGGCACCAAATCCAACTCCAGAAAGGGAACTAAAGGTATATGATAGGTAGCCTCAACTTCAATACACAAATTTCAAAAGGGACTACTGCAGAGTCAATGACACCTTCATAGGCCACATTATCAAAATGCTTGGGGGTGACCCTAAAAGAAGGCTCTCACATAGTACCAATGCCTTCATCCATCGGTTCTGATTTTTTTTATACTGTTTCCAAAGTTCACCTACATCTGAGTTGAGGGTTTCTCTAAGAAACCATATAAGCTACCTCGCTATCCAAATGACTGGCTAATATTGCTTGAAATCTCTTGATAGTTGTAATGATTGCACACTCTCTTAAAAGACAAGCATATAGCTGGGGTCCCCTATCCCCTCTCCTTCGGCAAAGGATAGTATGAACTCCACACATCCCAATGTGAAAAATATTTTGACAAGGAGCTGAATAAATATAACTTGAAGCTCCACATTGCCCAACCATGGATGGATCTGTATGGCAATCTTAGGAAGTTGGTCGGATTTGAACATGCTCACCTCCACAATGTCGAAGACTTTTGGGCCAATTGCAAGGATGACAAAGAGGTGTGTATGCGACATTACATGCAAATGAGGACCTACTTTGTCAAGATAGTAAAAATGTTCCCAGTACCTGAGCAAGTAGTTGAAGAGGAAGGCATGATGGTGGACCCACAGTATGACATTGTCGTCAACTTTCCACTACCATTGATCAACTAGAATGAAGAGGAGGCCAACGACCTTGATATACTAACAAAGTCTATTGAGGCAAGGACAAGGCAATTGGTTGATGAGAATATTGTTCAATTGAGGTGGCAAGGAATAGTGCTAACTTTTGTAGAGCCCAAGGATCCACATGAGGGTGAAACTGACAATGCCTCTACCGACACTATCCCAACCAGGGAGACTTCTATGTCTCCTCCCAATATGAGGTAGAAAAAGAGAAATGTGGTTGCTAAGCATCGGCCTAAATCTAAGGAGTCTTCAAAGAAGGCTTTAGAAGCTGAAACCTCCAAGAGATCAAAGAGATCGGGAAGTTTCAATGGACTTCTCACTATCTATCTAGGAGGACCCGCTCCATGAAGGAGAAGAACAACCAAAGTCCCCACTTGTTACACTTGCTACCTCAGCTACAATTTTTTCTACTACTACTACTCCTCCACCTATTTCATAGGCAAAAGTTGCCACCTCTCCACCCGTGGAGGACATTTCAATCCACCTAGCATCTACTTCTCCTATGGCTCAAGTTATAACTGTAGATTCCTCATGTGCCACAACTTCTCTACTCTCCTTCTCATCTATGTCTCCATCATTGTCTCTTCTAACTACCATTGCAACAACCACAATGCTTTCTCTCGCCCTTCTAGAAGCTTTCACCAAATACATGCAAAATATACCATCAGAGATTTTTGGAATGTTCACAAACCATGCACTACAGGCCTCCTTAGCTCATGCCATAATTGATCTTCTTGTCCCTCCTCCTCCTACTGAGCCTCCCTCAATGGAGGCGACAATGCAAATTTTTGAAGAATTGAACAGGAAAAAAAAAGAAGCAAGCAAGAAACTAGAGGAAGAAGCGGATGACTACCATGAGCATCCCATATACTAGAACCTCGTAATTGATAAGGTAGACCATGCAGAGGAGGAAGTGCAATCCTCTAAGGAGGATGATGAAGAGTTGAGCACCAAATACATTGTGGAGACTATTGATTGTGAGCTCGAGGAGGATTTGGCCCAACAACTCAAGGATGTTGGAGAGGAGGTTGACAAGCAGCCTTCCACCCAAGAGAAGGACATTGATGAAGAAATGGAGGACACTGAACCTCCAATAGGGGAGAAATATCAAACCCCAAGCATGATGAAGAGATGCCTCCTCCAAAGAACAAGAAGAGGAAGAGAAATAAAATAAAGATGAAGACAAGCTTGAAGAAGAGGCTGAAATGAGAAGAAGCCTAGAGATAGAACACCACGAAGAGCACAGGCATGAGCAGGAAAAAGAAAGAACTTATGAGAGAGAAGACAACCCCAAGGAGCACATAGCAACTAAGTCCTCGAAAAAGGTAACTGTATTTATTCAGTTTTCATATGAAGAAGAAGGGGAAAGGCTAGAACAAGAGACCTCAAGTGGAAATAAATTTCAAATCCAACACACTCGTGAAAAGGAAGGTGATCATGAATCATCAAAAGGGGAAGCTCTGATGCTAGAATGGCTTGCGAAAAAACTAGAAAAGAAGACCCCAACCCCAAAAGATCTGAAGGAAAGGGTGGAGGTCATCTTGGTTCAAGCTCAAATCAGTACAAAGAAGAAAAAGAATCCAAAGGTCAGATCCTAGCTGACCATGGATTCATCCAGATTGAGAATAGTACAAATTGCCACCTTGGTAATGAATGAGGAAGGGGTCAACTACAATATCTCTACTATTGACCTAGGGACAACAATGAGAGAGAAAAAGATTGACAATCTTCAAGGATTTGTTGCCACCATTGTGCACCAAATGAACAAGGATAAGACCTCTAAGGAGGAGTTGAAGGCATACGTAGTGGATCTAACAACATATATTCAAAAATGGTCTTCAATTGAAGAAATCCCTACCACATCAATAGCTACCCCACTACTACTATTGGAAGAGCATATTAGCACACTTGAAAAGAGAAAGAGATGGACTAAAAGTACTGAAGATTCACTCTAACAGGTTCTCTACATTGGGAACATCAGCATTGGATGTGATGTCAGGATAGAAAATAAATTCTTAGATGTGCAGAAGTATCTTGAGGATATAAGGAAAATCTATACTGACTTCCCAGAGATATATAGAATTACGTATCCTAAAATTGAGGCAATTCTCAAGATGCCCGAGAAAATGGTGAAGAAAGAGCT
This sequence comes from Sequoiadendron giganteum, assembly GCA_007115665.2. NCBI lineage: Eukaryota > Viridiplantae > Streptophyta > Pinopsida > Cupressales > Cupressaceae > Sequoiadendron > Sequoiadendron giganteum. Next base: position 70,564,267 of record CM021109.1, read on the forward strand.
TGCTCTTGCGGAAGGCAATTTCTGACTTGTGGAGAACTGGAAATTGGGCCTTGATCACAAGAAGGAAATCTTAGAGTGGGTGCTCCATGAAGTGGAGTAGGATATTGATTGGGTTAAGGAGATCATAAAAGCATGTGAAGAATACCTTAAACTAATGATAGATTTTGACATGCCTTTTGTTGAGATAGATCCAGAAAAGATAAGACCCTACTTCCATAAGAAGATGGAAAATGGAACCACGGGTGAGCTCATAGTGGATTTCATGGTTTTTTTTGCTTGTGCCTTCACCCAGTCAAAACAAATAGCATAGATTGCAGCCAAATGTGACAAATATTGGGACACACTCACCCGTCGATCCAAAAAATTGAACTTCTAGGTGCTTCAATCTGACATTTTCGAGTGGGATAAGCTTCATCCTTTGATCGATAATTTTTTTGGAATATGCTACATTGAAAAAGGAGGTTGGAAAGCCTGTTATAGATGATGATTTTCTCACAGTGTAGCTACAGAAAAGGGCAATTAGCTAGATGACAAATTTGCTACAGTGTTGCCACTAAAGAAAAAATAGGCAAAAGACAAAGATGTAATTTTAAATTGATATATATTTAGGGGTAGGTGAAACCCTAATGTAAAATGAATTTGGGCCACACAATGAAACTAAATCTAGGCCATTCATTTCACATTTTGAAAACTATAAATAGGGGGTCTCCTCTCATTTTCAAAAGAGAGTTGAGTTGTTGTAAAGACATGTTGTTGGAATGTTAATAGAAATTCATTTATTTGGTGGATTCTTGAGTTCCAACTTATGTTGCATGATTCTTCTTCTCTTAGTTAGTTCGTTTGAGTTTATTTACTTTGTTTTTTTATGTATTTCAATTTTCTTTAGTAGACTAGTTGAATGTTGTCCATTGATGCTGGAGATTGCTATGGTGTTGACCTCTTCTTAGTTCATACTTTTGGTTGCATATTGATGATATACAATTGTGAAAAGTTAGTCTGAACTTTATATCATTGTTGCACTCAAATCTCATCTTCTTATTCATGTTCATGGTGAATGAAAAGCTGAAATCTACAAACCTTAAAAGATTGCACTAGTTTCATGATACTATAGGCTTTCTTGGTTAAGTGAAACTCGTTCTTGGGAAGGCTAGCCCAATGTAGCAACCTCCATTGTCATTGTTCATTTCTAGTTTCAGATCCAGGAACCTCTTCACTTCCCTACCCTTTTTCCCTTTATTTAGTAACTTTGAACAAGGTTCATTGCACAATGTAAAGCCAAATCTAAAGCTGAAATAGGAGTTTTAGACTGGTTTTCGAACCTACAACAATTGTATAACAAACTTCCCATCTTGAAACTCCATTGAATGAACCAATTCCTCCCAATTTAACTTGCGTAAGTCTACCCTGTGATTACCAGCAAAATCATATTTAAAACAAATGAGACATTCTGAGTAAGTCATGACTTGACACCCGAGAGACCTTGGGGTGATTTTCAGCAACTTGTTGTTGGAGATCTCCTTTCAAGAGAGGTGATGCACCTATGCATTACCTGTGTTGAGAAAGTGTTAAAACACCCATCAACACTTCCCTTTGGTGTTCTTTTAGGAGTATTGGGACATTATTAGTTATGACATGACCATGGCTGTCAAAGATTATTTTAGAATTGGCAAATTATTGAAAAAGTTGAACAACACCTATATTGTCTTAGTCCCCAAAATTTAGAACCCGAAGTGCATGGCTGACTTCAGACCTATAAGTTTATGCAACATTATCTACAAGATTTTTTCTAAAGTTCTGGTCAACAGATTGAAACCACTTTTGGACAAGATCATTAGGAGATGCCAAAATAGATTTGTCCCAAGGAGACAAATCCTTGATGCTACTATCATGACCCACGAAATTATCCACTCCTTGGAGAAAAGCAGGAACCAAGGTATGGCTTTCAAGTTGGATATCTCAAAGGCTTATGATAGAGTTTGATGGAGATTTCTTTACTTGATTTTATCTAAATTTGGCTTCAATTATAAGGTTATTGGGATAATTTGGGAATGTATTGAGTCAGTCCACTTCTCTGTCCTAGTCAACAGGATTCCTTGGGGATTATTTAAGGCTAGGAAAGGCATCAGGCAAGGTGATCCTTTATCACCCTATCTTTTCATCATGGTGGTTGAAGTCCTTAGTAGGAATTTTTTGTATCTTTTGCATTCAGGAAGGATTCAAGGAATTAAAGTTGCTTCTACCCTACCCCCCTCAGTTCTTCAGCAATTTGTGGATGACACTTTTAATTTTGGAAGTTCTTCAGTGGTTGAAGCTAGAGAATGGAAAGGCCACCTTCATGAATATTCCAATGCCTCGGGGCAATATATCAACTATCAAAAAAGTAGTATATATTTCTTTAACACCAAGGTGGATTTGCAAACTAGGATCTTGTTTATCCTGGGCTGCCAAAGTGCTTCTCTACTGGGTACCTACCTTGGCCTCCCCCCACTATGAAGGAGGTTACCCCTAATTTTTGGAACAATATTCTAGAAAGGATGCAAAAGAAACTGGCGGGTTGGAAGGGTAAGCTCCTTAGTAGTGTTGGAAACTGCAATTTCTCTTAGCTTCCCTTTAGGGGATCCCGATTTATTTCCTCTCTCTTTTAAAATTATAGGCTCCATGGCGGTGAAGCTAAAGAGAATCCAAAGGACCTTCCTTTAGAATTGTGTGGAAGAGAAAAATGATTGGCTTTAGGAAATTGGGACACTGTCTGCCATCCTAAAATCCATGGGGGCCTAGGGATTAGAAATTTAACCAATTTAAACAAGGCCCTCATTTCCAAAATAGGCTGAAATCTTGTGGTGGGCAAAGCTAAATGGTGTAACATCATGAGGGCTAAGTATCTGAACCTTATAATCTTTTCTAGGGACCTTGATTTGAATGGTCTCCCCTCTAGGTCAAAGATATGGAGCAATATCCTCAAATGCAAATCACTTATTAAGGAAGGTCTTAAATGACAAATTGGTAATGGGAGATTGATAAGATTCTAGGAGGACTGATGGATTGGGGACAAACCCCTCATTGATAGCAATTTCAATATACTAAAGGAGCAGGCTATGGCCTTCTTTGAAACTTGTATAGCTGACTATATTACCCTTAGAGGTAAGTGGAAGAACCTCAATCAAATTTGTTTAGATAGTTTGGCCCTTCTTTACAAGGTGGATGAGCTCCAGTCATTAATAAGCAAAGTGAGACTGCCTCTTTTTCCTAAAGAGGACAAGGTATTTTGGGCGAAAAATCACACAGGGACCTTTTCGATTAAGTCTACTTACCATATGTTATTAAAATACGAGGGTGATGAGATTTGTTGGAAAAAGGTTTGGAACCCACAACTCATCCCTACGATTAACTTTTTTTGGTGGGCTTCCATCAATGGTAAAATTCTAACTCTGGACAACCTTGTCAAAAGGGGTTTTCAATTTTCCAATAGGTGTACCCTTTGTAAGCAGGAGGAGGAGACAATATCCCATCTTTTCATCCATTGTCAATTTTCTTCCCAAGTTTGGTAGAACGTCCTTTAGAAGTTCAACATCCAATGGGTTTTTAGTAGGGATATTCAATAATTTGTTACTAATTGGAGGTGCCCTTCATACCATCCACTTATCAAACAACTTCGGAAGCTAATTCCACCTCATATTTGTTGGTGTATATAAAAATAGAGGAATAATGGGATCTTCAAGGATAAAGAAAATAGTGTTGACAGTGTGTTGATAACCTTTAATAAACTCCTATTGGACAACATATTTGTTTGTAGATGGAAGACTCCTAGTATTCCCCCAACCGACTGGGACAAAGAAATTTCTAGAGTTTGGAAACTTCCTAGTGACTTCCACAAGTTTGAAAATTATAAGAAGATAGCCAGACACAACACTAGATGGGAAGCCCCTAGACCACCCTCGTTCAAGCTAAATTTTGATGGGGCAGCCAGAGATAGGAAAGAAGCGGGGGGTGGTGTCATTAGGGACCATAATGGAAATCTAATTGCTACCTACATAGGAAATTTAAAAGAACACACAAGTAATCAGGCTGAAGGTATGGCGCTTCTATGGGGACTTAAGTTTGTGTTGTCAATCGAGGTTTGAACCTTGGAAATTGAGGGAGACTTTCATTTGATAATTGAAGCCACAAAATGTACAATGTCAACTGGATGGTTAATTCAAGGGATAATTGAGGACATTAGATCCCTCCTTACTAGTTTTGAGGAGTTCACCCTACAATATTTTTTGAGGGAAGAAAATGTAGTTGTTGAAAGTTTGTCTACTTTGGGGATTGATCTTTAGGGGCTACGTTGTTGGAGGAAGGAATGCTTCTTGCCTCTTCTTATGTTGTCCCTCCTGAGGAATGATTCTCTCTTAGACCACCATGGAAGATAATAAATTTTGTTTTGTTGCCCTTGTCTGGAGTTGGCCAACTTTTGCTAGTGGTCTTTGTAGGGTTTTAAATTTCAAAATTTGGCCATTGTGGTATGGGAAGGCCTATGAGATGGGTTGGCCACATGGAATGTACTTTATTTTCCTCAACGTCACCCTGTATTTTCTTGATGTTTCATGTGGATAGAAGGCTCATTATTTTTTGAACCCCTTAGAATTTTGTGTCATCTCCATCAGCCTCACAGATTTTCTTAGATTTTTGGTGATGTCTGGATTAATTAACATCCTGATGCTTTATTGTGCAATGGACTCCTCGCACGAGGGAACTACCAATTTTGAGTTGGTTATGTGGGAAGGCATTACCCATAATAATTTCATGGATTTACAGTTATTATATTGTTATTATTTCATGGTGGTGGGTTCTAAATTGGGGTTTTATTGCTCTGCAACTCTCATTCTCATTTAAGTTATGCCTTGCATTTTCTTCGCTACTTCTCTTCCTTGTCATCATTTTCTTGCTGGTTTCATGGGGGAGACAGTGTTCATGTTGAGCCTGATAAATTTGACAAATGGAAGAAGGATGGCACTGTATGGCATATTTGTAAGGAGGGATGAATTACCCAGTTTATGGAATGCATGTGGAGGTTTGACGAAAGTCTTTCCAAACATTTTGTCATCTCTTGGGCTGATAGGAGGGTGACTATGGGGATTATTTATTTTGAAGTGAACAAGGAGGTTATTGCTAAAGCCACGGGTCTTGCTATGGATGGGCAAAAATGGAGAAAACTAGCAAGGTTTCAAACTAGGCCAGCCTCAACCAATTCTTTCGCGGGGATGAAAATCCTGTTAAACTTCGAGGTGGCTATGACCATGAGCAACTTCTTGAACCCTAGGATAGAGTGTGCATGGTTGTGATGAAGTATTCTACTCTTGAAGGGATATTCAGTGTCTATTACTATTACCACTTCCCTTTTCTTAATCACCTCAAGAATCACAACAATATTTCTATTCCATTTTTTCTTTTGCATTCTATGGAAAATACTATGAATGATGTGGTCGAAGCTTTGAATCTGGGTAAGAATTTTATAATTCTGCACCAAGGGCTTATGTTTAGGCTTTACCATTTTCACCTAGCCCTATGCCCTCCTCGACATATTATTGTTGATGAAGTCCCTGTTTCTTCCAATCCGTCGTCTGCCAATATCATGGATACCTGTTGATGGTATTTTATGCACTTCACAACATAGGTAATACGCAGGTGCATTACCTCTCTTGAAAGACAATCTTCCACAATCAAAATGTAAAACACTATCCCAAGGTCTCTCGAATGTCAAGTCATGATGATGCTTGGAATATATCAGTTGATTTATGTGATTTGTTGGGATCACAAGGTGTCCTTACAAAAGTTAAAGTTGTAGGAGAATTAGGTTTATGAACATAGTTCTTTAGATAGGGAATTGTTGCACTTTGTTGTAGGTTCAAACAATAGTCTTCAACTCCATTGTTTCGTTGGATTTGGCTTTACAATATGCAATGAACCTTAGCATAGGTTGTTTCTAAAAAAAGGAAAAAGGGGTAGGGAGGAGGGAAGGTTCCTAGACCTGCAACTACCGATGAAGAATGATCATGGAGGTTCCTAATGTGGACTATTTCCTTAAAATAGGATTTCACCTAATCATAATTCTCACAATACCATGAAATATATGCTATCTTCTAAGGATTGCAGATATTCATCATTCATTCACCATGTAAATGTGAACAAAGACAAAGTTTAAAGAGAAGCTATGAAATTATAGTCCAGACTTACTTTACACAGTCACCTACCAGCAATAAATGACTAAAAGTATGGACAAGGAGAGCATACACATAGAAGAAAACTTCATAACCAAAGACAACATACTAAATCCACCAAAGTCAGCTAAAGGAAGCTAGAATAGCAAAATAACTTAAACTAAAATTTTAAGTTAATGGGAGAAGAATCATGAAACATGTGGAGAAATCCAAAATACACCAATAAGTCACTTTATTTTCTATTGCAATTTTTGTAGCATGCCTTTACAACAACTCAACTCCCTTCAAATGAGAGGAGGAGAGCCCTATTTATAGTTTTCAAAAATAAAAATGAGTGGTCAAGATTCAATTCTATTATGTGGCCAAGATTCACTTTACACTAGGGTTTCACCTACCCCCAAATATATTACATTTTTAAAACATCTTTCATCTTTTCCCTATTTTGTCTTCTAGTGGCGGCACTATAGCAGTTTTGTCTTTTTGTTGTTTGCCCTTTGTTGCAGCTACTCTTTTAGAAATTCCTCATCAATGATAGGGTTTCCCTCCTGCTTCTTCAAAGCTGCATATTCCACGAAGCTCAGGATCATTGGATGAAGCTTGTCCACTTCCATGATGTCAAATCGTAGCACCTGGTAACTCCATTCTTGGAAATTGTTAATGAGCTTCTTCCAATCGTTGTCATACTTGGTAGCATTACTTCTGTAAAGCTTAGACTGAGTGAAAGCTCAAGCAACAAATCTCATGAAATCCGTGGTAACCTCAGCTGACATCCCATTTTCCATGTTCTTTAAGAAATGAGGCTTTATGCTTTCTAGATTGATTTCAATAGCAGGTAGCTTGAGGTATCGAGCATAATCTCCTCTGGCCTCCTTGGCCCATTCTATATTTGGAACCACTCATTCCAAGATCTGCTCTAGCCTTCCCTTTCGATGATCAAAATCATGTTTCCATACATCCACTAACCAGTGGTCATCATCCTTGAGGGCAAGTTCCTTCTCCCAAACCTCACTCGATAGTGCAAGGATAGCCTCTATCTTTGGGTAGGCAGATCTGTACTTTTTCGGGAACTCCTCATAGATTCACCTCGTGCCCTCAAGAGTCCTCTACATCTCCAAGAAATTATTTGTTGTTCGAACAGCCAAGTTGATGCCCATGTTCCCCATGTCTAAGGCCTGCCAGAACCAATTTTCCATGGTCTTATCCAAGTTCCTAGTTCTTTCCAACTTATTGATTTTCTCTTGGGACAACAACTGCGGTGGGGCCGACGTCGTGGTGGATAGCTCATCCAAGGATGACCATTGTTGAATGTAGGTCGTCAGATCGACCACCTGTGCTTTAAGTTCTTCCTTTGAAACCTTATCCTACTGGATAAGGTGCATCACCGTGGCTACTGATTCCCAGAGGTGGTCAACCTTCTGCTCCCCAGTGGCCACTCCCAAGTCAATGGTGGAGATGTTATAAGTCACTCCTTGTTCTCCAACCACTGATGTGGCTATTTTTATTTCCCTATATTTGGAGGCATCCATGGTTACTTTCAATCTGATTCTTGGCCTTTTCTCCTTCTTAGTGCTTATCTGTGCTCTGGCCAATATTGCCTCTAGCCTCGCCTTAGGATCTTTTAGGGTGGGAGTCTTTTGCCTAAGTTGATCCCCCAACCAATCGGGCATTTGGGGCCCCTCCTTGGGTGATTCACATTTATCCTTGCTTCCCTCCACCCCAAGTTCAATGGTTTTGACAACAAGGGCCTCCTTCTCAACCCCTGCATCCTCCTTCTCCTTGTCATAGTCTTATACAAGCATTATATGTTTGGTAGGAGACTTGGTGAGAAATTTCTTGTCAGAGGGATCTTCCCTTTAAGCATCCTTTTCCTCTTTATCTTGGTCATACTCATGTTCCTTGGGCTTATCTTCTTGTTCATCTTCATAGAGGGATGCTTCCTCATCATGCTCCGAGGTTCAATCATATCTTTCAGCTAGAGACCTACCAGTCTCAGTCTTTGGAGCAGCAGACCCTTCAATCACAGGCTAACCTGCAACCTCTTGGTCCTCGATCTCCTTGAGCTGCTTGTTCCATTCTTCTTCAAGCTCTGGGTCAGTTGTTTCTCAGATTAATTATGTGTCTAGCTCCTCACTACCATCACTAGAGGATTCATAGGCCACCTCATCGATCTCCCAGTGATCGAACATCAAGTGCTCATGGTATTCAAACTCTTCATCTTCGGGCCTCTTGGAAGCCTCTAGTTGTTGTCGCTCGAGCTCATCTGAGATCTACATTTTTGCTTCCATTCTAGGTGGTTTGGTAGGGGGAGGGAGAGTTGGAGCATTAGCTATAGCCTAGGCTATTGCATCTTGCACTACTGGATTTGTAAGCATCCCTAAAAGCTCGAATGGCATGCTCTACATGTATTTTATGAAGGAGACATAGAAGATGATGAGACCGATGAGGTTGTGGTGGAGGATGAATCCATCGATATGACCTGTATGATTAGAGAAGTGGAGGTAAGGTGGATAAAGATGTCCACCGCAGGCGAAGAGGAAGCAAATACTACAAGCGAAGTAGGCGGGATAGTGGTAATAACAACAGATGGAGACCTTGGCGGGTCGGCCTCTTCCTCTCTGCCCTTGAGGAGCATATCTTTAGGTATTACAGGCATCTCCACAACCCCAACTTCTTTTCTTTTCTTTTTGGAAGGCTCGCCCTCCGAAGCCTTTCAAGCATAAACCTTTGGGTTAGGAAACTGCTCACTAGCTTCTTTTCTCTTCTTAGTTTTGACAGATGGTGGGGATTTGGAGGTTTCCCTAGTTGTAGCAGCAACCACCCCACCATCAGAGCCACTTGGCTCACTTTTGAGTCCCTTGAATGTTAAGGCGACTCCCTGTTGCTTCAATCAGGCCACTTGTTGGTTGATCCACGCCTTCATTCAAACCTCCATGAGCTTGGTGAGTATTTCGAGGTCATCAACCTCTTGCTCATCCCAATCAATCAAGGGCAATGGAATATTGGTGACAACACTATAGCCTAGATTGATCACCATGCTCTCATCCTCTTCAAGTTGATCCAAAATCGGACACAAGTTGACTCTTCGCACCTAGAGGGCAGTCATATGCATATAGTTTCATAACCGTACTTCAAGATCATCTTTTTAGTTTGCCCAAAAATCCTCAACATTATGGAGGTGGACATACTCAGATCCTAGTGCCTTTTTGATATGACCATATGGATCCATTCACAGCCGAGCTGTATACTGCTTGAAGTGGTACTCGGCCAGCTCCTTTTCTGAATTACCTGCACATTGAGAGGTATGAATTTTGTACATTCCCTAGCCAAGGCCAATAGGATAAGGTGTCCCTGCCAGATGTTTGCTGCTCAAAATATTGTGAATGTGTTGTAGCTACCAAGTCAGCTCCAATAGTATGATCCAATCATTGGGGTACCCGGGTAGCTTGTTTGACCTTTCCTTGAATCCTTGTGCATGAATGTAAGTGAACTTAGGGAATTGCATATACAGGAAGGTGTAATGCCTGAGGAGGGCTTTGGCACTGTGGGAGACTCTTCTCTCAAAATCTCCTCCAAGCAGCCGGATGATGTAGGCAATGAAGGCATCATTTACCTTGTAGTAGTCCCTCTTGAAGTTTTTGTATTGCAGCTGAGGATATTTGTCATAGGGCTTAAGTTCCCTCCTTGGCACCTCATTGGGCATTGTTGTCAATCCATGGTAATGTTGTCGATCAGTAAGCAAATAGAACAGGTATGATGTCATATAGAATTTCGATGTCTTCTTCACACTAATAAATTGCTCTTGAAAGAAATTGCTAATCATTTCCCCCAATAAAAGGTAGCGTCACTCCTATGGATGATTTGTTCCACAAAGTACAACATCCACTCTTGAAAGAAGGCCGCAACAGGAAGGCCCATTACCCTACTCAGTAGGGTAACGAGGTCATGGTAATCCTCAAATAAATCACTGTGAAAGAGCTCCTGAGGGACTTTGCCAACACTAGCATACTTATCCTTCAACTAGTACTGATTAATTAGTTTCTTGCATCTCATAGGATCTTGATCCCATAATGCCTCGCATTCTTCTACAGTCGGAGTCTCCATGCTTTCAAAGGCAGGGATGTGGAAAGTTGTAGTTATCCCCAGAGGGGACATATCTGCAAGGATGTTTCCATCTCTGTCCACTATGGTTCTAGTTTTAGGTTGATATGCTTCCTGACATGCCATTACTAGCTCGGGGGCCACCAGAGTTGGCGAGAAGCCTATATCCTTGGCAAGTCTGCTGCTTCTGATTAACTTTGCATTTTATGTTTCCGGGTCCACCCTGACCCTCCATGTAAACTCATCAATATCGACATGCTCGATATTGGTATCCGTGATGTCCCTCCAAAGAGTGGTGATTCTAGAGTGTAATGGCACCCCCTAGAATTTGTACTTCATTTGATCCCTGTCCTCCTTGCCTCAAGGTGCGTTGGCAGTTCCTTTTCCCTTTTCCTTAGTGGCACCGGAGGATTCTGTACCTGATTCCATAAATCCTGCACAAAGAGACATGAATTAGTAACATTAAACAGGTGGAGAAGTGGCCTCAGACAAATCCATGCACATCAAGGGTTAGATCCATAATCATCATTTTAGAAAATTCCAACACTTGATCACAACAGTTCTAGGAGGCAACTAGGTAACCCGGGCCCAAAGGGCCAGAATTCCCTTGGCAAAATGTCGTTTGGAAGGGAAAACAAGGAAAGATACTCCTAATGACCTTTCTGGTCTTGGATTTGATCAAACAAAGGTTGGGGACGAAAGAAGGCTCATTTCTAGCAAGTGGGTCGAAGTTTGTTTTGGATTTGGAGGTCATTTGAGCCCTCATTTAGGCATTTGGGTTTCAGCTACAAGAAGGTCATTTGGAACGGTGCAGGGAAGATGACACTCCGGGTGTCGAACTCTGGAATTCGGGAAGCCGGCATCAGGAAGCTGTCATGGGATAGTTGTGCAAAGTAGCAAAATGTAGGTTGCAACCCGGGGACAAAATTTCGAAGGGTAATCCCCGAAGAAGAATTCATCAGTTAAGAAAAGCCCGACGGCGAACCAAAGGTCGAAGCTCAGAGGCTAGAAAGATGGTCAAGTTTGGCCATTTGGAATGGTGAAACCGAAACGAAATCCCGGAGATGAAATTTCGGAGTCCGAACAACGTTTGGACGTTATGTCTTTTGTTTAGATTTTATGTGACGAAGGGGCGACTGGGGTCCGAGAGTCGAAAAGATGTCCTAGGACATTCGTGCAAAACGACGAACGTGACACGAAATTTCGGACACAGAATTCCGGGGGTCAGGGTCCGGCAACAACTTGGACATTTGTTTTCTTGCAAGTTTTTAAGATGGACTTCACACGCTCGAGGAAGGCCATTCGTAACAGCGAGGGCACAACGAAAACCCGAGAAGGGAATTTCGGTGGCCGGGACCCGAGGCAAGTTTGGTTTTGTTTATAGATTTATGATGGACTTTGCAGGGTCGGGGTCCGAGGTTCGGAAGGTCGTTTGGAGTCCGTCGTTGGGAACGACAAAATGAAGACGGAATTCTGGGAACAAAAATTTGAACACCGGAGTCCGAGGTGAGGTTTGTCGTCGGATGAGAATTTTGGTTAAGTTCGCAGTGGCCACAGAGAGGTCCGAGCCTAAAGGATGTGGACGCCTGTTCCAAAGAACAATGGCGGGAAAGTCAGGTTTCGGCCTCGAATTCGATGGTTTCAATTATCGATTTTCCCACTTCCAACTTGTGGGGTTTTAGGTTGGGGTACTACCTTACAAAATTTTAGTTCATTTCATCGTTTTTACTTGCTTTAAACCATGATTTCGAGGAAAAAAAGACAAGGCATGCGAACTGCAAACATACCCGAAAATCCCAAAGAGAACTTCTGCTAAATTCGCGAGGAACGACAAAGCAGAGGTTTGGGCGTAAAGGGGGAAATTTTTGGAGTCGTGCTGTCTTTTTCAATCACTTCTATCATGTGAAAATGACAGTTGAAAACTCGTTTATATAACCCCCGACGCCATTAATATCCAATTAAATGCCTAGTACGGCGGTAGGTGAGGTAGTTGAATTGAAATTTCGAGATGACGATGGGAGGACCAGGGTCCGGGGTCCGGAAAGACGCGGACGGATGGTTGTTTCAAAAATCTATCAAGTGAAATGCAAACGGTGACGAGATCTCTGAGGTCCGGTGATTGGAAAGATGGAAGCTGGTGACCGTTTGGAACGAAAAAGTCCAAAGGGAAACTCGGGAAGGGAATTCCAGAAGGTCAGGCCCAAAGGGTTGGACAGACTTCGTGCAGTTGTCGTTCGGGACGGCAGAACCATAATGGAAACCCGGGAGGGGAAACCCAACGGTCTAGGCCCAAGAGGAGCTACGGACGTCACAAAGGCAATTTGACAGACAGGAAAAAATCCGAAATGGCTTAAGATTTAGCATTTTTCAAGGGGGCCAATTTGGTCAAACTTAAAATGTGACTTTTGAGAATATGTTGACCTTTTAGGGCACAAAAATGGGCCGCAAAATAAGGCAAAGAAAAAAGGACCCGATGAGAAAAAGAGGAAAGAGAGGGTCCTCTTTTCGAATGGGGTGTGTGTGCAATAGGCACAACAATACCCCTGGCCCTAGCAAGAAAAATTATATTAAAAACCTAGCTTTGAAAACCCCTCCTCAGGATATATCCCCTATTTCTAGGTATGTTGGAAATAACAAGGATAAGAAATGTATTGCCCCTACCCCTAAAGTTAAAGTTAAAGCCTCCAAGAAAACCAAATTCAGACTGTAGCAAATTGACTCTGACATTGAAATCATTGAAGAAACCAACACTCCTCATAGGTCCAATAGACTGGTTACTAAGCCTGAAAGAGAGAAGAGTCTCAAGGAGGTCTTTGAGTCTAACAATGGGGGCTAAAGTGAGAGCAAGAGAAAGTATGTGAAGGATGGGGAGGAGGAGGCTCTCTCTGCTTCTGCTAGCAGCTCCTCCCATGTCTCTAAAAGTCTAAAAAAGGGTTCTTTGGGTCCGTCCAGTGTTAGGACCAAGGGAGTTAAGACCAAAGCCTCAACTATTGCTAAAGGGAAAGCCCCCATGGAGGAAGCAACGAGAAAAAATGACACTATCTGGGAGGAGGTTGAAAAACTTAAGAACAAGATGGAAAATATGGAAAAACGACTCCAGGATGTTACCCACTTCACTCTGAAGATTATGCATAGGTTCATCACCACCTTATGCATGTTGTAGAAGGACAATTCCACTAACAATGTGGAGGAGGATGCCGACAGCAAGGAACTCCTCAAGTTCCTCATTGAGGATTGGGCTACTATAACTCTAATCAAGCCATGCAATGGAAAGAAGGATTAGGGATGTGGGATTTGGTACATTTTGACCAGGAATGGCCGTACTGGTCATCGTGTTTTTTAATTTCTATGCTGACTATTTTATGATCTATATGTTCTATTCTGACTAGTATGGCCCAGGATGGGCTCTGCTTAAAACTTTTTTAAAAATCATGGGTTTCACTGTGGACATTATTAGTAGTTTAGCTAATTATACTAAAGTTATGTGTAGGTTGGATAGTTTTCTCATACTGTTTGTCGCTACTATGATTGCCCTGCTATTGTTTTTGTGGTTTTTGATATAATTGGTTAGGGTGTCTGGTTTGTTGTGTTGGTTGGTTGTTAATACATTGTTGATGTTCTTCTACTGATGATCGGTTGTAGAGCCTTGTGTTAAAGTGACATCACCCTTGTTTTGCTACTTTTTATATCAAAATATTATAACATATATGGCAAAAACAAGCTTTACAAAATGTTCATATATGTTATTAACGACTATATATTTTTTCTAACAAAAAAAATCTCTTGAGTTTTGCCTCAAGAACTCTTTGGGATTAGGGTTGGGGGTATCAAGCCTAAAAACTCAACTACCCCAATGTGTTTAAGGGTTTCACTTGATTTTTCAAGCTTCACCTTTCATGCTAAAGACTTTATTTTATCCCAAGTTGATGAAATGAAAAGAGTTTATTCAGGAAATTTTTAGCATTCTACTAATATAAGATATGCTTTATTTTGCAATCAATGGATAATTATTGTTGATTTTATACATGTACTATGTTTGAAGTTTTGGTTGATAGGTTGATTCAAAAATATCCATAACTTTCAAACGATTTCACCTTTTTCAAATCTGAAAGATGTGTCACACTCTATGCTTCACTAACTACAGGTTGAAAAAAATTGAATTTCATATTTTTTAACCTAGTTAGGTTGGTCGAAAAATTATTTTTTAATATTTTTAAAAATTCTTAGTAAAAAATTCATAACTAATTATTTACTTACAATTTTTTTTTAAAAAAATATGTGTCATATTTGAGCATGTGTCCTTTACTTATATTTAAAGATTCATTTTTTTCTCATACTTAGGTTGGTCGAAATGATAGGTCTACTATTTTTTCAAAAATTATAGTTGCGCTTCATTAAAATCTTAATTTTTCACCAAATAAATTTATCATTTTTCAAAAAAGAATAGTAGCCTAGAAACTACATTCAATTTACTGCAAATTATATTCCTATATATTTTCCAAATATTTTTAATAAGCTATTCAAATTTTATGTGAAGTTTCTTAACTCTATTTCTTTTTGTATTTTCATTGTTAAACTTAGAGGTATAGTTTCACCCATCATGATCTTGCACTTGAACCCTAAAGTTGCACTTGGAATTACACAGATCTTCAAGAGTTGTTGGATCACTAAGGGAATGCACTGTGCACTATTGCCAAAGTGTCATCATATCCCCCCTCTCCTCGTTGAGGATGTCAGTATAAACATAACCAACCTGCTAGACATGGAAATTAATCATGCTCCCATGTTCCTTGTGGCTCTCAACCTCTAGTTTCCAAAGACAATGTGGCTTGTGGTGGAAATTCTTAGCTATTAGACACAAAAATATTGAGAGGGGGGTTGAATTAGTATGTAATAATTTACTACATTCATAATATTATAAAAACATAAGCAATGGCAATGCAAGTAATGAACACATCAACATAAGAGCACCAAATCTACATGGAAACCCAGAAGGAAAAAACCATGGTGACAAAAGCAGCTTGGAACTACTCCCCAAATCCAGCCTCACAAGAATAGTATAAACTTACAATGATTTTGCAAGCACCAACCTACAAGAATTACAAACTTAAATAGAGACACTAATCCCCTTGAATTCTGATTTGTAGGCACCAAACTATAGGAGACACCAATCCCCTATGATTGAGCTAGAACATAGTCATTGAGTACCAACTCATATTAAGAGGCTTCAACCTCATATTTTAGAAAGAAACATACATCTACTTTCACTCAATCTACTCTGTTTCAATAGGCGAACACATCCTATGATGATATATCTCAATCTCGCTCAGCATACTTGACTTGTCTTCTCTGCTCACACATCATGTTAGATATACATTTTGTACACTTCATCCTCACATCTATGACTCACTTCCACTCACACTTTTGGGTACGTGCAGGATCATGATGGGCCAAAAAGTGGTGATATGTAAGTGATATGATGACCCATGTGGCTGACGACCTTTTTTTCACCTAAAATTGATGAAACGAAAAGGGTTTTTAAAAGAGATTCTCAGCTTTCCACCAATATAAATTATGCTTTATTTTGAATTTAATAAATAATTATTATTCATTTTCTATTTGAATTACGACTAAAGTCCTAATTGATAGGTTGATTGAGAAACATCTATAGCTTTCAAATGGTATCACATTTTTTGAATCTGAAACATGCATCACATTCTATGCTTCACATACTATAGGATTAAAAAAAAAGAATTGAATTTCATGAACTTTTGACCAAGTTAAGGTGGTCAGATATATGAGTTTTTATATTTTTTAAATGTTGTAATAAAAAATTCATAATTAATTATTTACTTGGAAAAAAATTACAAAAAAATATGCATCATATTAGGACATGATTCCTCTACTTTTATCTAAATTATTATAATTTTTTTTTTATCATTTTATTGTGGTTAGGGTGGTTAGATAGACGCCTACTTCTTATTTTTTCCCTAAAATTTAAGTACTAGTGCATTAAAATTTTAAATTTTCACCAAATAGATTTTTTTATTTTTTAAATAAACCTAGTAGTTTAGAAACTACTTTCAAATTGCTACAAATTCTATTCTTACATATTTTTGAAATAATATAGATAACTTACTCAAGTTTTTATGTCAAGTTGCCTAACTCTGATTTTTGTGAATTTTATTGCCACTTAAGGGCCTATTTTTTCCATGATGATCCTGCACATACCCTTTCATGAAATTATCCATAATATATATCCATTCCATCATGTTAGCAATATCTCATGTCAGCCTAGAACCCTTTAACACCATCTGTAATTAGCCATTATATCATCCAAGGGTAAACCTTAATTCAAAAAAATATGAGACGTGTAGTCGGCTTGATCCTAAAACAAATGTGTTACCACTGGTGTAAGATGATATCATGCACTTCCTACCATGATCTTAATTGGTCCTATTTTACTTTCACACGCTTCCTCCAGGAGGTGCATGCTTCCCTTCATCAGTGCAAACACTCACATTATATACAATCAACCAACAAACACAAACTTTACTTTGTCACTTCTATTTTGCAACTCTATAATTTAAATCCACTGAAAACTGCAGATTAATATACTCCATGTGTAATCTTACTTAACTTTCAAATCACAAGCCATTACAATTAATAGTGGTAGAATTTTGTATAAAAACTAATGGCAGTTCAGTATAGTGCATATTCTACTTTTGAACAACAAACCTCAAAATACTAGCGCAAACACTTCTAAACTTCCACAAAAGTAGTAGACAACCAAGAACCACCAATTCCAAAGTATCTTGACTTCCCATGTTTTTTCTTCTTTGAATAGTGATATTAACATTCTGAAACATCTGCAACTGACACAATTGATACACATTTTGACTTGAATGACAATCACACCACTTTGACTTTAATCAATCACAACACTTTGACATCAATGACAACACTGTATTCATCATTAGCCTTCTAGGGCATCTTCTACCTTCTCTCAAGGGCATGGCGGTGCTCTTAACTGGCCCAACTTAGGCAAGTTCCCTTGCATAGAGTTGATCATTTCTTTAGTCCATTCTCAACAACCCTTAGATAACCTTCTTGAAGAAAAAGGCGCTCTTGCCAATTGGGGGCCAATTGATGATTCTATTCTTAGAGACGTTGGGGGAATCTTGATGATAAAAGGCCATCCTTCTAACTTTGCTCTAACTACTTAGACTTTATTGGGCTTGGCCCTGTTTATGTTTGTTCGTCTTTATTATGAACTTGGTCCCATTAGTCTTTGTGAATATGCTTCTTTGCCACCCTCTTTTTAAAAAATATTTTACTATTATCTTTTACTAAATAAATTTAATTAAAAAAATCATAAAAAAACATATAACAAACTTCTCTTCTTCTATATAAATGTACCATAATATATACATTATTAGATAATATGAAATTATTAACTCCAAAACATTGATTAATTTATTATATTTACAATTCATATCAATTTTATATTTTGATAAAAAATCATATCTCAAAACCAGAAATTAGAGCATTCAAACAAAGTTTGAAAAAATACTCTCAAATCTTTACCAATCGATATGGAAGGAAATCGAAAAGGAAAAAAATCTTTGATATAATCACATATCTTTGTACGAGTCTTCCATGCATTTGCATTGACTTTGACGCCGAATAAAGAAATCGGGTAATGACAGGGTGGACAGCCGACATTGCAAGTGAAAATTATAACATACTTCGCGGTCATGACAAGTGGATAGTTTTAAAGCTCTTTAAGATTAAATGCGAAATTTTCTGACGGCGGATATTAAATCTGGAGGGGTCGGAGAAGAATACGTGTTATTAGAATAAAGAAGGGAGATTTTTTACATTAGTGTTGAATTATTTGCAGGCTTAACCATGTTTTGGGGACTATAAATCGAACGAGAAGTCCCAGACGAAACAATGTAAATTGTTTACCTTGCGTTTCGTTCGGGGAAGAATTGATTTGGTGCAGATTTTGACAGTTGGTTTAAAATTTGGATTGCATGGGGATGACGATTGAGAGATTTTGGATCTGTTAACACAGAAGCTGGAAGATCAAAAATCCTGTTTTTGCCCGAATAATCCTGCGCAGATTTGGTACAAAAAATTTGGGCAGAGGACTAGTGTTGTAAGGGGCAATTGAATTTTTTGGCTTCTGGGTAGAGAACAAATCTTTTTGTGCAATTTCCGAGAAATCTGTGCAAGCTCAAGAAATCCCGAAATTTTGTTCAAACTCGGAAGTCACAGCAGCCTAATTCATCGCAGGCTAGTTTAGAGTTTACAACAGTCGATCTCCAGCTAAGTCTTTCTTTTTTATTTTCTTCCTTTTTCCTTCTGATAAGCCCAGATTGACCAAAATCTCTCACAGCACCCCATTCACTGACAAGTTCTAGTTAGGATCGGGAGATTTGAGTGTTCTCAGCCAGATTGATTTGGTATCAGAATTTTGCCATTATTGTCTGTTATATTGAAATGAGTTGTTGAGGAGCTTCAGGGGATCTCTGATTTATTAGAACAGAGCAGGACAAGATGAGTTCAACTTGTCCTGAATTTAATCAAGAGGGCCCGAGCTCTTCCCAGCTTCATGTCTTGGCTGTGGATGACAATATCATAGATCGAAAAGTTATAGAGAGGCTGCTGAAAAACTCTTCCTACAAAGGTTTGGATGTTTTACTTCTGTAGTTTTATCCTGAGTGTTGTCAAACAGAGTTTAAAAAGTTCTGATGATAGTTTACCAAAATGAAATTTTGGGTATGTTTATACATTGTATGATCATTGTTAGTATTACTTATATTGAAAACAAAAGTTTGTTGTTAATTGCAGTGACCACAGTTGATAGTGGAAGAAGAGCTCTAGAGTTCCTCGGATTATGCAACAATGACAACAATGTGAATAACAATGTAGGCATCCATTAAAGATATTAGATTTTCACAGTTCATAATATTGAATTTTTTGAAAGTTTTTGGATTTGACTGCGTAAATAAATCAAATCTAAAAGCTTTCGAGATAATATAAGCACCACTTGAAAACAACAATTTGATTTTTAGAACATTGTTAGAAGTTAAAAAATTTGTCATTGCATTATAAGAATTAAGACCCGTTTCCATTTTCATTGTAGAAATTAAAAAATTTGCCATTACATTATAAGAATTAAGACCCATTACCATTTTCATTGAAGAAGTTAAAGAATTTTTCATTACATTACAAGAAATAAGACCCATTACCATTTTCATTGCAGGAAATGAAGGTGAATATGATAATCACAGACTATTGTATGCCAGGAATGACAGGCTACGAGTTGCTGAAGAGAGTTAAGGTAAATCAGATTATGGCTGTGGGTTTTATAGTTTTCAATTTTTGGCCATTTGTTAAAGAAAAACCGATTTTTGTTTTGATAGCAGGAATCATCAAAGCTGAAGGAGATTCCAGTAGTTATAATGTCATCAGAAAATGTGCCTTCCCGGATGAGCAGGTAATTGCCTCATAGAACTGTTGATAAATGTATTGGATCTCCATTAAATTTTATTTAGCCGGTAATAAAAACTGTTCCAGTTATAAGCCCACACGTATGAAATAACTGGTCAGAATGGCAGGTCGTGGGTTCGAATTCTGAACCGGCACGAGAACGTGCGAGGCCATACAAATATTGGGTATTGGAAATAATTGTTTAGTTGTGTGTAAGTTGCATTAATTATGAAACTGTGAAAACTGTCTCAGATGTCTGGACGAAGGAGCAGAGGACTTCATATTGAAGCCTGTGAAGATGTCAGATATAAAAAGATTAAAAAGCTATGCAAACAAAGGAAGATATTGCCTGGGAGGCATGCACTGACAGACAGCCCATATAATTATGAAGTTCATATATACTTTTTATATACACTTTTAGATTTCTGTGTAAGACTTGTATACAGAATTTTCAGGCCTGAACTTGCAATTTTGTCCATGGGAGAAGGAAAAAAATTCAAGCTGTGAGATTTATGTATATATGTCGGCGATTAAAACGTAATAAATTTAAGCTGGGCCAGTTTTAAAAATCTATTTACTGTTCTTGAATGTCATTTTCTTTAGTTTTTGCCATTGACATGCTCTGTTTTTTTTTTGGTGTATTAAATGATTTTGCTTGTATTGGATTATTTTCTATTTGGAAAAGTGATTTGCAGATTTGGTACATGGCATATTAGGCATTACCTTTTAGGATATAAAGTAGCTGTCATTAAAACCAAATCATTTTGGAAAAAGTACTTTTTTTTAGGTCATTCACAAATTAATTTTAGCTATCTGAAACAGGAACACGATTTTTTTGGGCTGAACCTCTTCAGTTAAGAGCCAAGGACTAAGGGGTATCCATTCCGCCAAATTTGCTCGGGGGCACGATCCCGGCTTCATCCCTTTTTGAGAGCCTTTGCACTCAGCTAGACTTGATCCCTCGTGGACTAGTAGACACTTTTGAGATTGTGTAAAGGAAAATAACATTCATAGGTTTAATTTACTAATTGAAAGGTTTGCAATTTAATATTAATTAACTTAATTTAAATAATAAGAGTGTTGGAGTAATTAAATATTAAATCATAGAGAAATCTAATAAGAATGGTTATTAGCTTTATAATTGAAGAATGTAAGCTTTTGATAAAGATTTTAGATTTTGTCTATTATTGATCTAGATAATGTTGTTTTTCTGTTATATAATGTCTCGAATCTTGAACTAAATTTGTGTTCTATTTTAAGTCAAATTCATAAGTCTTGGTTTATACCATGACCGCATGTTTGTCCTATATATGTGGATTTGACTCCACTAATTGTGTACTTCTACTTTATGAATTGCTTGAGTAATCTTTGAGATTTGCTACATTGGATTATTAGGTTTCATCTTTTATATTATAAAGTAGTTATCATTCAAACCAAATAATTTAGGAATAAAGTAGATAAAATTGACATTTGCATTTGTAAAAGAAAGAATCTTTCCTTAGATTTAATATAGGTCAATCAAATGAAATGTTTACATCTCACCAATAAATAACTTAGATTAAAAAATGAGAGTTGTGGGTAAATTCAATTTTGATAATTAAATGTTGAAGTATGGAAAATAAATTTAATGCGAAAGGATATTTAACTCTAATAAAAGAATGTAACCATTTGATGAAGATTGTGGATTTTTCTTATTATTGATATGGAAAATGTTTCCTTTGTGTCAATGTAATGTACTAGATCTTCCACAAAACTTGTGCTCTATCTAGGTCAAGTTTGTGGCTCAAGTATATTCTATGATTGCAAATTCATCCTTTGTGTGGGGATTCAACCTTGATTAATGTATATTGTTGGTTCTCCAACCAATAGATAGAATATTCCCTAATTTCTTTTAGGTTATATGCTCAAGACTATTATCGATTTGGCCAACCAATAGGAGATAATTGGATACTCTCCCTTACACTTCAAGCTTTGCCAAGCCTATGTGGGTAGATCCATAAGATGTACTAGCTAAAGATATATAACAAATTGGTATAATAGTGCTTAGGAGATGTAAAGGTCCATACAAAATTACATGGATTTGTGAGATTACAAACAACAGTGGGCTTATTTCCTTGTATCTTTAACTTCTAAAGTATGAATGCAACAATAATTTAAGCTATTAACTTACTTTCAATGAATTCTTCATGATTGGTATATTGTGGGTAGGGAGAAGGTGTTTACCCTGTGGATTGGTGCCTAGCCCAAAGCAACATAGTCACTAACCTAGTGTATTCAATACATCATAACACTACAATATTTATGTTAGCTTATTCCTTTGTTAAGTTAGTAACTAAACTAGTCACATATGGCCATGTGATCTAATCTCTATTTTATAATCCCGTACAATTTGAATATTTCCTAGTGTTACTAAAAAAAGGTTTATGTTACTCACCAAGTAATAATATTAGACAACAATTTGGCATGACAAGTATGTGCAAATAATATAGAAGCCCTTGGTAACTCAATCTAAAGAAATGAGAAATAGTAATTGGAGACAATTTAGACCAAGAAAATTAATTCATATTAACTCTTTATAAACTATGTTACAACACAACTTCTACAACATTGGACATTATGTATTTCCAAAAACTTAACACAAACACGATAAGAGTATTTTTTTCCTCTTTTTCCAATCTATTACACTGAAAATCCTTTCACCTTTTCAAAACATAATACAAATCAAAGCCTTCTTAGATGAGTGAAATTTTTATATTATAATTTTATGATGAATAAATGCTATGTTTTAAATTGCTAAATGGTTCAATTAGGATACAACTGCATTCCTAATTGTGTTGTTGATGTGAGGATGTAGTGAGAAAAAACTTTGCACTTTAAACAATTGTTGATTGTCCTTAGTGCATTGATAGTTTGGAGAAGTTAGAAACCATTTAAAACATCTACCATACGTAAGAAGAAAAACTTCTTTTGGTCTCTTTGAATGAATTTGAAGCAATTAGTACCTTTGAAAATATTGTTGGGTTATTAGTGCATTATAGAATCAAAGAATCAAGGGTGACAGGGAATTCATGTCAAATGGGGGAAGGCCAAAAGTGAAACTTTGATATAAATAATGTGATGGGATGCCAAGATTAGGGAATTCAGACAAGGCCTAACTTGGTATCGAATTAAGGGAAGTTTAAAAGTCTAACTCTAATAGATTATTTTGATAATTGGTTGAGTTTCAAGATCTTAGGGGTTGGTGGAAACGAATGTACCCAAATGAGGAACAACCGGATGTCTAACTTTGATAAACTTAGAAGCCTTTTGAAACAAACAATAACGTTTTAGGCTTTGGGGTTCAATGGAAAGGGGTACCAAGATAATAGAATGTTGAAAGTTTGACCCTACAAGACTTAGATAGAGAAAATCAATGAAGTTTCAAAATTTTGGGGGTTGATGGAAAAGAATACCCAGATAAGGAATGGTTTGAAGTTTCACTCTAATAGACTTCAAATATTTTTAGAGCAAATGATGAAGTTTCAAGCTTTCGGGATTAGATGGAAAAAAGTACCAAGAAAAGGGAATGTCGAAACTCTAACTCTGTAAGATTAAATAGAGAAAATTAAGAGTATGGATATTTTGGGGGCTACTGAAAATTGATACTTGATTAAGGAATGGTTGAAAGTCCAAAATTGATAGACCTATAATATTTTTGGAGTGCAATGGATCAAAATTTGAGTAGTAGAGATGAAGGGGAATAGGTACCAAGAGATGTGATGGATGAGGAAGTCTAAAATTTTGAATCCAATACAAATGATTCAGGATTCTAATACAAATTTTAATTTTAGGGATTATGAATACCAAGGAATGTACTAGGGGATGGGAAAATTTGAAGCTATACAACTATAAAAAAAAACACAATGAAAATAGAAGTATGTCAAACTTCTTTAAATGTTGATACCATGGGATAGGAGTATGAATGACCTTGAAACTCTAAAATAGGAAAAATAACACTTCTAAGACACAATTTTGATAAGGAGTTAAGTGGATTGTCAAGATTGATAAGAAAGGTATGCACTTGTATGAATGATCCCAAAAAAATTGAAAGGTCAAAAACCACATAAAACACCAAGGAAAAAATTATAAACAACATAGACTTGGACTTTTTGTGGATTTTTTATAGCTTTTAACACTTAGGGAACCCAAAATGGAAGGGACTTAAGAAAAAATGGCAATATAGATTTGAGTCCCAACAATAGCTCTAGTTGCGGACGTATATTCCAACAAGACATAGTGATGATTCAAATAAACTTCAAGATGCACACAAGTGCACACACACACACATTTTACCATGGGTCATAGATAGTCATGGTTGCATAATATTCACACAAAAGGGAAAGAAATATGCATGAAAAGAGAAAATCTAGAGCCTAGGAGAAGAGATGTTTTAGAAAATTCCCATGCACTAATAAATTTTAAAATTCCCCAATTAGACTTTTAATCAAATATGAACCCCCCATCATAATTCACAAGTATGTATAGCCCTAACCACAAGGATTTCAAATTTACCATGTTTCCCTTTTTCCTATGACCTAGAATTCAATACTAGGACCAACTCTCTAACTTCAAACTTTTTGATACTAGCTCCTTTATCAAATAGGTATTTAACCTATTTTTGTTTCTTTGTATTAACAATGTAAGCTCTTCTTTTAATTTCACCTACCTCTATCAATTCGTTTATCCTATAGACTATGGCATCCTCTGACTCCTCAGATGATTCTTGTATGAATTTGTATACTATAAATAGATTACTAATAGATATTGTTGCATTCATTCAATATACTAACTCATATGGTGATCTTCATATATATTTCTTCGAGAGCTAACCTCAATTTTGAATCCTAGTCCTTATTTTTTCTTAGCATCTTTTTAATGATCTTCATCAAAAATTTATTGTTGGAGTCAATCTATCAATTTCCCTATGGATGATATGGGGAAGAATGATATAAATTAATCCCATAACCAACACAAAGGTCTTTGAACTCCAAGGATCTAAAGCACATGGAATTATCTATTATAAATATATTTGGAACTCCAAACCTTGTAGCAATATAATCCATGAAAAAGTCAATCATAACCTTGCTAATAGCCTTTTTGGTGGGAATCCATTTTGTGAAGTAATCATTACCCACTAGGATCCATTTGAATCTACCACTAGACTTCTCAATGATATCACTAATTATGTCAATATCCCATCAATATGAAAGGAGGATTCCACTATTAATGTTCTTAAGGTTAAATTTCCAGATTCTTTTAATTTACTAGATAATCTCTAGAAAGAATCACAACTCCTGATCATTAGATGTGCATGAGTAAACAAGGATTGCCACCAATATCATTCTTGGATGATCCTATGGGATATTGTCTTGGCCATGAAATGGCCTCCTTAATCTAAAATATGTGTCTCTTTTAATACTTTGGCAATTGGGTGAGTGCACAAAGTTGTGAGTTAATTTAGATGTCCCTTTATTTTTTTACCCAAATTGCACATTTGGCAAGCACCAATTTTTGTGCTCACCAAATGGATTAGATGATTGAGCCTAAGGCTTGGTCATACCAAGTCAGTTGGTGAGTGCCAAATTAAAAAGGTTCAATAAAAAACCAATCTTTATTTCATTCATTTTGTTGTTCATCCGCAACCTACCTACGTATTTTCAACTTCCCAACCTGTGATCACCAAATAGAAAGCAATTTTTTTGACTTGGAGCTTGTGAATATTCGTTAATATGCCACTAAGACATCATGGAGGTGAAAGAGGTATTTTTTTTTTGGATATTGTTTCAATGTTTCCATTGATGTCAAGAGGGAGATTGTTGCACTATGTTGTCCTTAGTGTTGTCATTGATGTCAACCTATGCCAACCTCTAGTATGGTGTTGAGTAGGTGTTATAGATGGGGAGATTTTTGGTGTTGTAGATGGGAGATTATTGTGATCTCTAGTGTTGTGTTGATGAGAATGTGTTTGTGATGTTGTTGTTGCAGCTAGCTCACTTGGTTTCCAAGTGCTTTTGAGAAAATTTGAATAGAGAGTGTACAAGGTGACAAAGCTATGTTCTATGTTGTGCTCTGTATTTCTTCATTCTTGAATATGTGCTTGTGTAGTTTGGATGAGATTATTAGAGGTGTTATATCTATATTTTTTAGGTTTTGGATCATGTGGCAGTGGAAGATGTGTCTGAAAGTGTGTTTCCTATGAAGAAGGTTGTCTAGGAGAAATGGAATTGCTCTGAATTTCTTTGTGTTGAGTTTTATTGTCTTGTAGATTTGGGAACATGGTAAAATTTCCTGTATCTACCTTCCCTTGGAGTATTTGGTGTTCAATATTTCCACAAGATTGGTTAGTGAGTTGTATGTTTGTGGTAGTGTGGTTGGTTGTATAAGATGATGACATTCTCAGTTTCAAGTCATTGTGGTAGTGTTGCTAAATATTTTGATGGTGTTGGAATATTTTGGGATGTTGTTTGATGTTGATTCATGGTATTTAGGATGTTTCCAGACCCAGTGAAGAGTGAATTGGTTATTTGGTAGCATTAATACAAGTTTGGTTGACTTGGGGTGCTAGTGTTACTTGTGGAGGTGGTTTGTTGTTTGTGGAAGTGTGGATTTGGGTCCTAGCTAAACCTTGGTGTGGTGTTCCACCACTTCTCCCCATTGTGGAAATGTTTGGTGCCAACCTAATTTTTGGTTGCATGTTTGAGGTACATATGTTTCATTGAGGCCGACCTAAACAAGGTTTTTGTGGTCACAAAGGATATATAAGAAAGTTCAATTGTCAGAGATGTTGTAGATGTGAAGTGATATGTGAATATGATCAATTGTGGTTATCTAAGTGAGATCTTAAATGTCTAAGGCTACCAGAAGTAGTGAGCAGAAGGTGTCTACATTTTCAATTTACCTAAAGTTGCTAGAGGCAGTGAGTCGAAGGTTACAAATGGTGTAGAGTTGTTGTGGTGGATATTCCTATTGCTCCAAGTTAGTGAACCTCCTTGTAACAATCTTCTTCTATTTTCTTCTATTCTAGAAAATGAATCCTTTGGGAAATGATCCCTTGGTAGTGAGTCATTCTTCTCTTTTGGGTAGAGAGCTCTTCTAACAATGAGCCTATTGTATTCAGTTTTTTTATTCATATATATGTGAGTTAATCCTCATTGTGGTTTTTTCTTGATTAGGGTTTTCCATGTAAATCTGGTGTTCTATTGTGTATGGTTGTTGATGTGCTGATGTTTCACTTGTTTACATTCATCCTAATTCTTAATAAGGGTCAAATGAGGGTTTGAATGTTTTAATGTACAACTAATTCACCCCCTCTTAGTTGTCATGTGTGTCTAACAATTGGTATCAGAGTTGTGGTTCCTTTGAAGAAGCTTAACCACTTGAGGTAGATCTAGATGGCACATAGGAATGGTGTAAAGGTCCCTATGTTTGATGGAACAAATTATGTTTTCTTGAAATCTAGGATGGAAGCCTTTATTGTCTCATTAGGGTTTGGTGTCTAGAAGTCAATTGAAAATGGATACACTATGCCTACTACTCCTTTGACAAGTGACAATGAAATCAAGGATTATGAGAATAATGGAAAAGAAAGGAAAGCTATCTTGAGTGGTATTTTTGATTAAGAACTTGTGAAGATGATAAGCCTCAAAATTTATAAAAGATATCTAGACAAAGTTGAAGATAATTTATGAAGGAGATGATAAGGTCAAGCAAACAAAGATGTAGAATTTCAAAGCCAAATTTGAAACCCTAAGGATGTTAGAAGATGAATATATTGCAGGCTAAATGCTTTGGGTGGATGAAATTATCAATTCCATCAATGGTTTTGATGGAACTTCAAATTTTTGCTCTATAAGTTTCATTTTGTCTTGCATATGTTTTTGGCTCTACATGATGTTTTAGACAAGCCCACGGTTGGGGTTTTACATTTGTTCTCATGTATTTATGCAAAACCCTAGTGTCTTATCTTATACCATGGTTGGGATCTATTTGGTCGTTACTTTTGGAGGAGGGATTTTAAAACAACTTATGCCCCATTGATTTGTCTAGGTTTGGCCCCCTTTTGATCCGTCGTTTTATTTCTTTTTCTAGACTTTATTCTTTCCTAAGTCTAGGTTGGCCTCACGCTCCCTCTTTTAAAAAACAACTTATGTCATCGTTTGTCATCAACCTAGTAATGTCCCCTCTTGTTTTAACAAATGTTTTATATTTTGCAGAGGGATAAATTTTCATGACCGTTGATGAGTTGTTGTTTGATCTCAATCATTCCTTGCTATCCCGTGATGACCCCACTATACAGTTTTGGCTGATCGCGATATCACAGGTGAGCGCCACGTGTCACATCTAGTGAAGCTGAAGGAATGAGAGGAATAATTTAATACATTAATCCGGCTTTAATACATTATCTGGTAGGTTACTAAAGCAGTTATAAGATGCACATGGTTCAAATGGATGAATATGTTTTAATCTTGGCAGGAAAGGTGCTAGATGTTTAATGATAGAGCTGGATACTATTTTGAATGAATAAGATCTTTGATGATTGAGATCCACAGTTGCCCGCCATCATGTGATCAGAAGTTGCAAGGTTTTTACTAATTGCGATATCATGAGCGAGCACCATGTGGATTTCCTTGGCAACGCAGAATGTGGTGGGCCATTTTTCCATGGTGGAAGTCATGTCAGATTGTTTTGAAGGCAGTCGTTCGATGATCCAACCAAAGTGAAAGATCAACGGGTAATATTTGAATCTGCATCAAATGTGATTGGAGCCATTGGTGCAGCATGCGAGTGAGATTTAATGGAAAATGAGACGTCTTCTGGTATGATTTGATTGAAATAAAGCGACCATTTTCCTGTTCTATTGTATCACAAAGCATTCAAGCAGTTTCGTGGAGCAATTTCAAAGCCGAGGACAAATTCACGAGTTGTTGCAGTGAGGAATTAGGGTTTCTGCGAGCACAAAGTCGTAAGTTGAATTTTGCATCTCCTAGTCAAATTGTGATTTGAATTTGGGAAATTTGTTGTGGTTGTTGGAAATTTTGTTGAAAATTGTTTTAGGGCTATAGGTGAGTTCAATTGTGGGAAATTGCAAAGTATTTATTTTTTAATTTCGTAGTTTTGTAAAGACCTAGTTTGTTTAAGGTCTGAAATACAAGGAAGTCCTAGTTTGCTCAGGATGGCATCATCAAAACATCATTTCGGCTAGATTGAATTTTTGAATAGAAACCTGTATGATGATTTCTTAGATCAATTGCCATTGTCAACAAATGATAGGAACAATGGGTTGGTTTTAATGCGAGGAAAAACCCTAGGGGAGGGATTAATGTATAATTGTTTCAAAATAGTTGATGCTAGGGTTCCCCTTGAGGGTTTAGAGATGTTCAAACTATGGTTTGGACAAAGAAATTTTCCCCATCCTTTTTCAAATGGCTGGATATCTGATATGGGGAAACTGATAGTTCCAAATGTGTTCCTTGATGTGGATTTTGTCAAGGCAATGGCCGCAAGATATGATCTGGTCACACGGGTGGTTAGAGATAACGATGGAAAGGTTCTGTTAAGTATTAACAAAGAGGAGTTTCAAGAGGTCTTTTATTTGAGTGAGCCCAGTGTATTCTTGGTCTCTATTGAGCTTGAAGGAATGAAACAGGAGTATGGGAAGATGAAATCCCTTTTCAGAGCTAAGATGCTACCACGCCATTTGGCTACAATAGGAAGTTCTAGAGTTCATATTAGCCCTAGTGACGAGGAGCCTTTCAGATTGGATTGTTTTTCCAAACACTTCTTGGCCACTTTCTATTTATTGTGCCATACTTTGGGTTTTAGCCCTAATATAGTGATGCCTATAGCTTATATGTTCATGGGGATGCAGATACAACACCCCAATTTCTCTGTAGTATATGAATTTGCTTCCTTCTTAGCTGAAAAGATACATGAAGGGTTGTTGAAATTGTAGCAGAATGACGCAAGCACCCCCTTTTACTGGTATTCTATGTTAATGCACATATTTTTGTTCAAGAATGTTGATTTCTTCTCCAAGAAGATGAGATTGAAGCAGTTTGTCAATGGAGAAAGGCTTCCAATACAAGTGTAGACTGTTGACCTTTCATACAATAGGGAGAATGCCACTTATGTACAATTCAACAACTGCTTTGCATCAAGACTGTGAGCTAGATTGATGGTAAATTTACCCAGGATTCCTAAGGAGTTGCATGATTTCCTTAGGCCAAAGGAGAGGAGGCCAGATTTGAAGATTTTCCACAATTGGGGTGACATTATCCCATACCGCATCAACATTGTTTTGAGGGTATATGGTTTTTAGAGGACCCCACATATATTGCCTTATAATGTGCCACCAAGAGTATGATTTTCTAAAGTTATGTGGCAGATTGGATGTATCCATGAAGATAACCTTACAGGAAAGGGTAAGGGGACTTTTTACCCAAACTATACGGTGGTGTCTGATTTTGTAATTTCAAAGGGAGGCTGGGTTCATTTTGGAATTTTTTTTGAAGTATACCATTTGAGTTTTGGTCCTAAGAGGCAACATGATCTTGAGGGTTTCTTTGCTCTAATTAGACAAAGAATAAAAGGTGCCAAATGTGTTCATGAGTTCAATTTCCCTGAGGACCTAGTCAGAAATGAATTTGATTTAAATAAGCAAGAATTGAACAAAAAGAAATGGGTAACTTATGATAAGCTATTGGCCATTGTACACAAGATGGATCAAAAGTATGATCCATTGATGGAATTCAATCCCTATCATAAAAATATTGATTTTTTGATAGAGAATTTCAAAGAAATCATGAGTATTCTGATGACCAAGAAAATAAATCTGGAGTTGGACTTGGGCATATAGGAACAAGCTGCAAGGCCACTTGAAGAGAGACCAATCTACCAAACTCTAGATGATAGGCCTATTTATAGGAGGAAAAGGAATGACAACAGTGATGAAGAAGAAGAAGATAGATAGGGAAAGCAGATGATGAAATTTCATGAACAACTAGGTCCACATTTCAAAGCACCTAGGGCAATAAAAATAATTGATCTAGAGTCATCACTTGAGAGAAGTTCCTCACCACCACCACCACCATCAGCGCCAAGCCCCAACAGGCAAAGGATTGAGTAGTCCCTGAAGGACTTGGTGGATGAGATTATTGTTACTGATCAAGATATGCAAATGGGCATGCCTTCTCCTCCAAAACCAATTGAGTTGGTTTTATCAAACCTGGATATGAAAGGTAAATGTGTACAAGATGCAAGGATGGAGGCTTGTAAAGAATTTTTGGATGATGATGCTTTTGTGAAAACACCAGTCTTCTTGCAACTAGTATGGAGAATGAAGTTGGAATAATATCAAGAGAAGTTTAATAAGAGAAGAGAACTGAGGCGTGATAGGTCAGATCAGGAGAATGATGATGAGGTAAAGGCCAAGGTAATGAATGAATTCAAGAACATCACTCCAGAGGAAGGGAGAAATTTAGTCAATCAAGCTAGTGTCTTGATTCTACCTGAGTGGGATATTGCTTATGTAGTAGCTTTCAATGCTATTTTGAAGTCCAAGCATCCCCTTCAAAATTCTGAAAAAGAGGTCAAGGCAACATTGCAAGATTCTGCCTTTAGTGAGGAATATGAAACTTTGGCAATATGGGCTTTGGCCCCCCAAGGAAGAAAGCCAAATATTACTGATATTAACCCAAATTTAAGAGGGGTGTTACTAATAAAAAGAGCTTCAGAGACCTCAACCACAGAGGCCACAAATTTAACTATGAATGTGGCCAAATTGGCACAAAAGACTGCAAAGAGAGAAGAAGCTAAAAAAAGGAGCCTCATGGAAAATATATTTTATGATTGGAGAATATAATAAGGTGAAACAAAGGAATATTGAGCTGCAAACAAAGGTGGACAGGTTAAAATACAGGAAGATTGGGGAAACATCAGTTGCTCCAAGGATTAAATCATTGCCTTCCACATCAGGATTATTGCCTCTTGTTTCCCCCATTGTCTCTACACCGAGATCTCCTAGTCAGACTCCTTCTCTCATCCCTACATTGGAACCAATTGAGGAAGATTTAGAATGCTCTGTTGATCCAACAAAGAAGCAATTAATGCAGAAAGTTGCAAAGCTATAAGCGTCTCTAAAGGTGAGTGAGGAGAGAATATTTTCAAGACAAAAGGAGATTGTTACTGTTGTCTTGCGGCATTTAAATGAGAAGGTTGATGATAGATTATCATATGTATATTCTTCTTATTCTTTATTATTGAGTGCAATAAATAACATTGACAAGGATCAAGAGGTAGCAATACCATTAATTGAGAAGTGGATCCCTAGGGCCAATGATTTAGATGTAA
Organism: Sequoiadendron giganteum; assembly: GCA_007115665.2. Lineage (NCBI taxonomy): Eukaryota > Viridiplantae > Streptophyta > Pinopsida > Cupressales > Cupressaceae > Sequoiadendron > Sequoiadendron giganteum. The sequence continues at coordinate 70,596,453 of CM021109.1, forward strand.
TGTATAAGGCCTCAAGGTTTGATGTCAATAATAGGCCCCAGTCATTAAGACCTACTCAAGTGTTGGTTAAGTCATTGAAATGTTTTCAAGCCTTACCAGATGACTTGAGTAGGAAGATCAAATAATTGGTAAAGAATTTTGATGATTGGAGTGACAAACTGTTGCCTGACATAATTGATGAACAGGGAAATATCAGGTCACTTCAACAATGGTAGGATCAGGCTAATGAGGTCATCAATGCTCAAATTAATTTAATTTGTGATGACTCATATTTTGATTTATTAGTGAGCTGCATGGATAAGATTATAAACACCAACTCATTCCTTGAGTCTTTTGAACGAGAGGAAAACCAAGTGGCAATTAAATATATGCCTTATAGTGTCAAGATAAATGAGGTAATCAGTTTTAATTGGCCAAGTGATGAAGAGTACCAGTAGTGGGTGAATATATTCAACTGAGGAGGAGTGAAAAGGGAGTAGGTTGCTAATAGTTAACTAACCAACTATTGCAGTTGTAACAATTTCCAGTTTTATTTTGGTGTCAATCTAAGTGCGAAATTCTTGAAGATTTGTTGTTGCATCAAACCATTCTCAATGGGCAAGATGGGAATGAACAAGAAGATTCTCTGGGGAGGTTGTTGTTGTGACAAAATTTTGAAATGTCACAAGGCAGTTCAAGTGGCTGGTGACATGTGTGCTTTCTGGCCTGATGCTTTCTCTCTCCTTCATTTTATATAAGAAGGATTTCAAGGCCAAAAGTATGGCTTAGCAAGTTAGAGAATTTTGGTCGATTCTAGGTGAAGTTGCAAAAAAATTGTGAAGGCTGATAGTTATAGAGAAAATGCAAGTTAGGTTTTGAGTCATTTTGTTGTAGGTTTTGAATTCGTGGAGAGTTAATGTTTTATGATAGTACTGGCATTTGAATTAAATTGATTAATTTGAGCTCATGTCTCTCTAGTGTACAAGCATATCTAAATTTTGAATAAAATGATCAAGGGTTATTTGGTTCATCTCACTGTTGTAATGTGTGCAATTCTTGTTTTAGCTTTAATTCAAAGAACTAATTAAAATGTTTAAATGAGGTTGTAGGTTGATATGTTCTGTACAAGGATTTGATAAGTAGTATTGAGTTAGGGTGCATATTGGTGATATTGTAAGGCAATTTTATGAAAGGTCTTATATGCTATGTGTTGAATCTATTATAAACCCTTAGGTATTTATGAATTTGACTCCTCCAATGGATATAGGGCATTGATCTAAGTTGCATCTATTCTTTGTGGTTCAGTATTTGTTTGTGTTCACCTGGAGCTTGCTACAAATTGAAAACAAATGAATATCTTTTACTTTGAAGATTGTTGTGACTATCTCACGCTCCAAATGGTTGATATTATTGATGAACAACCAATTCTATTCAGTATTATCCCATTCTATTGAGCTATTAAGTGAGATTATCTATTATTGTTAATGTTGTTTATCATAATGGTGCAAAGGTTGTAAACACATTAAGGGATCACCCTCCCGGGTCTTATAGAGCCCAAAGTGTAGGAGGTCTTTAAAATCCTCATCAGTTGGTCTAGGTCCTTTGAGCTTCCCTTGATTTGAATTGGAAATTCCATAGGTAGATTAGGAGATCAACCTGGTTATAGTAAAAACAACCAACAGGTTTTAGTAGAAAATTGGAGGAAAGTGAAGTGAAAAAGGTATTGAGAACTCTTCTTAAAGCTTATAATGCTAAAGTTTCTGCTATTGAGGAAGCTTAGAATTTGGACCAATACTCTAGAGATCAAATTAAGAAAGTTTGACAAAGATGGTCCAAAGAAATAAACTCTTGTTAAAGTCAAGAAGAAAGATGATGAATTTGATTTAGATGACCTTAATGAGGTGGGAGAATTTTTTTAAAGAGACTGAAAAAGGGAACTAGAAAATATAGAGGGAAGTTACCTTTCAGATGTTTCAATTATGGAAAGATAGGTCATTATGCTTCTAAATGTCTAATCAAAGTTTCAAATGACAAACATAAAGATCATAAAGGTAAATATGTCAAGAAGAGTTATTATGTTGAAGAAGATAGTGGTGTATCTAATGAGGAATCAAACTATCTATATGATGGAAGTGATGAATTCTTGTTCATGGCTTTAAATTTTGGAACTAATTCTACTGACCCTAAAAGATGTATGAAGGAAATTTCTCCAAAAATAGGTTTGAGTATTGAAGGAACTATGTTGACTGATTTTCATGCAAGAGAGGAGAGAAAATATTGGATAATTGATAGTGGATGCTCAAATCATATGACAAGTGATGAGTAAGTTTTTAAATCTTGAAAAGTATGAAGGTAGACGTGTTAATTTTGGTGATGATACATTTGCTAAGATCTGTGGAAAAGGTTTAATTAATTTTCATGGAAAGCATAAAATAGATGATGTTCTTTATGTCAAGGGTCTCCAACATAATCTTCTCAGTGTAGGAAATATGTGTAGTAGAGGATACAACTTGGTGTTTCAAGATGATGGTTGTGAAATAAAAAAAGGAAGCTCTAGAACATTGGTTGCAGCATGAATAAGGACAAAATGAAATGTCTACCAACTCAAAGGTGGTAGTGTTAAGTGCTTCATATCTCAAATAAATGAAAGTTGGATATGGTATAGAAGAATGAGTCACACCAATTTTGATAGCCTAGTGAAGATCAACTCTACTCAAGTTGTGAGAGACTTATGAAATATTACAAATCCTATCAATGCAATTTGCAAGGAGTGTCAGTTTAGAAAGTAGACAAAGAAGAGGTTCAAAACTAAAGAATATTCTAGTGTAGGACCTCTAAAATTGTTGCATACAAACCTATGTGGACCTACCAGAATAAGAAACTCGCAAGGTGATATGTATTTTATGTTGTTGATAGATGATTACTCTAAAATGACTTGGGTGACATTTCTCAAAGAAAAATCAGAATCTCTATATAAGTTTAAAACATTTAAGTCTATGGTTGAGAATGAAATGGATTTGAAAATCAAATGTTTGAGGTCTGACAGAGGTGGTGAGTTCACCTCCAATGGGTTTAACAGATTTTGTGAAGATAATGGGATAAAGAGACATTTATCAGCTCCTAGGACTCCTCAATAGAATGGAGAAGGAAGAACAACGTAGCTCAACAAGTAGCAAGAACCATGATGAAGAAAGAGAATTTATCAAAAGTCTACTGGAAAGAAGTTATTCATTTTAGAGAGTACATTATTAACAAAGGAAAAGCAAGAGTGAACAATTCAAAGAACCACTATGAACTATGGTATGGAAAGCCTCTTATTATGAAATATTTCAAAGTGTTTGGAAGCAAATGTTATATCAAGAGAGATGAAGAAAACTTAGGAAATTTTTTTTGAACACCTAGATTATTGAGAGGTGGGGGTGAATCGGTATTATTTTAAACCACTTAAACATTTAAACATTCAATCCTAATAGCATAATCAATTTTCATTACTAAATGAAAGCATGAAGATAACCAACAACATCACATAACACATGAACACTATATTTTTACGTGCAAAACCCAAAATCGGAAAAACCATGGTGAGGATTAGCTCACAATATATTATAATTGATTATACTATATTACAAAAGTGCTCACTATAGGTGGAATCACTATCCAAGTGGACTCATTACCCACTGAAAGGTAGAAGAGATTATGGCACATAGTCAATTTTGGAATTGTTACAATTGCATCTAACATATGCATGAAATACAATTCTAATGAAGCTCAAAATACAAAATTTACACACTTCATATTGATTTGACTTAATAATCTTCTCTTCTCTATATTCACATAATTCATGTCCACACACTCTTATCACATCTCACTACTTCACTTTTAACATAAAAAATATCCTTCATATTTAGTTGCTTCATCTACAACATCAATTAGGTCGGCCTAATTGAATGCAATAGGAAAAATGTAGTTTTTGGCTCAAGATACATTCATACATGCTTCACACCAAGTTTCAAAGCTTACAATAATTCAAAATAGGTCAAAATGGACCCAAAATAGAACCCATATAATATACCAATGCATAATTAAACTCCACAATACATAAAACTCATTAGGTCAACACCGATAATGACCTAATTAGAAAGATTGCCAACTATACACCCACATTCAAACATGTGGACCTCCAAAATCTATTCCATCTAGAATATACATGATACTAACTCCTATCAACCTTCCTACAAAAGTGCAAAGACAAATTCCAATCCACAGAGAAGTGTGGATTCATCAAAACATATGCACTGAACTGGAAAATTCCTATAACTACTAGTTCAAACTCCTGTTACTCATAACTTCCACACCATGAGCCAAAACAAGATGAAAATATAGAATTAGGTTCCTCTATCAACCAAAAAAAATATATTAGAAGCACAAATAAAGATCTTAATCAATGGACCAATGCAGACCCAAAAATCAGATGTCTATACACAAAATTTACCTATATTGACACTTGGTCAATTTCTATATTAACCACTTTCATCAGATCAAACCTTCCTGCAAAATTTCCTTTCATAATCATCCTCAAATATGTTCAATCCATCCAAACTGATTTGCACAATAGTCTTCATATCGAAATACAATGTTGACATCAATGACAATAGTACAATGCATAACCACACACCTTGTGATCATCCCACAATGCTCATGTTGCCAAAAAATGCATCAATGAAAAACTCCTTATTCTTCCAACAATATCCCCCTTTTTCATTAATTGAAACTTGCCAAAATTATCTCTAAAATTACTCTCCCCCTTTGACATCAAGGGAAAAGGGTGCATACAACACTTTTTGTTACATACCAAATCTCCCCCTAACAAATATATACATGTATACAAATTAAAAAACTGAATTGAACCCCCATAGGAGTGTTATCCAACAAAAAATTGAACTAGACATCTAACTCATACCATCCACATATATACATAAGAATCTAAAACAAGAAAATGAAATGTATAAGGAAAAATAAATATTGTCAACTAGAGGAACTTGACTCTTGGAGCTTCTCAACATGTATAACATTCCTTGAATTGCATTTACAGTCACAACTTTTGAAAGTACATAAATTATCTACAATCAGCTTTACAAAAATATCTTAAAGATTCTTCAACCATTGGGATTGTTATATACAATATGATAGAGTGTAGGAGAAAACTATTTTGGAGACAACTATTAGTAATCATATGCAATAGATCTATATCTATAGGATCCATATGGAGGCTAAAGCTCTTGAATCAACTTATTTTTTATGTGTCTTGGTTGTTTAGATAGTGGACTTCAATATTGGTATATATCCTTAAATATGTATAGATTATTCTTATTGATTTTTCTATTTGTAAATGTGGGATTTATTTTGAACCCTTGGCCTAAAAACATAAAGAACATTAAGATTGCATTGAGGTTCGTGTATTCTTTATGTAATCCTTATGTTCTTTATATTTTTAGGCTAAGGATCTTAGATATACTTGAAAACATTCTTTCCAAATTAAAATTTCAGTACACACTATAGGAAGCTAGCATGGAAAAATAATATTTATCATATCCTAAGATTAATCTATTGAATCTTTTATTTTGACTTGTTATGTGACCTTTCACAACTTGATTGTCCCTACACTCCATGGACTAAAATTTGGTATTTGTACGGAGACACTTGTTCATCTCCATTTTATGATCATTTCTATATGGAAAACCTCATACCCATTTATGATGGAGATAATATACCTATTGATGATAGTACTTTATAGAGTTTTCATATTTGGAGGGCCTTGATCATTGTGATGAAATTGCGACTTCGTCTACCTCTTTTTCTCTTACATTTTAAATAATAAGTTCCTAAAATTCTATGATTTACCATATTGAGGTTGAGGACATATTTAGTTTTCTTATTTGGAGAATATTATATCTCCTCCTAATCCTACTTCAAATTTAGAGTAGTAGGTTATAAATTATCTTCTTGATTTAGATTCCTGAGATGACCACTTCATAGATATTATAGATTTTTTTTTATGAATCTCATATTACATCTTTATGAGACATTCTTGAGGATATTCAACTCTTATTTTATGAAAGCCATTTCATAGTCTTATTATATCGACTTTGTCTTTGGATATTGGATTTAATTTTTCTTCACATGGGTTTGGATTTCTTTTACCTTTATGATTTGAGGCATCTTTTGTGTTCAAATAGGCACATTTGAGTAGATTTCAAAGATAGGATGCATCATGATACTTCACCTCACATTTCTTCTTGGAGTGAGAGTTACCTCATTATTTACTATTAGATTATTTTTCACAAGGGGAGAAATGTCATTTGTCATTAATGGATTATCTTCGACATTCATATATGAGCATCTTCCTTTGGTGCAAGAGCTAAAACATTTTTGGTGGGTTTCATTATCTATCTCTCAAAGGGCATTCATTAAATATTTGTGATGGATTTATTCGTGTTGAATCCCCATCCATACAATGTAAATATTTTATTATTTTCCCCTTTGGAGAGGTTTTTTTTCCATGTACATGTTTTCTCCTTTTCCATGTTTATGAGAGGTTATTCATAGATGGGTATCTAACATGACATTATAAATAAAGATATATGGGCTTGTATATTTAGATATTTTTTTGTCTCACTAAGCTACACCTAAAGGGAGTATTATTGTAATATTTTAATTTACTTTCAATATATGTCTACCCAAGTATGATATTACACGTTCATTAAGTTTGTTGAGGTAGGATAAGATAATGAGTTGTAAACATTCTCCTTATTTCATTGGATTTCTATTTCTCTCTATCCTTGCATATTTAGAAACTTAGATAAGAAATTTTTTTTTTTTTTCTATGCCTTGTTGCACCATTTACTTGGCATGACAATTTGCTCTTTTTCGAAAGAAATGTCTTCTTTGGTGTGGTGATTTTTTCCCACTTTCCCTTCTACTTGAATTCTTCCTTAATGGTTCTCACATAGTGATGAGCTTCTCATATCTTCTTGAATTTAACTAGATTCATAGATTAATTCGATTTTCATAGGTTTCTTGTTGGTGTGAATAAGTCTTGTACCTAGTTAATTCCTCTACTAGGGACTTAGTTCACATCTTAAGTTTAGTTAGGATAAAAGATCCCTTCTAGAAGTCTTAGTTATCTTATTTAGACTTTACACTTTCCTAAGTAGTTATGAGATAGTTGTCTCATGTGATAGGATTAAGACACTTGTCATGATCTTATCTAACCCTATCTCTCATCCTTTCATTTATAAGCAAGGCATATCTAGCATATTGTGTATTGTATTCTATTGCATAGCATATTGATCATTGTATCATATTGCAATCCTTGTTTGATGGAATAACACCTTTAATTATTGTTTCTCTCTATCTCTTGTGGGGGTTATTTAGTGTTGCAGATTGAAGATCTTGGTTGTTCACTTCAACATGGTATCAAAGCTTTGAATCTAGCAAGTCCCTTCCATTTTTTTATTACGGAGTTTCCATCAACTTTTCTATTATGATTTGAGTTTCTTGTATGATCTTGCAAATCAGAAAGGGTTTGAAAAAAAAAAATTAATCCTCTATTGCATGCATGCATTTTGGTGAGATTTTGTGTTTGCATCACTTTTGGCTATAGTGGCAGTATTTTAGGTTGTCCCATTGTGTCCAGAAGGCTCAAAAAATTAGATTTGGCTTTTGTTTCACTCAATTTGGTCACCATTTGCAACTTTGGCAAACAAGGGTTTGATGGAAGCTATTTTTTATTGGAGTCATTTTCATTTTTGCTTCAGAATTCCTACTTCCACTTATTTGTAAGAAATTTTTTTTTGGGTTGTGTAGCTAGGATTGAAATCTGAAATGGGTAACTTTTATATTTTGCATATCTTGTACAAATGTAAAGAAAATTGCTCTCCAAAAGACATTGCACATCATTTTTTTACCGATTGAAGGTTAAAAAAAATATTTTTTTCATATTCTACTTAGTGGATCAAACAATGATTTTTGGATTTTATTCTTCACATCAAAATATTTCCTAAGTTTTTGTTATTGTCTGCAAACACTGTGTAGATTTTTCAGAAATAAAATTAGAAATAAACATTTTTTGCTAGAAAACCCGTTTTCGTACAAACTAAATTCAACATTTTTTAAAAATTCATAACTTTTGGCCACGGTGTCGGATTTCTACAAACAAGATATCATTGAAAATTTGATTCGACGAACTTTGCAATGGTGTAGGTGATTTTTACAGATTTTGAGAGTTTTTGCTAGTTTTTTCAGCCCAAAGGTATATGTGTATTTATTGCTTGTAATTGGCATAACTTTTGCATACGAAGTCAAAATTTGACAAACTTTGTTTTGAAATTGTTCAAAAAATTGCAAAGAATCTATTTGTAACCTTGTTTTTTAGTTTTAGCAAGCTCTTTTTTCTAAAAATTATAAAAATCAACGTGTGTTATAAATGGTTGATTTAAGCTTGTCACTTGTACAAATTGTAAAATTTCTTCATTGTAATTTGCTGGGGGGTTGCAAATTGAGTTTTAATACATTCTAAGGAGGTGAAAGACACAATTTAAGTGCCACTTTATCTTCTTTCTTTCGGTGTTCATGACAGATCTAAGGTAAATTGAACCTCACTCCACACAGTTATCATACCTGAAAGTTAAAAATGACTCAATTGTTACAATCTAAGGGTCTATGGCCAATGTTAGATGCAGAACAACCCAATTTCATAAGGGATTATGAATTATTTTTCCATAGATGTAAATGGATGAAGTAAAAGGGCTAATTTTCTTACATGTATATGATAACTTGTTGTTTCATATTTCAGACTGTAAAACACCTAAGAATGTTTGGGATAAACTTGAAGAATTATATGGTAAAATAAATCAGTTCAGAGTCTTGCAACTTCAAGCAGATCCACAATCACTCTCTCTAGATTCATTTCCTTCAATTCAGGATTTTCTTGCACAATTCAAGTTGATTTTGTCACAGGTGAAAGGATGTGGATGATATATCTAGCGATGAATGTATCTTTTTTATTTTATCTAAGTTGAGAGGCCCTTATCAAATTTTTTCTTCTACTTTCTATTCAACTATGGATTCCATGGGGAAAGATTATAAAATGCTTTCATTTGAGTTTTTTTGTGAGTGTCTTACTAGGGAAGAGGAAAAGTTGATTCAGTTGGATGCCCTACCTAGTTCTAAGAATCATGCTCTAATGGCTCAATCATCCAAGGGTAAATGAAAGAATAAGAAGAAGCCCAAGAAAAAATCATCTTCAAGTAGTGAGACTCCCTCCAAATCGAAGCTGAAGAAAAATTAAAAGTTGACTCCATCTCCTTCTTCTTCTACCTTTGGAGATTCTTATTCCAAGTCCATGAAAAAGAAAGGAGAGCCTTGTCCATTTTATTACAAAACTAGGCATGATGTGGGTCATTGTTTTAAGAGATTAGAAGCCTTGGAGGAAGCTATGAAGAAGCACAACATTTCAGTGGCTAATCCATATTCCATGGGAAAAGTGCAAGCTCTTTTAGCACAGGCCATTCATTCCTCTTCAGACAATTGTATTCTTGATTAAGGTGCATCACACTGCATGACCAATTCATGTGATCCTCTTGATTCCATTGTGCATACTTCCACTTCTCAGATTGCATTTGGGAACTCTTCACAGATTCTAGTTTTGGGGATAGGCTTCATTTAGATGCTAGATAGGTGCATTAAGAATGTTCTTCTTTTTCTTGATATTTCAATGAATCTACTTTCCATATATCAGATTTTTCATTCTAGAGATGGGAAGTCAATTGAGTTTACTCCATAGAATGTGACTATTAGACAATTGCAAGATCTTGAGAAGGTTGTTGCTATAGGGATAGCTGATCATGAGAACCATTTGTATTGATTTGATGGCTTTGAGTTTTCATCGGGTTCATGTTTTGTTGGTCATGTTGATTCAATGAGCAAACTTTGGCATGAAATATTTGGGCACTTGAACTATATATATCTTCAGCAAGCACATAGCTTAGTGGTTGGTCTTCCAAAGATCTCTTGTAGGGATGGTGTTTGTCAAGGTTGTGTTCTTGGAAAGCAACATCAAGATCCTTTTCCTAAGGTTCAAGCTACACGTCTAACCACACCCCTTAAGTTGGTTCATAGTGATCTCATTTCATTCCCAAATCCTTCTTTTTCAGGGACTAAGTATGTGCTCACATTCATTGATGATTTTTCCCAATGGACATGGGTCTATTTTCTAAAGCTCAAAAGTGAAGTTCTCACCAACTTCAAGACCTTCAAAATATTTGTGGAGAAGCAATCAAGTTTTTCTCTTTGATAGATATGTTCAGATAATGGGGGGGAGTATGTCAATCAAGCATTTCAGTATTTTTGCAGTGAGCATAGTATTCTTCATCAACACATAGTTCCTTACAATCCTCAACAGAATGGTGTGGCAGAGAGAAAGAACACGAATCTCAGAGAAATGGCCAATTGTATGATTCATTCTAGGTCCATGGCTCCAATATTTTAGGCCGAAGCTATCAATTGTGCCAACTATATTCAAAACTATATACCCCACAAGGCAGTGTGAAATATGACCCTTGAGGAGGCTTGGTCTCATTGCAAGCCTAATGTATCCTTCTTCAAATTATTTTATGGATGGTCAACGCAAATCCATGGAGAAGAAGAGTTAGTGATACATCTTTGTTGGCTATTGTGAGGATGTGAAGGCATACAAATTATTTGATCCTGACACATGAGAGGTTCATTTCTGACGTGATGTTTAGTTTCCCAAGTATTTCACCCATTTAGATCCTCCCTCAACTTCTTCTTCATCACAACCTACTCAATCTTCTTCAGTTGATGATGCTTTAATACTTGAGGAAGATTTTGATGATGGTCTTGATCCACCTCCTCCTTGTTCACCCACCAAGACATGATGGGCTCGTGTTACTCTTGAGGAGGTTGATCCTTTTGTTGGTGATCCTACAGACACTCATCACACTCGTTCTCAGACTTCATGAATTAGTCTTTTGAGTCATGCAGTTTTAGATGATCCTCATAAGTTTTTAGATGCTCCAGGTATCTCATAGTGGGATAGTGTTATGGCTAATGAATATTATTCTTTGATGAAGAATCATACTTGGTATATTGTGCCTCTTCCTAAGGGAAGAAATTTGGTCCAGTGCAAGTGGGTGTATCGTACCAAGTATGTAGTAGATGGTTCCATTGACCAGTACAAGGCTCATCTTGTTGCAAAGGGGTTCTCTTAGGTTGAAGGAATTGACTATTCTGAGACCTTTGCTCCTCTTTCCAAGATGGATTCTATTCACCTTGTCCTTGCTATAGCTACATCACAGGGATGGTTAGTGTATCAGATAGATGTGAAGAGTTCTTTCTTGCATGGGAATCTTCCTGAGGAGATTTATATGGAGCAACCACCAGGTTTTGTGCAGGACTCTTCACTTGTTTGCAGGATTTGACATTCATTGTATGGTCTCAAATAGGCCCCTCAAGCTTGGTATGAGAAGATGCATAGTTTCTTGCTTACTTCTGGCCACACTCACTGCCATTCTGATCCCACAGTTTATACTCAGAGGCATGGAGAGGATCTACTCATACTTGTGCTTTATGTGGATGATTTGATTCTCACAAGAAGTTCTACTTCCATGATTCAGAGTACATGGTGGGCATTAATAGAGCGATTTGATATGACTGACCTTGGTCTTTTGCATTACTTCCTTGGTCTTTAGGTTCATCAGACTTTTGAGGGGATATTCATTTTCTAGCAAAAGTATGCTCTTGATTTGCTTCAAAGATTTTGCATGGTTGATTGCAAGCATACCCCTACTCTATTCTAGTTAGGTGTTGTACTATCTACCAATTGTATACTCCTATAGTTGATCCCACCTTGTATCAATAGTTGGTTGGCAATATTTTATACTTGACACATAGTCGTCCTAATATTTACTTTGTGGTTGGACTTGTATCTTTCTTCTCATAAGAGCCTCATGAAATTCATTCAAAGGTCACCATACGTACCTTGAGATACATTCAGGGCACTACTCATTTCAACATTCATTACACATCAGGTGCATCTTAGATTGTTGGCTTCACTGACTCAGATTGGACTAGTGATGTCAATGATCAGAATTCTACTTATGGCTTTGTTTTTTGCCTTGGTTTTGGTATGATTGCATGGTCATTCAAGAAGTAGACTTCTATTGCATTATCATCGACAAAGGCTAAGTATCGAGGTGCAATTTTGGCTAGTCAAGTGGTTTTGTGGCTTCATCAGTTGATGAATGAGTTTGGATTCCATTCCACTCAGCCCACTACTCTTTTTTATGACAATCAGAGTGTCATACATATCTCTCACAACCTAGTGGAGCATCAACGTACTAATCATATTGAGATCCACATGCACTTCATCAGGCAACTCATCCATGATGGTGTTCTCAGTTTGGAGTATTTACCTATAGGTCAACAAGTTGAAAACATCACTAAACCTTTGGCATTGCCTCATTATCTTTAGTTGTGATCGATGCTTGGGGTGAAGGAATTTTTCCTTGGGGGCTCTTGAGGAGTCCTCCTTTAGTTTTTTCAATTTTCTTTTTAGATTTTTCTCTCTTTTGGAGAGGAGTTTTCTCCTACAGGGTTTTTCTCCTTTTCTACATTTATGAGAGTTTTTTGTTTTGTACATGGGTACCTCATCAAGCCTTATTGTTGGGACCCATATTGTGCATTTTTGCATTGGTTTTTTCCTTTGTAATTTGCACTTAAGGGGGGGTGTTGGTGTGAATAAGTCTTGTACCTAGTTAATTCCTTTACTAGGGACTTAGGGGACTTAGTTCACATATTAAGTTTACTTAGGATAAAAGATTCCTTCTAGAAGTATTAGTTGTCTTATCTAGACTTTACACTTTCCTAGGTAGTTATGAGTTAGTCATCTCATGTGATAGGATAAAGACACTTTTTATGATCTTGTCTAAGCCTATCTCTCATCCTTGCCTTTATAAGCAAAACATCTCTAGCATATTTTGTATTGTATTCTATTGCATAGCATATTGATCATTGTATCATATTGCAATCCTTGTTTGGTGGAATAAAATATTCCTTTTTTGCTTCTATCTATCTCTTGTGGAGGTTATTTGGTGTTGCAAATTGAAGATCTTGGTTGCTCACTTCAACATTTCTATGGTACTTGAGGACTCAATGTTGCTCTAACTCAAATAATCCCAACCTTACAAAGAGACCATCAAATACAATGGTGTAGGCATGGAATAACTAGTCATGTCCATGTTGTGATTGTGATCATTGCATGTAACGACCACATAGACATCTCATGTACCCATGCCTAACCCTTGTGCTAGCTCAAACCCTAGAGAAAGCATTAACACAGTGTAGCCCAAAATGTTTGGGAGAGTTAGGGTAAAAAAAATGACCATGCACAATGTAGACATGCCCATGTAGATGTTTTGGGTTTGACGATTTGGTCCCATGATGCACAAAACAAAAATTAGGCTACCCTGCAACTTGATATTACATGCATTTGACAGTTTTTGGGGTAGCAGAGAAACTCTCACCATAGAAAAATGGTTTCAAGTATTCAAAATCTGAGAGATTATTATAGAGGGGCCTCACATGCACCTATAGGTCTAGACAAAAAAATTGTATGTGCCACTAACTTTGAGATACAACACATCAAAGTTTGACAATTTTTTACACTTAGGGATCTTAAGAGAAAGTGTCATCATAGTTTAGCCCAGAACATTCAAGAGATCTGGGGTATAAAATAGGACCATGCCTAGCATAGACATTCCCACTTAAATGTGTTGTTGCTGACGGTTTCGCCCCATAAAGAACAAAAAAAAGACTACCTTGCAACTTCACATTGCATGCATCTGATGGTGTTTGGGGCAACATAAAAACTTCCACCACGGAAAAATAGCTTGGAGATATAAAAAGCTGAGATTTTATTGTAGAGGGACCCTACATGACCTTGTACCTTTAGATGAAACATTTCTAAGTGCCACGATTTTTGAGAAAAATCTCATCAAAGTTTGCCACTTTTTCACACTTAAGGCTCTTAAGAGAAAGAGTTGATACAATGTAGCCCAAAATGTTCTAACATGCTAGGGTGCGAAATAGGACCTTTCCTAGCATAAAATCACCCACCCAAACATGTTGGAACTATCGATTTGGATGCACAATTAACTAAATGAAAATTATTCCACCTTGCAAATTTCTCTTCAATGCATTTGAATATTTTTACAATGTGCAAAAACTTGTTACCACATCCAAATGGATTGGAGATATGAAAAATTGAGAGAGGTTACTGTAGAGGGACCCTATGTGACCCTATACCTTTAGAAAAAATATTTCTAAGTGCCATGAGTTTTGAGAAATAGCTCATCAAAATTCTCTAATCTTTTGCACTTAGGGCTCTTAAGAGAAAGCATTAGTATAATGTAGCTTGGAATGATCTAGCATGTTGGGATGCAAAATAGGACCTTGCCTAGCATAAACCCACCCACTTAGACATGTTGGAATTGTCAGTTTGGCTGTATGAAAAATAAAAGAAAAATTATGCCACCTTGCAAGCCAAATGGATTGGAAATATGAAAAACTAAGATAGGTTATTATAGAGGAACCCTACATGACCCTGTACCTTTAGAGAAAATGCTTCTAAGTGCCATAATTTCTAAAAAATAGCTCATGAAAATTTTCCACTTTTTCACACTTAGGGCTCTTAAGAGAAAGCACTAGTATAATGTAGCTTGGAACTATTGGTTTGGTTGCACGGTGAACACAAAGAAAATTATGCCACATTGCAACTTTCTCTTCAATACATTTGACATTTTTTCAATGTACGAAAACTTGTCACCACGACCAAATGAATTGGAGATATGAAGAATTAAGAAATGTTATTATAAAGGGACCCTACGTGCTTTGTACCTTCAAAACTAATTTTTCTAAGTGCTACAATTTATGAGAAATAGCTCATTAGAGTTTACCATTTCTAAATGCACTTAGGGATCTTAAGAGAAAGTGATGATACAATGCACCCTAAAATGATTTGGCATCTTGGGGTATGAAACAAGACCTTTCTTTTATAGATTCAAGTTCACACAAATATAACCAAGTGGTAAGAGAAAACCATGTACCACAAAACCATGTGAATACAAAACCACTAACACCTCATTTAATATTGGGTACTAAGTTTTCACTTTATTAAATATTCCCTAATATTAAATTATTATCTCATGTCTCTCACACATTAAATAATAATCATATGTTACAATACAACATAAAGTGGTCCATTGAAATCTTTGAAAATGACACTAGTTATGGTTTTTCCTGCTCCTCTCTTTTGAATTGACTATGTGCATGGTCGAATATGCATCGGGTACCCTTCGATCCCCCATCCCTATACCCTTCTACCCAATTCACCCTTCAGCACATGTGGTGTCATCTTTGGGGCCCTCTCATGTTTTGTCTTCTATTGGGGATCCCATGATTCCTATCCTGCTTGTTGTCGAGGTGCCTATTGTTGGGGATCCCTTGATCCTTGTCCTTCTTGATTTTGAGGTGCCGATAATGCCAATTACCCTATTGTCTAAGGGTTGGAAAGATGTGAACTTGCAAGAGCCTGACTCCTGAGGGTTCTCTTCCTTGTCCGAGTGCATAGATTTTTGTCTCGGGTAATGAGTTCTCCATTCCTTAAGCTATTAGCAATAGGATCATTTCATCCATGGAGTTGGAAGTGGTGGGTAATTTTCTTTCCTTTTAGACCTCTATGGATATGGTCCAAAGGTGGGTTATCATGAAATGGTGCTTGAAGGGTAGTGTTGGCGCATGCGCCATGGAAGGTGGCCTTTTCCTCTTCAAGTTTACAGTTGAGGAAGATTTGCTCTCTGTGCTCTCGTTGGGTCCTTGGGTTTATGGGAAGCATGGACAATCTTTATGATGTTGGAAGCCCAGTTTCAATCCTAACGTTGACCTCTAAAAGTTAGCTCCTATTTGGATTCGTCTCCCTGGTCTTCCTCTGGAGTACTAGGATGACTCTATCTTAAATGCATTAGGGACTCTCTAGGCCAGTTCATCACCTCAGACACTATCACCAAATTCATGTCTAGGTTAGTTTTTACTCGCATTTACATCAATATTGATGTCAATAAGTCATTACCCAACTTTGTGAAGCTTTGATCTATTTTTGGATCTTGGGTTCGACCTGTTTGTTATGAGAATACCGTGATCTATACTATCAAAAATGTGCTAAACCGAACTACCTTATCATGGATTAAAAATCCTCAATTAGGAATGACCCATGTCCCAATGCTCCATCAATAGAGATTGCCTTTGATGACTTCCCCTTTGAATCAGACCTTCTTAAGATTATTGAGTCCTCAACCAAGCCTATGTTTGAAGACCCTACGATTCCAGTGTTTTCTTTGGGTTTGGATCCCTCTAGTTCTACTTTGGGACCTAATGATTACCTTCCCAGTACTGCACAAGACTCTGGTGTTTCTTTGGAGTTACCTCTCTCTCCAAAAGGTGTGGAGGATGGTGAAATCTAGGATGAAGTCAAGAAGAAATTTTCACCCTGTCCAAGACATGCTGAGGAGATTTTGGTGTCTTAGGTGGAAACCGTGGAAGCAGATTTTTGGTCAACTCCTAAGAAGAAGGCGAAACAAAAGAAAATGGATGTGGGTGGTGACTCCAAGCCAGGTAGACCTTACTAGTGGCTAACTAGACATAGATAAACAATAAAAGAAATCGTGATAGGTAAACAGAGGACATTGGAGGTGTCCTCAAAGAAAAATTCTAAATGAAAGTCCTATCTTGGAACGTGAGAGGGATAAATAAACCCCACAACTATGTTTTGGAACATAATGTTGATATATTACTCCTTCAAGAAACCAAGATTAAGAAAACCAAATTTGAACCCATTTCCAAGTTTATTTGGCCTAATTCTCTTTTTTCTTGTTGTGATTCTGATGAGGCGTTTGGTGGTTTGTCTGTTTTATGGAATCCCACTCATATTTCAGGCTCTGAATTATTCCAATGTAGGAATAGCCTTGGTATAAAGTTATCCAATGTTGGGGGTTCCTGATTGTTGATAAATGTTTATGCTCCCAATATTAGGAATGTGTGGAAATCCCTGTGGCAGGAGATTTCTAACTAGATTTTGGCTAACAAGGATGGTTGTTGGTTGGTGGTAGAGGATTTTAACTACCCCCTTTACCCTTTAGAGAAGAGTGGGGGTTTGAATGAATATTCTGATAGCATGTTTGATTTGGCTAACATTTTGAATTGTACTAGTTTGGTTGATATTGGCCTATAGGTCTAGTTGTTTACCTAGTCTAATCATCGCCTTGGGGCTGATTTGATCCAGGTCTGTCTTGATAGATTCCTTATTTCTCCCAATTGGACTGCTATTCTTAATGCTAATTTTTTGGCTCTCCCTAGAATGATTTCGGACCACAATCCTCTATTGTTACTCCCAGCTGACCACTCTATTGTTGGTCTATTCCCTTTCTAGTTCGAAATCATGTGGAATTCCCATCCAAACTTTTGGAACAAGATTGCTACCAAGTGAAATATCCCAATGCAAGGATCCCATATGTTCAGGCTCTCTCAAACACTCAAACATGTCAAGTATATGGTTAAAGGGTGGAATAAACATGTGTTTGGTGATGTGTTCCATCAAAAATGGGTAGTGGTTGATAAACTTGGTGAGTTACAAAAAAAAATGTAAGACAATGATAACAATATTCTGACACGCCAATAGGAAAATGAGGAGCGATTGGAATGGGAGAAAATATTGAAGAAAAAAGAGTTTTCTAGAAGCAAAAGTCTAGAATATAGTGGCCTGTTGAGCGGGACGAAACATATATTTCTTCCATGTGTCATCTCCTAAACATAGAAAAAGGAATCAGATAAAAAAACTAAAAAATGAGGTTGGGGATAGTGTTACTAATCCCTTATAGATTGGTCTATTAGTTGCTAATCACTTTAAGAATGCTTACTCTCTTCCTTTAGAGGCTCCTGACCCTGGGTTGGTTGATTTTCTATTGGAACCTCTCCCTACTCCTATAGCCCATGAGGATAATGGTTCAATTTTGAGGGTGGTTTCTGTTGAGGAGGTTATGTCTGTTGTGTTTAGTATGGGTCCCTATAAAGCCCCTAGGCCCAATGGTTTTCCCTCAGCTTTCTTCCAAACCTTTTTGGATTGTGGGGGCGGACCTTACCCTTGCTGCTAGGGATTTTTTCAACTCTGATAAATTGCTTAAACAACTGAACCACACATTCATAGCTTTGGTCCCCAAATATGAGGACCCTTTGACCATGTTTGATTTTCATCCTATTAGTCTTTGCAATACTATTTATAAGATATTCTCTAAAATCTTGATTAACAAGTTGAAACCCATTTTGGAGAAAATGATTGGTCCCAATCAAAAATGTTTTGTTCTTGGCCGACGTCTTCTAGATGTTTCTCTATCCACCCATGAAACTATGCACTCTATGGATAGGTGTAACAACCCTAGCATGGCTTTTAAGCTTGACATTTCCAAAGCTTATGATAAAGTTATATGGAACTTTCTCCCCAAAGTCCTTGATAAGTTTGGCTTCAACCAAAAAGTTATCAATATCATTATGGAATGTGTCTCCATGATGAAGTATTCAATTTTAGTCAATAGAGTATCCCAAGGGTTCTTTGAGGATGGGAGAGGAATCAGATAGGGAGACCCCCTATCCCCTTATTTATTCATTATGGTGGTTGAAGTGCTGAGTAGGAATGTGACATGTATGTTGTCAGAGGGCTCCATCAAGGGTGTCAAACTGGCCTCCACCCTTGATCCTGTTACTATTCAATAATTTGTGGATGACACTATGCTTTTCAAAAAAGCTTTAGTGGTTGAAGGCAAGAAGTGGAAAGGTTGCCTCAATCTCTATGTGGCTTGTTCTAGCCAATTCATCAATTAAAATAAAATTCTGATCTATTTCTTTCACTGCACTCTTGGTCTACAGGATTGTGTGACGGCAGTGTTAGGCTGTGTGAGTGCCACTCTTCCTTCAATCTATCTTGGCCTTCCCCTTACTGTTAAGGAAGTTACTACCAACTTCTAGAATTTTGTTCTTGAAAGAGTCCAGAGAAATCTTTCTAGATGGAAAGGTTCTCTCCTAAGTCATGTGGGCAAGCCGCAACTTCTCACTATTTCTCTCCAAGGAATACTTGTTTATTTTTTGTCAATGTTATAAATTCCCTATAACATTGTTGAGAAATTTGAGAAGATTCAAAGAGACTTTCTATGGTCTGGTACTGGGGATAAAAAGATGTCGTTGGTCAGCTGGGAGAAATTTTTCCTTCCCAAGCTCAAGGGGTTGGGTATCAAGAAAGTCCTAGCTTCCAAAAAGGCTATGCTTGCTAAAGTTGGGTAGGACCAATTAAGAGATAAAAAGGACTGGTGTAGAATTATGAAAGCCAAATACCTAGCCAACTATCCCCTAATTAGATGTATTGAGAATGATCATTCCTATGGGTTTCTAGCTTGGAATAATATATGTAAAATGAAGAAGTTTCTACTATCTGGTCTGAAATGGAAACTTGGTAAAGGAAATAAGATTTGGTTGTAGAAAGATTCCTGGCTGTTAGACTCTCCATTGGCCTATTCGGAGTTCAAAAATCTAATGGAACCTACTTCTCGGTTCTTTGGTAGGAATGTGTGTGATTACATGCATGGTTTATAGGGTGCTAGGTGTTGGAAAGATATTAGCTCCTGTGGCCCTCTTTCCCCTAACCTGCAAGGTCTAGATTTTTCCTTACAGGTCTTACTCTCTCAGCATAAAATTCCTCTGTCAGATGTTGAAGATTATTTCTTTTGGGCCTTGGATAATAATGGAAAATTGACTTTTAGGATGACTTACAATTTGATGTCAAACAAGGGTCTACAAAGTAAGTTATGGAAGAAGGTCTGGAACTATCACTTGATTCCTAAAATAAATTTCTTCTTGTGGATGGCCTGGCACAATAGGATCCTAACCCATGATAATATAAGAAAGAGGGGATTCCAAATCCCGAATAGGTGCTTGTTGTGCAAAGACAATGAAGAAATTGTGGATCATATGCTTCTACACTGTCTGTTTGTTGTTGGTGTATGGTACCTTGTTTTTCAAAAGTTGGAGACACATTGAACCTTGAATAAAGATTTGGTTTCCTTTGTGGAAGGGTGGAATGGTCCTTTTCGAAACTCCCTTCCTTTGAAAATTTGGAGGCAAATTCCTCCCATCATCAGCTAGTGTATCTAGAAGGAAAGGAACAATAGGGTGTTCTGTAACATTGAGAAGAGTCTAAAGGATGTGTTCAGTTGCGAGTTGATACTTATCTCAAAATTTCTCTCCTTGCTCGAGTGGAAACCACTGGATACTATGCCAAATGCTTGAGAGATCAAGATGGCTAAATCCTTGAAAATTGTGCTTGGCATTGATGCCTTTGACAACTCCAAATCTCTTTCTAGGAAAAACACCTTTTGGAAACCTCTGATTGAGGGTTTGATTAAATTGAATTTTGACAAGGCAGCTAAAGGGAACACTGGTCCGACCAGTATAGGTGGTGTTATAAGAGACAGTCAAGGAAACTTGGTTGTTGGGTTTGCTGGGGGTATTGGTATTCACTCTTTTATGGTGGATCAGTC
This sequence comes from Sequoiadendron giganteum, assembly GCA_007115665.2. Taxonomy (NCBI): domain Eukaryota; kingdom Viridiplantae; phylum Streptophyta; class Pinopsida; order Cupressales; family Cupressaceae; genus Sequoiadendron; species Sequoiadendron giganteum. Next base: position 70,617,149 of record CM021109.1, read on the forward strand.
TTGGGCACTGCTCAAGGGTGTCAATATTGCTGTCACTCTAGGCATTAAGACTATAGAGATTGAAGGGGATTCTAAAAATATGATAGACTCTATCAACTTAAACTGCCTGCTTGGTTGGGACATAAGGAATATTCTATTGGATATTAATATCTTAATCTCTAAATTGGAAAGGTATCACCTTGCTCATATCTTTCAAGAAGGTAGCCAAGTGGCTAACAGCTTCGCCAACTTGGGGTCCACCTGGTAGATTAGAAAATGTTGGAGAAAGATAGATGTTTTGCCAATGTCTATTCAAAGGTTAATCCTCTTGGAGTAGAGGAATTACTCTATTAATAATGATTAATTTGTCACTCTTTTTCAGGTACAAGTGGCATTCCTTGAAAAATCATTGGTTGGTTTGATGTTTGGTGAATAAGGTGGTTGGGATCAAGTGGGTGGCCATGAGGGTTTTTTATCTTGTTATCATCTTTGGTGGGGCCCCTAACCATTATAGGCTACCTTGCCAATGGTACAACACATCTTTTCAATTCTCATGGATTTCGTGTAAAAGGATATACTTCGCCATAATGTTTAATAAATCCAAATTAAGGCATCTTTTGATTCACCTTAGATTTTATTAGATGTACTTGAAAATTTAAAATCTTCCCCCCCACATTCATTTGGCTCTGGGAAGTGTGTAACTTCTTTAAGTTGATTAGCTCTTGGTAATTAAATCCATATCCCATTATTATTCTTAATTGTTTTATTTATGGATTTCCTTGTGATGATTATGGGCCAGCATGGTGGTTGTCATCAGATTGACTATCAACATGTATAAACGTCACATTGCCTTTATTACTCCTTTTCATCCCGGTTGGCATTGTAAAGGTTATTTTTGCAATGGTATTCTCTTCGGTGGTCATTCTATTTTTCAGGCATTGTTCTTTTGGCTATTGTGTGCTATGGCTCACGATGGGCAAAGATAGAGTTAGAACTAAGACAGACAATTGTGAGGAGTTTTTACAAGACCCTTTGGCTTGACATATCTATTTGGAAGGTGCGCTAGCATCGCTTATGGAAAATCTTGTGGGCCCTGAAAAGATTCTTTTGACCCGGTTTGCTAGTTCTTGGAAGGATCGGCGGGTCACCATGGGTGGCATAGCTTTCTACATTAATGAAGAGGTGATTGGTAAGGCTACTGGCCTTTCTTGTGAGGGAATGAAGTATAAAAAACACACCAAAATATAGGAATTGGTGAGTCTGAACACATTCTTTAAGGGAAATGAGAAGCCGGTGAAAAAGCAGTCAGGTTTCGACCATGAAGTGCTTTCTAAGCCCTAGGATAAGGTTTTCCTTGCCATCATGAAATACGTTACCCTCGAGGGTAGATTCAAGGTATTTCATTTCTACCGTTTATCGATGTTAAATCACTTAAGGCATAAGATTTTTCTTAGCTTCCCTTTCTTTTTGCTTTGTTCTCTAGAAATTTCCATCAAAGAATCCCAAGAAATTGCTACTCTTAACCCTGATTCTCCGCCTCCTTTATTGCTACACCAAGGACTAATCCATAGGCTCTACCAATTCTATTTGGCTCTAGTCCCCCCAAACCCATCTCGACTGTGCACGTGGAATGGTTTGAACCCTCAAAAAATAACCCTACAAACCCTTCCCCTACTGTTTAGGAGGGATCAAAGAGGAAATCCCCTATCCCTAAGGATGATCCTAGTACTAATACTTTAGCTACTCCCCCCTGAAGAAAAAGAAAAATGAGGTCAAGTTGGCCCAATCGAGTGTTGCAGTAGGATTTGTGAATTGAAACACAAGAAGGTCAACAGACTTGCAACTAAAAAGAAAGGAAAAAATGTGCCTCAGCTTCTGAGGGTTCTTCCGATCTCTGAGGAAGGTAAATATGTCGAGGAAAAAAATTCAAAGGGTGATACTATGGTGGGTGCTAGCTTTGAGATGGGGATGGAACATACAAGTGTGAGAAGATCCCACAGGTTGGCAAAACACAAGAAATGGACCACTATTGATGATATCTCTAGTGACTCAGTTCATATTGGTGATAGAATCAAAGGCACTAAAGCTACTGAGAAGTGGAAGGATAAAGGACCCATAGAAGGCCCTAGTCACTTCTCTTCTTTGAACCAGATGCTTGGGAGCACTCTACCAAGTTCTCAGATTCTAGGGCTGGTGTTGATGTAGAGATCTAGATCAAGGAAGACAAGGTGGATGAGATTAGAATGTTGCAAGAGTAGGTTGCTAAGCTGAATCATAAATTTTTCTGCCTGGCTCGATTCACTATCAAAATGATTCACAGGTCGGCTCTCACTCTCTCGGATGTGGTCAAGGAGGAAATGGACATGAACACCACAGATGAAGGCTCCAACTGGATTGGGGAAGATGTGTTAAACCCCCTGGTCAAGAAATGGGAGGGTGTAGACAATTAGTTGTTGGGTCTATGATGTGCTATTTTTTTAATGTTTCTAGGCTGTGTCTGTGTCTCTTGTATGTTGTTACTGTAAATTTTTTTGATGTTTTGTAGTTTTTCTCCTTTTTGGCTCTTTGGGCTCATCATGTAAAGGGTAAAATACCTTGTAAATGTTTCTTATATTATCAAAAACATAAAGTGGTCCCCAAATAATTATCTAGTGTGGTTAACCACACCTCCTAGATGCATCATAACTAAATAATTATTTAATTACAGCATTATAATATAACATTTTATGCAATGGTGTACAACACCATTTATATCAACAGATTTTTGGGAGTTGTGGGGGTTCACTATCAACTCCCACAAGTACAACAAATTTTTATATCAAAACTATTCTCAGTGTCATCCACCACTTGCCATGATAGCTTCCTTACTAACTAAAAATGGCATAGCAATCAAATTTTTTGTGTCTTCCCTCTCAAAACTATCTATAAACAACTCATGCCTACATTAACCTTGTCTACTTATCTTAATCTCAAATGGCATTGAAAGATTAATCATGCTTAGTGTAATTATAAGCTAAGTTCTCTTAATTGGAAATTTAAAGTCTATGTCCAAGCCCAACTGACTACTTGGAAAATTCTACATGTTAAGATTCTTATTAGCAATCACATTTCCTTTATCTCCCCCTTTGTCCTATCCTTTTTGAGATAAAAAGGAGACTATTAAACATGTGTTATGGTTTTTCCCCAATGCCAAATGTTTATGGAAACAACTCTTTTCCAATCTCCTTGCTCTTTCTTTGTCGGTTTGGTCTTGGAAAGTCGCCCTTGTTTGACTCTCCTCACACCACAATGTCATTTCATGGGATTTCAAGAACATTATCCTAAAGCATATTTTGATTTTTTTTCTTAACTACTTTCAAAATGAAAATCCCGATCCTTTGTGTGAATCTCTCTCCGTATCTCATCCTTTTGCAATTTTCCCTCTAGATTAACCTTGACCTCAATATCTCCTTGGATGAGCTACAAGTGCAATTCAATGCTTAAATAAGGAAAAAGCTATTGGTTTTAGTTCCAAGAATATTGGGAATGTTGATAGGCTAGGAGGTTAATTCATTTTATGGTGACTATTATGCTTCAAAGTGTTGATCCTTCTCTTGGAGTCTCTAACTATGACCAATGGCTTGTTATGGTGGTGTTGGGAATGTTAGCATTTCTGATATCCTTCTAGGGTTTTGTGAGTTAGTGGATGCCTTGGTTCTTGACTATAGAACCCACTTGTGACTTCAAATTGTGCAAGATGCTAGATATCTTAGAATTTGTTGTTTTCCTTTTCTTGTTTTCAACATAAGGCAATTTTTCCATTAAGTTGGTCTATTGGACTTTATTTTCTTCTAATCAACTAGAAGTTACCTTCACACCTTTTACATAATGGTGTGTGTAACGCTTTTTTTTTGGGTGCTCTAGGTGGATGTTATTATATTTTGCAGCTAAGGATTTATTTTGCTGATCTTTGTACTTTATTTCAAATTGTTGGTTGCCACTCCAAACAATGATTGTTTTAATTTTGTAAATAGTCTTATTTCATATATAAGTTCATATAATTTATATATCTTATAATATATTATATAAATATCTTATTTAAATGTAATATGATATCATAAAAGATATTTTTAATATGTTAATATCCTTTCTATTTATCTTATATTTATTTATAAAAACATATAATTTGTTTAAATATACATATTCATATTATATACGTCCTAGTTAAGATAAGATATTTTCAACTAGGACTTATATAATATGAATATGTCTAAATAAGACTTTTTCATATGATTAATTAATTTTAATTATAAGTTATATTACTATTGTGGTTAAATATTTTAATTTTAAAACTTTTAAACATATAAACTTATTATTAAAAAATTTACAATCTATTTAAAATTTATATTTATATATTGGAACATACAAGATATTTTATAATATGTCAAATATTACGATATTATAAGACATTTATCTAATATTTAATATTTATATTATATAAGATTTTAACAATATTATATAAGATATTTATATTAACAATATAAGTTCTAAAACTATACATGATTTGTTTTAAAATTTTAAATATGATATTTTCTTATATTTATATAATTATTATAAACTTGTTTCTAAGGTTTTTATCTTATATATTGTTATTTATTTCTATTTTGTTTTAATAAAAATGTCTTATAATAGGTTCTTTCTTTAATTTCTTGCAATTTTTCTTAGTTTTTAGTCATTGATTTTGCATCTTGTGCAACCTTCACCCTTTCCCCCTAACTTCCCTATTTCTTTTATCTAGTTTGGGTCTACAAACAATCACTTTTCTCTTTCAAATGTTCTCTATCATTCTAATGATGGTCACAGAGTGTGATCTAAAACATTGATGCAAAACAATCATATAGAGTGAATCCATAAACTATATAGATCAAACATCATAGAGTGTGATCTGAAACATTGATGCAAAACAATCATACAGAGTGAATCCATAAACTATATACATCAAACATTATGAACTGTAGAAATTTGATGTCCTTAACTTTGTTTCTAGTCTTTTTTGACACCCATGTTACTATTCCATAAATGTTCTCTAATATATTTTTTAACTTTCCCCAATAAAAAAATTAATTATATAAATTATTTTCAATTACAAAAGTAATTAATTTAATGTTAAATAATATTTTATGAAAGTAATTGTGAAGGAGGCACTTACTTAATTGGATCTAGGAATGATGTTGAAGATATTTTTAAGGTTGGTGTTGAAACATTATTTCGGTCCATTGAGGTTCTCGATTTACATCAGTCCAATGTCTTCTCTCTTCCACCTTTTTTTTATTAAATCAAAGCAATTTACAGAAAAAAAGAGCTATCAACATATCACTAAAAGAAACAAAACACTAATAAATCATAAGTACAAAGCAATCATAAGAAAGTTGAACGAAATAATCATTTCATATAATATACAATTTTACTTTGACAAAAACTTGTTATCAGATTAGAATTATAAGACTTTGCTCTTGATCTTGTCTAAACTATCATAAAATAAAACTTTAAGACTGATCTTCCTGAGGTGGCTTGTTCCTCTCTTCCACCTTGTCTTTCTAATTGTAGCAAACTTCCCAAGTGCATCTAGATGTTTAGATCAACCTATGACATGACATCTTACTATTTCAATAATAAATAGCTCATGATAACAATAAATTTGTTGTCATATTACATGTTCAATCTCTGCTGCATGCACACTTCCTACGTTGAAAATTCAATCATCACAGTGACACCTATATGATCTGGAAGCACAGTTCCACCCTACGTTATAATACCCACATTCATCTGATAACTTCTGTATTTAATACTCCCAAAATAATTGACTTCTTACTTACATTTATTTAGTATTTCTGACATCTTTCAACTCCTTGCCTACATTCCACGTAATGTCTATTCCTTCTCATCAATTTTCTATTCCATTCCCATGCCATACATTGATTTTCCAGAATATATGGTTCCCGCTAACGTGCTCAACTTTCCATCCATCTATGAGAGCATGGAGCACACGCAACTAATTTCATTGGAAAGTTCCACCACATTAAGAAATACCTTCTTTTATTTTGTTTGATGAGCTCATATATGATGGGTAGGTTAGAATTGTTTATATATAATTGATTGTAGAATTATAAGTATTATATCGATCTAAATTATTGTTTTAATGATAAATTATATTAAAAATCATTGTCAAATTATATATTAAAGAAAATTTCATGAGATATTAAACATGTATATTGATAAGATTCTTAGATTCTAATTAAGAGAGTTGATTCATGCTAAAATCTATAGGCTTGTATCTAGTATATTAGTCAAACTTTCAATTGCAATAAGAAAAAATTAAGACGGCTTAACATGAAGTGGTATTAAGAGCACTTCACAATGAATTGCAACACTTCCAACATCTTACACCTTGTCATTGTTCAATCAGTTAGTATACTTATAAATGACAAGTTAAAAATGGTTGTCTTTAGGGGATGCGTTATGTATATGTAGCATTTATTTGCATCATTGCCCTATATGTTATAATGTGGATTTTGTAAACAAGTGTAATCATTCATTATTGGGTTAAGAATGATTAGAAACAAATTTTCGATCCGTACATGTGAATTTTTATGGCCCCATTTGTTTTAAAATGGTGAATGAAGTACATTTATTTAGTTCTTTCCACAAATGACCTTTTATAGGTTAAAATTTTTAGTCTTCCCCGTACTTAATAAGAATAGACGTCTTCCTAGAAATGTTAATTTGAATGGTTCTATTAATGTATAGTTAGTATGATACATCCAATGATTATATAAGTTACCTTTCTTATGGAGTTGTGAACAAGTGATTGCGATGAGTGCCCTTTGAGATTACTTTGGGTTTATATTGGTTTATGTATATGTGACCAAATAGTAGCTAGCCCATGTTGGTCATTTTATTTTTAAATGAGATGAAATTGGAGAGATTTTCATTAGTCTATATTAATTAAGCATGTATTATTTAACAAATTAGTTAGATGGTTAGACTAGGTTAAATGAAGAAATAGGACCCTTTTAATTAACTAGTGAAGGAGATTAATTAAAACAATAATTGTTTTAAAATTAGATGTTGATACAAAATCAACCTAATTAATTAAATAATTTTTTTTTTTTTAATTAACTAGTGATGAAGTGTTGTCCTAATCAATTAAATAAATGAGATTTATTTTATTAATAAATGACAAATTGATGTGAGAAAATGTATAGTAGAATTAAAGTATCTATATTTTTCCCTCTTTGAGATGGTGTTGAGACCATAAGGCATAATGTCATTTCAAAGAAAATTTAAATAGGTTATTGAGGAGGTAGAAACAATGACAAGTTGCCCCAAACATTTGGGGGAACAATGGTTAGGAAGTGGTAAAAGAATACCCCCTTTAGTGAGTAGGCATGTTGATGAGGTCTAGGTCATCTTGTAACAAGAGAATTAGGGCAAAAGGGATGAAAATGGAAGAAAATAGGGTGAAAAGGGAGGAAAAATTAAAATGAAAGGAAAAAGGGTATAAATAGGGATGATGGAGTAGAAATTGATTTTCACCCTTAGCTCTAGAGAGAAATGAGCTATAAAATTGAGAGATAAAATGGACTGTGCATCAATATAGGATAATTATAGTGAGTAGCTATGAGATTATAGGAGAGTGGAGGGCATAGGAAGAAAAGTGAGAACTCTAACTTGTTTAAAAAATGCATTTAATAGCATTTGTTAAGCTAGAAGGGATGGGAAAGTGCAAACACTAAAAGTGGAATTTACCTTATGACATGTGTGCAAGGGCCCATGTTGTTTGCATTAGGTTAGGTATGAAATTTAAATTAAGAAAAATAACATTTACATGGAGAAGGAAAAAATTGTGATTAGCTAGAATTGGAGGGTTTGTACATGCTAGTGGACTATTTTTATTGTTGGGGTGTTTGTGAGCCACTTGAATTGTTTCTACTAAATTGGAATTTGAACTAAGAAAGAAGGATTTGCACTATTAAAAACAACATTCATTAAACTAAAAATAGAATTTGCATTGTAGTGGTATTTATGCTCTAAGTGAAGAGTTTCCACTAGGAAAATCAACATTTGTGTTGGGGGTAAAATAGAAAAAATGTTAAAAGAAACAAGATGTTAATGATGTGTGATGATGGTAGGAGCAATTACTAGCGGTGCTAATACATGAGAGGTTCTTAGGGGTTATTGAGTGGGCGGGTGCATGGAAATGGGTAGCAATTCCGTGGACACCTTTCAAAAAACTTTTGAAAAGAAATAACGCGAGCGCGTTATAACGTGCTCGTGTTATTGGTTTGGTGTGCCTAGCATAAGGCTCAACAATAACAAATCAATAATGTGAGCGCGTTATAATGCACTCGCATTATTGCTTGTTAAAAGCAAAAAAAAAAGTGAAAATCAGTCATTGTTATTTCAACTATTTTTTTCTTGCAGCCACGACCACAACCCCCATACTTACGCGCTCGTGTTCTAGGAGGAGCAATTCAACAAATTTTTTCACCAACAATTTCTATTTCTTCACAACGATGGTGCCACGACGAGGAGGAGATGTGAGGTAAGGATTTTGTGGTTTTTGTTTTGAATTAGTTAGTTTTAGGTTGAATTTGATATATATTTGTTTTAATTTTTAGGAGATGCAAATCAACCTGCAAACTCTCAAGATCCTCAATAGGAAGACCAACCAAATCCTCAAGATCAAAATCAACCACAACAACAACTTCCTCCACCAATCACTCAACCCCCTCCTGGCACTCAACAAAATTTAATGAGTGAAATTGAGAACAACGAAAAAAAATTGAGGATTTGATCAGTAGGTTGAGTGATCCAAATGGTTCAACCGCAGAAAGAATGACCCTAATAAATTCATTGAAAGATATGGTAAAAAATGTAGATTCAATTAGAAAACAAATAACTGGATGGCAAGATAGGAGGTAGGCGGCTAGGGATTATTATGCAAATAAACTATCATACAAAGATGTAAAGGATTTAAAAATTACAAAAGGTGATTTGTGCTCATTATTCACTGACCCACGCATAAATCAAAATCTTACCCTCAATGCGAAGAGGTTTCCTATCCATTGGTGCCACCACCAATAGATTAGGGACCAGTTTTACGATAGGTGGTACATGGTCTTCGATTACCCACCGTGCAACAATTGCGAGGTCCCACAATATTTCCTTGGGAAACTATACAATGAGTTCATATTGAACAAAATCCCAAATTATTTTGATATGAGGGATTTCTAGGGGAGAGGTGGGGGGTCAGCTCAGGATAGACCCGGTGCACAGCCGGATCCTACACGGCAAGGTTGACGAGCTCTCACTAGGCCACCTCATGAGCACGTTGTTATTCCTTCCATCACGAAGGAAAGTGCTAACGTAGAGACATTGTAGGCGATCAACACTTTGAACTAGAGTGTCATCCATCATACTATCCCTATTCTACAACTCCATCTAGGGGAGTCTTCGAATGGTGGTCGTCGAACACATGTGTGTCAATCTTGCAGGGCTACTTGTTCATATGATCCCACTAACACTCAGGAGAATGGTACGCAAGATCCATCTGCACCTATGGAGATGGAGAGGGCAGCTGAAATTTTGCATGAGGCATATGGCATTGATAATCAGGTAAAAGTTAGTGCATGTTCATTGAATTTAATTTATTAAATTTCAATTTTGAAATGCAAGATTAACTAAAAATGTTTTATGATTTTAATAAAATTGCAGGGTCATAGTCTTGAGACTAGATACACCAGCCCCCCACCAAATTATTTCTACAGTACACCTATCATTGGGGTATGTAACTAGTAAACAATTATAAATTTATTGCATGCTAATAGCATTGTTTTACGAATGGTAATTTAATATGCGATTTTGGATGTTGAATAAACTAATATTGGAGGTTTTGATGGAACACTTCCCAGTGGTGGTGGATTTACTCAAACCTACATAGAGGTAATAGAATAAAGAGTTTAACTAATGAATCAAGTACTTAATAGATTTGTGTAGTTTATATGCACATCGTTGATTACATTGAATAATTTGTTATTTTATTTTCAAATGATGCAAGCCGAAACACCTACGAATGTGACGAGGGAAATGGATATTGGTGCGTCATCTGCTATACAATCCTTGATGGCTCTGATAGGAGAGGTATGAGGCAAATTAGTAAATTTCAATTTACATTTGTTGTTATAAATGTTAGTTAGTGAAAAATCAAACCATTATTGATTCACATAGTTCAATTTCTATTTGTATGGTTTATATAGGGCTTGAGCACGCCTGAGCATGGGCATGAGAATATTTCCCCCATCGAGAGAGATCATGAGATGGTGGTAAGTGATTATTTTGTCAAATATATCATTTTTTATAATGTAATTTCTATATATTCATGTCTTTACTTCTTATTGTAACAGTTAAAACTTCACCATGAACTAAATACTAGGAGGAGCATTAGGAGCACTCCTCGAGTCCAACAAAAATGAGTGATAGACCTATCGCCATCCGATCGAAAAGGAAAGGGAAATAATTTATTTCTAGGGCATGGAGAGCAATGACTTTTGATTCCAGAGCCCTTTGTTGTATGCCTACATGGCAATTTTGTACATATTTTTATTGGACATATTTGACATTGTATGCCTATATTGGATTTTTGTAAGCCTATATGGCTATTTTGTACATATATTTCATACTTATATCGACATATATTGATGTATGCCTACATGGCTATTTGGTTAATACAAATTTCTTTTATCAATGCCCGTCCATATTTGCATTCTAAATTGATGGTTCAATAGATATGAGTTACATGTTTTCAAGTGTATACTTTACAACTTACGTGTATACTTTGTGATTTACGTGCATTCATGGCTTACGTGTTTCATGCGTATAGCTTGTATTCGTGCATATACTTTGTATTAATTTGTGTATACTATGTATTCGTGTGTATAATTTTTGAGGCTTACATGTTTTTGAGTACTTGTGCTTCCCTTATTGACATGTACATGCTTGAATTATTCACGTGTATTATTATTAATTGGTTAGACCTAGCATTGATCATTGTTGTCCTTCATGATTTGTCTTGAATATTAAATGATTGATGCTAAACAACTTTATCTAAAAGAGAAAAACACGTTTACAATTGGCATTCCTTGAAATTATTCATAAAAAGATTCCATTATGTTCTTTATCTAAAAGTTGGAGGTCGTACCAAGTACAGGATCAACAAGTTTGTATCAAAAATCTAAAAAATAGAGAACAATGTGAATAATTCTTATTAGATCTTCTCCAAAAATTTCATCAACAACCTCCATTCGAGCCTCTCAAGGCTTTACATAGTGTTTTACACCCTTCTCTAACTAATCCATGCCCTCAACTAACTAAAAACCAACTTTGAAAACAAGTAACCGTTGCATTTCAAATTTGTTGCTTTAAGCAACTTACAAATTTGCAACTTTAGACTCCTCCAACCTAATGAGTACATCTAATGACCTCTAAACCCACACAAATGCCATACAAATAGACTTACTACATCGACAACACTCCATTCTTTCACAATCATATACAAATTCACAAATTTTCCTTCAAAGGCTACAAAGACAACTTCTAGTGCAAGATTCAAATTTTCACATTTTTTATCACTAGAACCAAAAGTCACCCTAAAACATACCTAATGGTCTTAATTGACCTTATTCAAGACAAAGCATGCTCAAAATACCCACAACAACCTATTGACCAACCTATTCACCATCAGATAATCACTAAAACCACTCAACTAGACCTTATTCATCAAATGGAGGAACAAGGTGCTCTACACCAATGATCATACATTTTTTGTGTGGAATACTCGAACTTCTCAACCATCGTTTGCATGTTTCTCTTTTCTAGTGTTTTGCATGCCATCATAAGGGATCAAGTCGGTTGAATGCAAGTTAGATCAATTCCACGTGTTTGGGTGAGAAAGAGGACCATGCTAGCGTAAACCTACCTATTGGGATGCGTTGGAGTATTTAGTGTGGTCACATGAATTGCAAAAGAAAAGTTGCACTACTTTGCAACTTTGCACAGCTTGAATTTGACACTTTTTCCATCAAGTGAAAATCCATCGCCACGGGACACTCTGAGATAGCCAAAAATAAGAGAGGTTTATGTAGAGGGGCCCAACGCAATCCTGTAGGATTAGATGAGAATTTTTTAAGCATCATGGTATCTGAGTAATAGCATGTTGAAGTTTGCAACCATTTTGCACTTTGGACCCTTAAGGGATCGATCCAGTGGAAAGTAGCTCAGAGCGATTCCACGTGTTTTGGTGTGAAAGAGGACCATGCCTAGCATAAAAATACCTATTCAGATGTGTTGGAACAATCCGCTTGGTCACACGAGTTGCAAAACAAAAGTTGCACCACTTTGCAACTTTGCACAACTTGAATTTGACACTTTTCCATCAAGTGAAAATCCACCGCCATGGGAAAACCACTCCGAGATAGCCAAAACCAAGAGAGGTTTTTGTAGATGGGCCCAACACAATCTTGTAGGATTAGATGAGAAGTTTCTAAGTGTCACGGTATCCGAGTAATAGCATGTTGAAGTTTGCAGCCATTTTGCACTTTGGACCCTTAAGGGATAGATCTGGTGGAACATAGCTCGAAGCGATTCTGCATGTTTTTGTGCAAAAGAGGACCATGCCTAGCGTAAAAATACCTATTCGGATGCATTGGAATAGTACGCTTGGTCACACGAGTTGCAGAGCAAAATTTGCACCACTTTGCAACTTTGCACTGCTTGCATTTGACGCTTTTTCCATCAAGTGAAAATCTGCCGCCACGGGAAAACTACTCCAAGATAGCTGAAACCGAGAGAGGTTTTTGTAGAGGGGCCCAATGCAATCCTGTAGGATTAGACAAGAATTTTCAAAGCATCATGACATTCAAGTAATAGTATGCTGAAGTTTGTAACCATTTTGCACTTTGGACACTTAAGGGATCGATTCGATGGAACGTAGCTCAGAGCGATTCCGCGTGTTTCGGTGCGAAAAAAGACCATACCTAGCATAAAAATACCTATTCGGATGTGTTGGAGCAGTTAGTTTGATCACATGAGTTGTAGAGCGAAAGTTGCACTAGTTTGCAACTTTGCACTGCTTGAATTTGACACATTTTCCATCAAGTGAAAATTCGCCGCCATGGGAAAACCACTCTGAGATAGCCAAAACCGAGAGAGGTTTTTGTAGAGGGGCCAAACCCAATCATGTAGGATTAGACAAAAATTTTCTAAACATCACGGTATCTGAGTAATAGCATGATGAAGTTTTCAGCCATTTTGCACTTTGGACCCTTAAGGGATCGATCCGATAGAACATAGCTTAGAGCGATTCCATGTGTTTCGGTGTGAAAGAGGACCATGCATAGTGTAAAAATATCTATTCAGATGCATTGGAGTAGTTAGTTTGGTCACACGAGTTGCAGAGCGAAAGTTGCACTACTTTGCAACTTTGCACAACTTGAATTTGACACTTTTTCCATCAAGTAAAAATCCGCTGCCACAAATAAACCACTTCAAGATAGCTAAAACTGAGAGAGGTTTTTTTAGACGGGCCCAACAAAATATTGTAGGCTTAGATGAGTAGTTTCTAAGTGTCATGGTATCTGAGTAATAGCATGTTGAAGTTTGCAGCCATTTCTTTGGACCCTTGAGGGATCGATATGGTGGAACATATCTCGGAGTGATTTCGCGTGTTTCGGTGTTAATGAGGACCATGCCTAGCGTAAAAATACCTATTCAAATGCGTTGGAACAATCATTTTGGTCACACGAGTTGCAAAGCAAAATTTGCACCAGTTTGCAACTTTGCACTGCTTGCATTTTACGCTTTTTCCATCAAGTGAAAATCTGCCGCCACGGGAAAACTCCTCCAAGATAGCCAAAACCGAGAGAGGTTTTTGTAGAGTGGCCCAACGTGATCTTGTAGGATTGGACAAGAATTTTTTAAGTGTCATGGTATCTGAGTAATAGCATGCTGAAGTTTGCAACCATTTTGCACTTTGGACCCTTGAGGGATCGATTCAGTGGAATGTAGCTCAGAGCAATTCCGCATGTTTTGGTGCAAAAAAATACCATGCCTAGCATAAAAATACCTATTCAGATGTGTTGGAGCAGTTATTTTGGTCACATGAGTTGCAAAGCGAAAGTTGCACCACTTTGCACTGCTTGAATTTGACACTTTTTCCATCAAGTGAAAATTCGCCGCCATGGCAAAACCACTCTGAGATAGCCAAAAATTGAGAGATATTTTTGTAGAGGGGCCCAATTTGATCCCGTAGGATCACATGAGAAATTTCTAAGCATCATGGTATCTAAGTAATAACATGCTGAAGTTTGCATCCATTTTGCACTTTGGACCCTTAAGGGATCGATCTGGTGGAACATAACTCGGAGCAATTCCGCATGTTTCGGTGTGAAAGAGGACCATGCCTAGCATAAACATACCTATTCAGACATGTTGGAGCAGTTAGTTTTATCACACAAGTTGCAAAGCAAAAGTTGCACCACTTTGCAACTTTGCAAAGCTTGAATTTGACACTTTTTCCATCAAGTGAAAATCCGCCGCCATGGGAAAATCACTCTGAGATAGCCAATACCAAGAGAGGTTTTTCTAGAGGGGCCCAACACGATCCTATTGGATCAAACAAGAAATTTCTAAGTGAAATGGAATAATTTTTATGGCGTTTGTGTTGCTGCCCTTGTAGATTTTGATGGAAAAGGGCATGAAAAATGAGGTTTCACCCTAGGGTTTGATAAAATATTGCATGTAGAGGTTGGGTGATTGTCTTTTGAGTTTGTGCAAGTGATTTTAAGAAGGTCTGAGGTAGTGGCATGTTCTGGTAAGGTGTGGAACCATTCCTTTCAATAAACCCTCCTTATACTAGCATAAAATAAGAGTTTTGGTTTGGCATGGTGGAGTGAGTTTGTCCTGAGAAAAATTGTGGATCTGAGGGTTTGGATACATGATAATTGCTGCCTCAACAAGTTAAGGGGGTTCTTGAATGTTTAAAGGTATGTTCCTTTGTTTCTTGAATTCCCCTGCACAAATAAACACACACACACCTAAAGCATCCTAATTCGACCTTACATGCTTTATATCACTTCTCTAATCACCTAATGACCTCTTTGAGACTTTGAATACATTGCATATGACCTTTACATGACCTTTTTCACATTGTTTACATTTCAAAATTCAAATTTTGTAAATTTTCCTATTGAAGGCATTTATAGAACAAGGTGCTACTGCACCAAACATGAACTCCAAAATTACAATATTTGAGTAAATATCATTATGTAAGTAAATCTCATTACAATGCCTTAAGTACTTCATTCTCACAAATCTTTTACAATGTCACTCATACATTTGAGATTCTCTTTAAATGTCCACATCATAGGTGCTCATTATGAGGTTAACTTCAATTGAGTAACTTCAGATTCCCTCGCTAAGCTTCACATGCTCTTTTATACTGGCTTGAAATCAAAATTGAGATTTTTCAAGATCATCAAAATAAGGATGTTGCATTGCTTTTTTGGTTGAGATTCTCTTTGATGGCTCATAAATCAGAATTTTCTGCAACGAGAGATCAATCAATTTCTAGTAGTTTACTTACAAATACGTAAAGTAAAAGAGAAAAAGAAAGAGCATCCAAAATGGAATGAAATAAAAATAGATGGAAGGCACTTATAGATAGGCATGTAGGTCTCACAACTTAGTCACTCTTGGTCATACATCTTCACTAGGAATTCCAACATACCTATTGCACACAACACCTCTCATGAATAGAGTAAGTTGAAATTTCAGATGCTCTTATAATGTCTACATCATAGCTGCTCATGATAAGGTTAACTTCAAATGAATAACTTGAAAGTCCCTCACCAAGCTTTGCACACACTTTTCTAATGGCTTAAAATCATGATTGATATTTGTCAAGATCATCAAAATAAGGATGTTGCATTGCTTTTCTGGCTAACATTCTCTTGGATGGCTCATATATTTGCATTTTTTGCAAGGGGACACCAATCACTGTTTAGTATGTTACTTACAAATACACAAAGTAAAAGAAGATGATAGCATTGGCATCAAAAAAATTAATGTGCATACATGTATAAATTAATAAGAACCAACGTGCATATACTTACAAATCAATCCAACGAACCATCCGGGTCTGCTCTACTCTTTATTGTGTCAAGTATTGCCTCATGGTCAGACTCACAAACCTTCTACAAGGTCTTCTTCAAAGGTCTACCCACATATTTGGTCAAACAAAAATTGGATGCCACGACAAAGTTTGAGTAATGAAGAATCTTACGATGCATGTCAAAGTCTTGAAATAGCCAATGTTTAACACTCGAATGTGGGTACCTTCTAAGCCATGTTCCAGTAACCACAACTAAGCCTGTAGGGTATTCGATGTTTTCTCCATCTATAATTGGGGCCTCCAATTTCTTTTTGGCCTCAACACAATGACACAAGTAATAGTCTGTTCTCTCTTCATTGTCTTCATCTGCAATAACTGCATAAGCATGCCCTGCATTGATATGTGCATAAAATATCTTGAAATTTGTCAACATTACGAATACAGTACAAAGTAAGATAACGATATGGAATTTCAAAAACTAAGCAAGTAGATATATCACCTGGTTGAACTAGATCTGATACGTGGTCAAAGTCGACTGATGATTCCATCTGTGTTAGTTCCAATGCCATCAGAGGGTGATATGTGTGAAGTTGGCTAAGATAACTTGTCAACCATATGTCAACCCACTCCCCTGACTTACAATCATTCCAGGCTTGTATTGTATATGAAGAACAAAATCATGCCATCTTTTGTGTATCGATACTCCATGAACCTGCATTTGAGCTGAGGAAATAGTGTACCTCACTCGATCCTGTTAGTGTACAAAAATCCTCATATGGTGCAATGTTAGTATCATCCATCAACCAAAAAACTCTACGAACTGAAGATGTGCCTTCATTACCTGGACCCATCAAAGCATTACACCACTCGATGATTGATTTTGCATCTATCAACTTTGCACTGTCTTTATACTTTAACTCTTCTCGTGCTAATGCTCTTTTCACGCATGCTCCTGCACCATCATGCTCCCCCTTTCCATTTCCGGCCTCACAAAAGTTTCACATATGTTGAACACCTATAATTACATGCATCCTGCACAACCAGTAGAACATGCACAAGTTCTTGAATTGTGCTGCACAGTTATCAGATCATATTATATGTCGGTCGTATTTTATGCCCCTCTGAGCCAAACCATTGTAAAACATTTGGAAGCAACCTTGCATGAACTCTGGAGAATGTGTTTGATCATCACTAATGTAAAAGTGGTACTCCCTCAATACCTTCCTTTGGTCATCTATACTATCAGATGCATGAATGAATGCTATGTGCACAAATATCGAAACATGTGTGGAGTTGTAATACTGTGACTGCACCTCATGTTGTGGTTGTTGATTGTATTTCTCCGCAAATTCAACCACTGATACTATGCTTCCAACTGGAAAGGTTTCCTTACATAGCTTGAATTGTGTGTCCAACCATTGGGCTCTATGGGTATGCATTTCATACTCAAACAATATATTGTCATGAAACATGGACATAAACTAGTACACTGGAATCTTCTCAATAACCAAATAACACCTTTTTGATTGAGACCCATCTTTTGTAGCATATGCCACTGTTTTATACTTCTCAAACTCTACTAGTTTTTTTTCCACCTCATCCGTGCTTTCCATATGTTGACATACTGGCATACACTGGAAGCCACTGCAATGCTCTCATGAACCATCCAAGCATGTTGTCTTGTAGAATATTTGGCCATCCTCTATTTCACATAATTTTTTTGATAAGAACTCTCTTGAATATTTTGGTTGGGCTTCTATGCCACAATCTTGCAAAACATCGTTAGTATGCAAATCTACACATATAGAATGATAAACATCATAATGGTTAGAAAATTCAATATGTAGTCTACAACAACAAGTAGTGCATGTGTGATTTATCTTGACATAAAAAGGTTTAAGCATTTCAAAAAATCTTTGAGAAATACTAATTTGAGGATAATCATTTTCAAATTTTTGAAAAAATTGGGTTTGAGTCATATCCAAAAAATGCTTTGGATGTGGCTCATGATTCTGACAACCAATTCTCCTTCTTACCACATCCCTTTGATTCAGAGATGGTCTTGTGTTATTCTTCCAATACTCTTCAATTAGTGTTCTCAAGGCTTCAACAACTTCTTTATCTTTTCGTGATAGTCTCCCCAAGAATGCCCATAATTCATTTGAATAATTTCCCTCAATTCTTTGCCCCCTTTGAATGTCTCTTGATAATTTTTTTTTACTAATTCCCGTGTGTTCACTCGTCCTTTTAATGAGCTGATCTCTCTTTGTTTGAAAACTTACCAAAGTCGATGTAATGACATGTCAGGTGACATTACTATCCTTTGAGTGTGAGGTCTTAACCACACTCTTATAAGAATCCATTAGATTCTTCACAATAGTGTCTTCACTCAATGCATTCGATGTTCTCAACCCAAGAGTCTTCATGATGTTCCTATACTTTACACCCCGCATCATTTCAACAAATAGTTGACATCTTGCAGTCTCATTTAGTCTTTCAAATAATCGTTCCCAAATATTCTCAGCATATCTTCTACAAGTGCGTGTTGAAATCTTACCTTCCATGTGCTGCAAAATCTCATCATCAATATTAATCAAATACTTTGGCTTTCTATGCAAAATTATAGGTGGTGTTCTCCTAGGTACATACATCTCAACATTAGGAATTTAAGCAATATTTAATTTAGGTGGGATAGATTGCGTACCTTTGATTGAGGGTGGAGAAGAAGACATACCTTGAGGTTCGCATGGGGATGATGGCATACCTTCTTCATCAAATCTGAGTGATGATGTACTCTCAACTTGAGATGTGTTGGATGGTGTCCAACAATATTCACTTGAGGTAGATGGTGTCCCTCCATATTCACTTGCACTAGATGGTGTTCATCCATATTCACTTCTACTAGATGGTGTCTCTCCATATTCACTTGTGTTTAATGGTGTCCCTTCATATTCACTTGTCATAGAGGGTGTGTCTCCAACTATGGTATCTAAATTTGTCTTACGACGATGCTTTCACATTCATTCCTTTTGTGCTACCAATTCCCATTCTTTTTTTGATGGTTGAGGTTCCTCTTCAATTAGATTATTTTCGTCAATCGTTTCCAATTTCTTATTTTCATGATATGCTGCCACCCGAAATCTCTCATTTTCTTTTGAAGGTTTCATTCTCTTCATCTACTAGTTTCCTCTTTGTCTTTTTCTTTGGCATGACGGATAATTTTATCTGTACCATGGTAATGAGATGAATATTAGTTCCTAAAAAGTGTATCCATTCAAGTTAATTGAAAAATATATGTTATTCAAGGCTTCGTTTAAATAATACTTAAAATCATCCTGTACAAAAGTTAACCTAGCATAGAAAAATGTGACATGATTTTTTTTCAATCCAGAATACCTTAAAGAAAAGTGGTAATGTGGCATGCCATGATTGCAAGATAGGCTAAAAATGGAAGCATGGACATTTGCAAAAAAATGTATTTTTTGGCAAAGTTGTGAAGAGATAAGTTAGTTAAGAAGTTACAAAAATAGTTAGATATGTTTGGGGAGTTGAGTTTGAAGGGAAATAAGATAAATATCATATAAGTTACAATCATAATGAGTGTAATGGCATTGTGAGTATTTGATAAGTTTGTGGTGTAGGAGCACCTTGACAATCTATGCTTCTATTTTGAATTTTGATTCAATTTTGGGTATCTCCATGTCGTAAGAGGGTCATTAAGACATTTTCCATGTATGGGAATCATTAAGAGGTTTAAAATGTGCATTGAAAATATAAGGTTATAATGACAAACAAAATTGAAAGCAAGCCTTAATAGAATGAAAGAAAATGTGTAAAGACTTCACATACCTAAAAAACCATACTTTCAAATGGAGGAGTTCAACCCAATTATGTAGGCTTAGATTCTTCTTTCTTCAAACTCCACAACAATTTGCCTTGTTCAAAAGTTTGTTCCCCTCCAAAATTCAATTGTATATTAGTTTTCAATGGAATTCAAACTTCAATTGATATTATATGTCTTTCAATGTGGAAACTCTTCTATTTCATGCAAAGGAGGTAGAAAGATCATGGAAAAGGTGATGGAATGTGAAAAACATGCTTGCACACTTCACAACATCATCAAAAGGATACTTTTTATCGGAGCATGCACAGAAACAGGAGAATATGCAGACTGTGGGCCTTGACAGCATGGGTATATTCAATTTTTTTACCATTTTTAGTGGAATACAAAATGCTATTTCTTCCTAAAATTGTAGCATGTCTACTTCTTCAAAACACGCATGTGTTATATGAAATATGGTTTCCTTAATATATTTATTTTCTCCCTCTTTTTCTAAGAGGGAGAGAGAGGGAGAGGGAGGACGAAGGGAGAGAGGGAGGGAGAGGGTTAGAAAGAGATAGTGGGAGAGA
>CM021109.1:70641072-70804510 GCA_007115665.2 Sequoiadendron giganteum
TTATGCCTCAACCCTCAACCCTTCAACCCTAATCCCTCAACCCCTATACCCTCTTAATCCCTCCACGCTCAACCCTCAACCCTTAAACCATAATCCCTCAATCCCTATACCCTCTACTCTATAACCTCTTAATCCTTCAACCCTAAACCCTAAACCCTTAAACCCTAACCCGTAAACCCTCTACCCTCTACCGTCAATCCTCTAACCTCTACTCTCAACCCTAATCCCTAAACCCTCAACCCTTAATCTCTCAACCATTAAATCCAAGAAAACTCTCTACCCTAATCCCTAAACCCTCAACCCTTAATCTCTCAACCCTTATAACCTCTACCCTATATATTGGACCCTCAACCCTAATCCCTTGACCCTATACCCTATACCCTCAACCTTAATCCCTCAATCTTCAGCCCTCAACCCTTAGACCATAAACCTTTAAACCCTCTACCCTATACATTAAACCCTCAACCCTCAATTCTCAACCCTCAACTCTTAATCCCTCAAACCTCAATCCTTAAACCCTGTACCCTCTACTCCTTACATTGGACCCTAAACCTAATCCTTCAACCATATACCCTCAAACCTATACCCTAAACCCTCTACCCTCAACCAAGTAAACCCTTAACCCTAAACCCTTAAAACTTCTACCCAATACCCTCAACCAAATACCCTCTACCATCGACCCTATTCCCTCAACCCTCAAACCTTAAACCCTAATACCCTAGAAACAATCAACCCTATAGGTCCTCCACCCCGATCTCTCAACCCTATACCCTCAACCCCTATCAATTTATCTCTATCTATACTTATCACCTCTCCCCCCCTCCCTCCCTCCCACCCTCTCTAATTGTCTCTATCTACTGTCTCCCTCTTTCTACGTACCTCTCGTTCAATCAATCCCTACCACCCTCTCTCACTCCCTTTATCCATCTCTCTCTATGTCCCTCCCACTTTATCCCACTCTCTCCCACTCCCTCTCTCTCCCTCTCTCTCATGTCTCTCCCTGCCACCCCCCTCTCTCTCAAGTCTCTTGCTCTAGCAACCTACCTAAGTAACTCTCTCTCTGTCTCTCTCCCCTCTCTCTACCTATCCCTTCCACCCTACCTAGATAAGTCCATCTCAATCCACCCCCATATTTCTCTACCTCTATCAGGTCACTCCCTCCCACACCCTCTCCCTCTCTCAGGTCTCTCACTCTCACTCCCTCTCTCTCCCACTCCCTCTCTCTCACACACTCCCTCTCACTACCTATCTCTCAAGTCTCTCTCTCTCACCCCCCTCACACTCTCAAGTATCCCCCTTTGGAAACCTACCTACATAACTCTCTTTTTCTCTTTGTTTCTCTCTCCCCCCTCTCCCTCTCTCCATCTCTCTCAATTCTCTCTCCCTCCCTCTATCCCTCCCACCCTACCTAACTAAGTCCCTCTCACTCCAACTCCTTCTCTCCCACTCCCTCTCTCTTAAACTCTCACTTCCACCCCCTCTCCATCTCTCTAGACTCTCTCTCTCTCTCTAAATTCTCCCTCCCTTTAAATACATACGTAAATACATACATACATGTGTAGATACAATTTTACATACATACATACAATATTTATGCATTGATACATACAGGCATACATACATACATACAAGAATGCATGCATGACATACAAGCATACATGAACATACAAACATACAAATATATCAGTATAAATTCAATATATTGGCATTTAACATAAAGGAGGACATAACGCGAGCGCATTATAACACACTCATGTTATGTCTTAGTTGACATGTTTCCCACAGAAGCAAAAACAATGTCAAAACTGAAATATAACGTGAGCGCATTATAGCGCGCTCACATTATATCTTGCTTTGGGAATTCCTGAGCCTTAGGCTTGGTATTTGCCTTGGAATACCAACCCAAAGGCTTGGAAGGCATTCCCAACGACCAAAGATGTGTTTTCAAAAAATCTACCATATTTCACATAATCGATCGAGTTCGTGCTCACCGTCAGGATTGCGCATGGTTCAATATCAAAAAAATCAAACACATGGGTAATGTTGGGTTCTCTCTTAGCTATCTAACGATGTAATTTTTTTCACTTTCTAAAAATGTTAAGCCTTTCATCCATAATTTATTTTATTTGTATGTCTTTTTTTGCCAAAAAGTAGTGTTTGGTATTTTTTCATTATAAATTAATAGTTCATTGAATTTTCAAATAAATTACATTTTTATAAACTAGAATCGATTCTACAAATTTTTAAAAATAAATAAAAAATAAATCAATTAGTTTCCAAAATTTGTAGGGGTAGCATGACCAAAATTTTGTTTTTCAGGAAATGTCCACTTCGAAAATTAGTAAAAAATCAAATATTCATTAAAAAATTATCAGAAAAATTGTGCATCAACTGCATACTGCTAGCTAACTTCTAATCATTGTGATTTTAAAAATACTAGAAAAAAGTTCACCGTACGAGGGTCGTACAAGAGTTGCTATGTTATGTTTTTCTGACAAAAACAACACCAATTTGTGTACGTCCCTCTTTTGAACCCCTTAATATCAACCATTTTAAAAATAAATTAGTAGTTTAGAAAGTAGACTTAGAGCACTTCGATCCTTGTTTTTATTCCATCTCAAAATTTTGAGTGTAACTATCCTCAATTTCACGTCCAAGGTCAGTATTTCCTGATTTTAGAAAAAAGTTGTCCACTTAAGTCCCCTTTTTGGGAACCATCTTTGTGCACTTACCCGAGTTGTTCAGGAAATTTAAATATTAAGATCAATTTTTCTAGCAATAGTGGGCCTACATGATATAGTGATGATACCCCAAGTCTAAGAGAGCTAATCTATATTGATCACATTAGAAGAGTAGATGAAAAATGAGAGTAATACCTTCCATCTATTGATAGGGGAGATGATAGTGAGCTAAGAGGGTGTCTAATAGATTTTAAAAATCTTGATTTGGGAGGAGATGGTCTACTAGTAAGATGTACAACCACTAATATTGATAGGTACCTAGTAGGTAGGAGGGACATACCACTAACAAGTTTGGCCCTAAGTTGGATGAATGCATGGTTGGAGGTTAAGTAGAGGGGTTTCCATTTGTGTTGATGAGTCTTATTAGTGGTATCTTGATACTTGAAAATAATAGCATGGAATTGATAGATTATATGATAAAATTGTTGGAAGAAGAAAGGGTGTTTTCATGATGTTTCTATGTGTTGACATAGTTACACAAGGATCTACATTTAGTGGGATTGTATGGGTAGGTGTAACATTATGTCAGTGAGATTGCTACTAATTTTTGAATGGTATCTCATTGTAGTGGGTAGGATAGTGGTTGTAAAAGAGATTTAATAGTTTTTTGAGCTATATGCATATTGGTGAAGGATGAAAAGAGGATACATGATTTTATTCATGAGTACTAGATAATATCACCCTAGAAGACATCATGTGGAGGATATATAGGAGTGGAGGCATGGATGGATGATGTAGGAAACCTAGACTATACACAAATTGTGTGCTACTTGGTGGGCCACCACGAGTATAATATAGAGAAATATTAGCTAGATTAAGTGTTTTGGTAGTTTGGTATTCAATAGGATACCTCAACAACACATCTTGATAGGGCCACACATATTTGTATGTATGATAAAGATATATTTTATTAGGGACATCAACCACAATAATTTATGGAAGTGGATATTTGGTTGTAGTACCTAATTTTGGGATGGGTAATTAGTGATGGTTTGGAAAATGTAGGATGGTGGCAAGATTTTGGGCATGGTAGGAGTAGGTGAGGCTTGAAATACACATGATACATACAACACATAGTCCATGATAATGACTTGAGGATTTAGCCCAAGAGTGAAGGTGACAAAGAAAGATAGAGGGGAGGGTGAGAGGGAAGGTTCTAGAAATAGTGGAAAGGCATGGAGATGTTGGAGATGGGGGAGATGGAGACCCAAAAGAAATATAGATGATAGAGGGGATATAGGAGATGGAGGAATTAGAGGGGATGGAGAAGGGAAGATGCAAGATGTGTGGATAGGGATAGTGGTAGTAGGGACACCAAAAGTAGGCCCATCAAGGGTGGGATCATTAGGGACAAGGAGCTCACCTTAGTGAGTATAGGTGTTGATTTAGTGGTTAGAGATGTGACAATATTAGGGTTGAAGAGGAATAGATATAGGGTATAGGTAGAGAGAAATAAGGAAAGGTGTACCTTGGTATAGCACAACTTCAACTAGTGACCATTATAGCAGAGAGGTGTGGGTTAAGAATACAAATGAACACTATACAAGTAGGTGGGGATAAAATTAGAGTTGAGAGAGATAGTCTATCATCTCATTTGGATGGGATATAATCACATTTGGTTAGGAACTTGTAGAAATCAATGGTTTGAAAATTGAGAGGGGAAATATTAGGTACATGTGTAGTGGCTTTGATAGGAGAGAGGTATATAAAGGTCCCTACTCACACCACAAGGGACGACACAAGAATTTACAAACTTGATTATGGATTTGATGGATGTGTAGAGATCCATAAGAGAGGATAAATATTATGGATCTTCACTATATGAACTTAGGAAATACAAATAGAAAAGAAGGAAGCTACATATGAAGATCACTATAGTGGTTTTTAGGAACACTGGGGTCAATATTAGTGTTCATGGATTTTTTGAGGCAAGGCCCGCCACCACCTTCACTAGGTTCACCTCCACAAGAGGTTGTTGGAGATAGTGGGAGATATATATAAGGGGATATGGTGATGGACTTGTGATGAGTCCATTTTTTTGATGTATTTTCATTTTTTAGACAATTAAAATGATTTATCAATAATTTTGATATATTGCACATGCATATTTTTTTGACATATATAGAGAGATTGATTTTTATGTAATGTATCATTTATAATATGTGTTATGATGATGTTTTGATATGATTTTTATTATGGTTTTTAACAAATAATATGGTTCTACATGCATTTATTATCACGATTTGTGTGATCATTGTTGGATACATGTTTGATCTTGAAAATCTCCATATCTAATTTTCTTTTAATATTTTTTTATGGAATTCTATTTCCTCATGCTTCAAGTTACATTTTGAATGTGGTTTTCTAGAATGAGTTTAAAAGTGGCACATGACTTAAAGGTGGTTTATTCATAGTCACTCATACTTTGAGTTATAAATGATGAAGGTAAGAAATGATGTTAGTAAGGAAATGGAAGGTGATAGTGATTTATGAGATAGAAATAGATATGATATAGATATTGTTGATAAAAATTACATGCTTAGGAAGTAATTTCCATACAATTAGGAATTAAATTTTGTTATATCACTAGGACTTATGCACCATCATATAAGAGATCATCATAATGGTGTGCCAAGTACATGAAGGAGTAACACAAAATAAACAAGATGAAAATACTAAAATATCCCAATAAACATATTTTGAAGGCACACCATGATGTAATAAATTATGGTGACCTTAATGATATATTTTGTGGAATATTAGGGCTACACGGACAACAAAAAAATATTAAAAAAACAAGAAATCACAAAAAGAAACACAAAAACCTCTATCTCATTTACGAGAGTGGGAACCAAAGGAACTTTATAATTATGATAGTGATTAGTGACGTGTATAGATAATAAAGCAATGTGTTATATAGATTGGATAAGATTAATGATTGTAGAGGACCTTGCTATGATAAAACATTTGTGTGCTTAGGTAAGGTAAAACCCACAACTATGATATGAAGTATTTAAAATAGGGGGTTCATGCAACACTTAGGTGATATTTGGAAATGTTTCATGTGTGATTAGATTATGATTCTTAATTTATGTGGAAATAATATTTTTTATTGGGTTCTTGAAGTCATAAGCATGCTTTGGTTAATAAGGTGTATTGGGGATGTGTTCTAGGGTCAACCCAAAAGAGGGTATATGCCTAAGTGTAAAATGGGGTAAGTTCAAGGAATATTTTTCTTACATGAGCCAATGTTGGTATCCCCAAGTCTTGAAAAAAACCAACAGAGGAGTGATGGGTGGGTGCACGGGTAATGGGTCATACATAGTGAAATGATGTGAGGTAGTTCATGGGCATGGATTGTATATTTAGAAATCCAAATCAATAAAAGTAAATAAATTAAAGAAAGATTGTAACTCTATTAAGGGGGGTTGATGGGAAAATGAAATGGGTTGGAATGGTGTGAAGAGTAATCATAGGGAGGATAGCTAGCATTAAAGATGACCCTTGTAAACATTTTTTTTTATCATGGTACCTTCCCAAGGTGTCACATGAATATTTTTTTCCTTACTTTTTAAATTGTTTTAATTTCTTTCTTTTTAATATTTTCCTTTTGTAGATATTTTATTTTCTTTTATTTTTTTGATTTTTTTTAATTATTTTGATTTTACAAAATTACTACCACTATATTATGCATGATCAATTGAGCTGTACAATTTTTAGTAGTTTTTCTATTTCTTGACATTTTGGTGTAGCTAGTTTGTGCATTCCTAATCCATATTTGGCAATGATGACATAGGGACCTAACAAATTTAGTTTAAATTTTCCTTTCTTTTTATAACTTTGATTTGATTTTTTCTAACTTTATTTTAGTAAAAGGTCACTAACCTTAAATTCTCTAGTTTTGGTGTGCTTTTTATAGCTATGCCATAACCATTTATTATATTTTTTCGAGTGATTTAATGCATTGTGATTGTGTTCACCAAGTATTTTTATTCATGTATCTATTAAATTATATATTTTTTCTTATCAATGAGGTCATGAAAAGAGATGAACAACAATGATAAATAAAAATTAGAAAGTTTACCATAGTTCCAAAGATGGGGGAATAGGAAGTTACACTAGTGGGTGTGAAAAACCTATTTTGATAGGTCCATAGGGTAAAATTGAGTTAAAGGTGCTAATCATGAATATCATCATTGATAATATTTTTTAGGATTCTAATAATTGTTTTATTATATTCTTCATCTTGTATATTACCTTGTGATTAGTAGGTGTAAGGTAGAAAGGTATGTGGAACTCTAATTTTCACAAAGGAGTACAGTTGGCCATGGAATGGTGAAGCCAAACTCAATTAGAATATTTTAAAGTCAAATAGCCTCAATGGTGGCATTAAAAACACCTTGATACTTAACCTCAGTCAAAGAAAGATAAATGGTATGTTGCTTCTTACTCTGCAAAAAAATGGGGCCTTCAAACCAAGATGAAATTTGTAGCCAGATGTGGAGTTACCACCATCAATATTGCCATCCCAATCAAAATTTATATATTTTACCAAGTCTTGTCTGGTACCTACTCCATAGTGAATCCCATGTCGATGATTAAACTATATGTAATATAATATACATTTGGAAACTTTCTGATGAAGCTCGCATGGTTCCTACATAAAGTGTGAAACCATGTCAACTACAAAATAAATGTCAAGGTGAGTGTGAATAAAATAGATGAGGCTCCCAACAAGTCAACAATACAAAGTGGTATTAACTAGTGGAGTATAACACTTGGACTTAATATTGAATCCATAAGATCAATAACATACTTGGGTTGAGCAAGAGTGATCCTAGAAGAAGATTGTGTGATCTCAATCTCAAGAAAGTAGTGCAAAGGGACTAAATCAATCATATAAAATTTTCCATGAAGAGAATATTTAACTCTACCAATAATGGATGATGAAATCCCAAATAATCAAGTCCTGAACATAGAGAATAAGAAGCAAATGAGAGTCATCCTATCACAAATTTTAGACATTAAGATCTGAGTGGCACCTAGAGAATCCTATTGAGAGAGGAAATGAGTCCATCTTAGCATTCCAAGCCTGAGGGTCCTACTTGAGACCATAGAAGAATCCTGAACAAATCATTGTGGTTGCTCCATGTAAATCTCCTACCAAAGTTCCTCATGAAGAAATGAACTCTTCACATCCATCTAATGGAAAACCCATCTATGAATTGCAAAAATGGAAAAATTCAAGTGAATGGAGAAAATATTTTTGTGTAATAAACATGAGGAACTTGTGAGAAACATTTTTCCATAATTTGTGTTGTGAAATTATCCACAATTCCATCTACTGCATATTTATTCTAGTAGATCCACTTACATCAAAGAATTTTTCTTCCTATAGGAAGAGGGATTAGATCTCATGTGTGGTTCCTCATCAAGGAACTATACGCAACCTCCATTATTGAATCTCACATAGTAATTCTTGATTCTTCCTTAAATGATCATGGATCAAAAGTAGAGGCAATGCAAAAATGTCAAAGATGCTTATGTTGTGATGGAGTCCTTTAAGTTTTTGAAGGATCCCTAACAAAAGTGGTCGCAAATTGTAGAATCTATCAAGCCCACTATTGCAATGAGGAAGATGGGGATGAAGGATGAGAATCCACAACCTCAAAATTTGAACCCTACTAAGGTAGAATCCTGAGTTTGAGATAAGGTAGAATAATTAGAGTCACGAGAACCCAAGTCACTATCATTTGAGTCCATTATGGAGGAAGGATGAGGAAGATTAGAGGCCAAACCGGTAGATTTTTTCTCAAAGTGAACACTCCTCTTAATGAAAAGTTCATATATCTCTAGATCCAAAAGTCGATACCCCTTGATATAATCTGGATAACCAAAAAAGATGCAAGGACTACTTTGTGGCTACAAATCTGATGTAGAGCAGGGGTAGAATAATCTCAACCAACACAATTTAACACAATTCAATCACCTCTCAAGCCTCAAGACCCCAACAATGGTGGTTTACAAAAACTCTCTCATTTTCCCTTCTAGGTCTCCAAACCTATGTCTTCAAGCATATATTTTAGAAACAACCATTTTTCCATAGGACCGACACCTTTTTAGACACCCATTAGGCTTAAATTTAACATATCTCATTTGTGGCTAGGGTTGTTCTGGACCAAGTTCACCAAATTAGGTCTGCTACGCCAAAACTAGGCCAATTAGGCCACTTTTCCAAAGCATCTATAATAAATCCCATTTCCAAACACCAAAACTCCAAACCAATAGTCTTCACATGTCACATAGGATCTAATTCAATATATTTCATCATCAACCAACACTTACAAATTATTGTCCTACACTATCACTACTCTACCTAACCCTAACACATGAATATGTTAGGCTAGGGTTTGGACAAAAACCATCCTAACTCCATCCCATGCTCCAAAAGACAACAAAATCATTAAAAAAAAACCAAAATCCTCCATTCCACCAATTTTTTCCAAGATTCAATGGTGGAATGGGTTGTTATTCACATTTCTTGACTTAAAACCTTTGACACTAGGGTTTACAGGCGATCTTCAAAGAAATCCTTCAAACTACCTTTAATCAAAATTAGATTTAATGAAATCAAAACCAATTTGTAGGTGATTCAATGCTCCAACTATTTACATGTGTTTTAGATCATGACACAATTGTACGGGACATACAGAACTAGAAATCTATAGAAAACACAAAAATTCACCAGAAAATAGAGTATTTTATTATTGTTTTGTCCTCCAAATTCTTCAACAACCTTGCCTCAAAGTTTGTGAGGCTATTCAAATATGTTTTAACTAAATTCCAATGGTCTACAACTTCCATTCAAATAAATGACCATTCATATTCCCCACAAAGGCAAAATTGTCAAGTTGCAAAGCAACTTTTACATCATTTTGAAAATACTTACAAAACACCACTAAAGGAATATACATGACTCAAATATATCAAAGATGGTCTCTATTTGACCTTATTACATCAAATTCATGACAAAGCAAACAAAACTCAAGTCTAGACACCTAATTGCATCAAAAGACCAAAATTGACAAGCTGCCCCTATACCATACACCTGGAGAGAAAAGATTCTCACGTTCCACCTGAGATCAGCTCTTGCACTGATTTTCCATGCTTCTTAACATCTTCTTTAGAAATCCATGTGGCATCTTCAGGAGGTAAACCTTGCCACTCGACAAGATACTCATTGTAGACTTTGTGTCTTGTTCTTTTCACCTCTTTTGTGTCCAAAATTGCTTCAAGCTTCAATGGTTCAGTAGGTGGTAAATCTCTAACCCAATCATCATCAACAACATAAAAATCAAAACCTGTAACCACATCCACAAATCCCTTGAAAGGGTACAAATCAACAACATTAAAGATAGTGGAGATAGCAACTCCAGGAGGGAGTTCTATCTCATATGCATTAGCCCCAAATTTATGGACCACTCTGCAAGGCCCAATCTTCTTCATGAGCAACTTGGTATATTTTCCCTTTGGAAATATTTCCTTCTTTAGATGTGCAAGGACCAAATCTCCCACCTTAAATTGTACATCTCTTCTCTTCAAATCAACATGCTTCTTATACTTCTCCACACTTTTCTACAAATTTTATTTTACTTGCTGATGGATCTCTCTCAGAGCTTCTATGAATGCTTCCCCTTCAACACTTCTCTTCTCCATGCATTCCAAATCTCTAAGCTCAAAGAAACCTCTTGGTTTTAGACAATACACCACTTCAAAAGTACTTTTCCCTATGCTTCTATTAATTGAATCATTGTAAGCATATTCAGCTTGAGGAAGAACTAGGTCCCATTGTTGCCCATGCTCCTTTGTGAGACATCTCAAAAGGTTCCCAAGTGATCTATTGACCACTTTAGTCCACCCATCCATTTGTGGATGGTAGGTAGTACTAAAAGTCAAATTGGTTCCAAGTTTTCTCCAAAGTTTCCTCCAAAAGTGACCAATAAAATTTGAATCCCTATCTGAAACAATTATTAGTGGAAGACCATGAGTCCTGATTATTTCTTTAAAGAACAACCCTCCAAAATGAGAAGCATAATTTGTACACTTGCATGGAATGAAGTGAGCCATTTTAATGAACCTATCAACCACAATAAATACACTATAATAACCCCTTTGAGTCCTTGGTAGTCCTAATACAAAATCCATTGTTAAAATATCCCACACCACACTAAGAGTCTTCCTTCTGAACACCACACTGTGAAAGTTGCAATCTAAGAGACTTTTAAGCTTTGTGAAGAACTGCTGGATGCTATCAAAATCCCTAGGATTTAAGCCAACAAGCTCATTCTCCAACTGAAACCCTCTCATAGTATCCTGCTTCCCAAACAAAGACTCCAAAGTAGTCCAGATCTGATTGGGTGTAGTGTAAGACTCCAGATGGAAGAGGATATCTAAAGAAATAGACAAGCATAATGTCCCAAAAGCCTCATCACACCTATTAAACCATTTTCTCTTCTCAGCAGCACCTGTAGGTTCAACCTTTGTACCCATGGTCACCCTTTATAACCCTTTGTGATTCAAATGGATCTCCATTTGTTTTTTCCAGCCAAAGTAGTTGAATGAAGCAAGGGGTGAAATCTAATGTGAATTGTTGTGAATACAACATTATATACTCTCAAATAAAAAAATATAGCTCTTTGATCTAAAAAAAAAGGCCTAAATGCATGTTTCCCAAGAAGATAACCAAGGAAAAAAAATTTGAGATCAAATAAGAATATCAGATACCTGGTAAATATTCTAAAAAATCAAGTCTAAGATCTGTGTATAGAAATGAACCAGCTTTCTGAAACCTATTTGTTTGTGCAAAACGAAGTCCAGACGCAAAGGTTACGCCCCCCGAAGTGAAAACAACAACTTCAGACTTCAGAGGCTGAAAAAAGAAGCAAAACAAAAAAATTAGAAAAAAAAACTAGCACCATTGGAACAACGTCAGAATCAGCTTTCCAATGGTATCTTTTTTTTGCAATACGGAGACCGTATGCAAAACATATGCCCAATTTGGTGAAAACAACTCCAAATTTCTCAATATGGCCTCCAGAGCCCTCAGGGGCTAAAACAAATAAGAATCAAGTTCTATGTAGGACCAACCGCTAAGATAGGGGGCTAAAGCCACGGGCCCCTGGTCACACACGTGATCGCTACATGGCTTGAAGGGCAGGTGAGGGGCTGAGCGTCAGGCGCTAGGTCCTCCAAAGGACCTCCGACCAAGTTTTAAAGCCCACGGGGGCTTGCTGAGGGACCGATGGCACTGTGAGTAGCGGTGCACTGGCGGGTGGCTCGTGGGTGGCACCCAGGTGGCCATCGGATGGAAGGTGGGGCGACGGTCTACTTCTAAACTAAAGGCGCAAGTTTTATATGCCATTTTGATTTTATTTTTTTTCTCGATTTTCATAATTTTTCACCTTGAAACTCATGCTAGGGAGGTCGTACGACCTCTCTGGAAATTGTTTTTTGCCTTTTTTTCAAATTTCTCAAAAAATCGACGTAATGATAGGCATTTCTAGGTGTTTTGGGTGCTTTGAACACGATGGCGACACCCATTTTGCCCAAAAATGCATAGAAAAATTGCCTACCTCCAGATCCACAAAAAAGATACTTGGCTTGAAACCCTTGCATAAAAAAATCACTATGAGGAAATATCTCCAAAAGATGAATAGGTAGCCATAGGTCTGAAGCTCTGATACCATGTAGAAGTTGAGAAACCCAACTTCACAAGCCCCAAGAATGACCTGCATGCAATAACCTATTACAGAGAAAAGATGTCTAGAACCAAAGAAGATGTTCTGCAAGCCTCAAAGTAAAAATGCATTAAGAGAATCAATAATTACAAAGAGATCAATCCTTATGAAGGAGATCAAGAAACCCTAGTGTGCACACTTAATAATTAATAAATAATTATTAATGTGCCTAAGTTTAGCTTAAGTAAACCTAAAGGAATAAGTGACTTAATTAATTAACCAATATGATTAAATTAATTAAGTGGAATAACTTATTACTCTAACATTGGTAAGGGCTGATACAATCCTACATTAGAAGTAGAACCCTTGGCTCTTTGGAAAATTATGAAACTTTCAATAAACTTTCTGACATCTACTTGCATTTTTGCCCAAAAGTAGAACCTTGTTACCTGATCCAATGTCTTATCAACCCCAAAATGTCCTCCTAAGCTTCCATAATGTTTCTCCTTTATCAAATTTTCTCTCATAGAGCACCTTGGTATACATAACTGAGCTCCTTTAAAAAACAATCCATCTTGCAACAAAAAATCAGAATACTCATCATGGAAAGCATATTTAAATTGAACACAAACATAATATACCTCTTTAAAGTCATCATCTTTAGCATACATTTCCTTCAATGCATCTATTCCCATACTCTGAAGTTGGATTTCATGCACCAACATTGTCCTTCAGCTTATAACATCAACTACCTTGTTGGCTTGGCATTTTTTGTGCTTAATTATGAAGGTATAGCTCTGCAAATATTCAACCCACTTTACATGTCTCTGAATCAGCTTGTCTTGACTGTTCAAGAAACTCAATGCATGGTTGTCAGTGAACACTATGAATTCCTTGGGAAAAAGGTAGTGTCTCCACTTCTTAAGGGCCTGAACCATTACATACAACTCTAGATCATATGATGAATACTTCCTTTTGGCTTCATCAAGATTTTCACTGAAGAAAGCCACTAGTCTCCCTTCTTGATTTAAGACTGTACCAACTGTAAAACCACTTGCATCACATTCTATGGG
The DNA here is from genome assembly GCA_007115665.2 of Sequoiadendron giganteum. Taxonomy (NCBI): domain Eukaryota; kingdom Viridiplantae; phylum Streptophyta; class Pinopsida; order Cupressales; family Cupressaceae; genus Sequoiadendron; species Sequoiadendron giganteum. The sequence continues at coordinate 70,654,624 of CM021109.1, forward strand.
GAAAATCTTGTTGAAATAAGGTAAATAAAGTATTGGTTTTTGTGCCACTCTAGTTTTCAGATATTCAAAGCTCCTTTCTACCTCATTAGCCCATTGGAACTTCTTTCTTTTATCTCCCTTAATGGTGTCAATGATGGGTGAGAAGATGTGACTAAAATTCTTGATGAATTTTCTATAGAAACTTGCAAGCCCATGAAAGCTTCTTACCTCTCCTAGTGACTTTGGAGTTGGCCAACTAATTATTGCCTCTACTTTGGTGGGATCCATCTTCAATGAAACCTTGGAGATCACAAAACCAATATACACAAGCTCTTCTTTCATAAATTCACACTTTTTGAGATTTATCATCAACTTCTCCTCATTCAAATTCTGCAAAACCATGCTAAGATGCTACAAATTTTCTTCCTTTGTCTTGCTAAACAAAAGAATATCATCTAAATATACAACAAATTTCTCAAGGAAAGTATTAAACACTTAATTTATGAGTCTCTTAAATGTACTTGGAGCATTTGACAATCCAAAGGGCATTACCATCCACTCATATAGACCTTCATTAGTTTTAAATGTTGTTTTCCATTCATCACCTTCCCTTATCCTAATATGATGATAGCCGCTTTTTAAATCTATCTTTTAAAAATAGCATGCACCACCCAAACAGTCCATTAGATCCTCCATTCTAGGTATTGGGAACCTATATCTAATGGTTATTTTCTTTATTTCCCTAGAGTCCATACACATCCTCCAATACCCATCCTTTTTAGGTGTTAAAACTGTAGGGACAACACAAGGGATCAAAATTTCCCTAATTAGGCTTTTATCCAACAATACTTGAGCTTGTCTTCTTATTTCTTCATTTTGTTTAGGGGTCATCTTATATGCATCCTTGTTTGGAAAATTGGCACTAGGGATCAGGTGTATATGATGGCTGACATCTCTAATGGGAGGCAAAGAACTTGGTAATTCATCTACTAAAATGTCCTTGTATTTTCTTAACAAGGCTTGAACTTCACTAGGGATACCTTCCACCTTATTTTCTGCTAAAACAGATTTGGATTTAGGTCTGATTACTAAGGCAAATCCCTGACCTCCTTCTTCTTTCAATGTCTTCAAGAATTCTTTCTCCCCAACTACCATAGCACTATACCCAACTTTTTTTCTAAACCCTCATCTTGTAGTGGTGTCAAGGTGAAAGAAGTTCCATCCTTATCTATCATGTAGGTGTTCTTCTCCCCATAATGTTTTTCCTTTTTGTCATACTGCTAGGGTCTTCCTAGGAGCAAGTGACAAACATCCATAGGGATGATGTCATAAAGTATTTTGTCTTTATAACCCCCAATATTAAACTCTACCCATGTCTACTCATTTACCAAGACTTTTCTACCTTTGTTTAACCATGACACTTTTTATGGTGTGGGATGAGGATTTATTTTCATATTCAATTTCTCTACCATTTCTAAGGACACCAAGTTATCAGTAGAACATGAATTAACAACTACTTTGCATACCTTTCCATGTGACTTGCATGTATTCCTAAACAAGGATTTCCTTTATGGAGGCTCTTTGGCAGTTGGCACCTTGATAAGTGTTCTCCTCATCATCAAACACTCACCAACATGTTGAGATGGTGGATTGACACTTTCATTATCTTCTTCAAGCACAATATGAGTTCTTCGTTCACCTCCATGGGAACTTGAAGCTTTCTTGTCCGAGCACTTGCATGCTGGATGACCAAATTGAGTACAATTATAGCATCTACCTGAGAATGTATTTGACCCTCTCCCTTGTCCACCAAATCTACCTTTGCCATTAGGTCTTCTTCCTCTGAAATTTCCTCTGGAGTCACCATTTTTCTCTTGTTTTCCACTTGATTCTCCTTGTTGCCTTTGTGTTTGTCCTCTTCCACCAAAGTTTCCTCTACCTCTGAAATTATTTCCCCTGCCTCTTCCTTGTTGCTCTTGTCTTATTTTTATTCTTTCCTCTACCTTGATAGCCAATTAAAAACATTCTTCCATTGTCTTTGGGGTAGTGAGGTTGATTTCATCTTGAATATTGTACCTTAGGCCATTTAGGTACCTTGCCACCTTTTCTCTTTAATTATCTACATGTCTTGCTTGATGCTTAGCCTATGGAATTCGTCAACATATGCCATGATATCCAAATCCTTTTGTCTTAGGCTCTTCAACTTTCTAAATCTCTAGATTTCATAATCAACAGGTAGTAATTGTGCTTTCACCTTAGCTACCATTCTATCCCATGAATTTATCTTTGATTTTCCCTTCTTGAATCTTTCATCTTGGACATAGTTCCACTATGTTAGGGAAGGGCCCTTCAACTTAGTTTTAGCAAACTTTACCTTCTTATTGTCTTCTACTTCTTCAAATTCAGAGAAGTTATCCAAAGCATCTATCCAAGACAAAACTTCCTCACTTTCCATCTTTCCACCATACATAGGCACTTCAAATTTCACCTTTGGAGATTTATCCCCCTTGACAACCTTTAGAATCTTGACCATTCTTGCTTCTTCAGGGTCCATTTCCTCTTCTTCATGGACTCCTCGTTGAGGGTTCTCGCTCTCACCCTCATCCTCCTTGTCACTTTGGTCACCACTAACCACATCTATTCTTTGGTTCTTCTCTAGGGCTTCTATTCTAGCAAGGGTAGCTTCCTAAGACTCCTTATAAAGTCTCACCTCCTTTGCATATTGTTCCTTCAGTTCTTTGACTTCTTTGGCCATTGGATTATTCTTTGGAGGCATCTTACTTATGCCAATTTTGATTCACTTTTCCCACTTTCAATCAAAACCTATGCTTTGATACCACCTGATGTAGAGCAGGGGTGGAATAATCTCAACCAACACAATTCAATTACCTTTGAAGCCTCAAGACCCCAACAATGGTGGTTTGTATAAACTCTCTTGTTTTCCCTTCTAAGTCTCCAAACCTATGTCTTCAAGCATATCTTTTAGAGTGTAGACACATAAAAATGACCAAGGCTTGCAAGCACTATTTTACCATTTTTCATCCTAGCATAATTATGACTTTGTATTATGTTTCTAACCCACATTCAACTATTTATTAAATAATTTATTTATTTAATGTGTCACTAATTATCAAAGTCTTCTCATAATTAAATAAAGTTCTCAATTTATTTATTTAATCTTTATCATTAATGTCCTCTTGATTATTAAATAAATATATTTTAATATATTTATTTAATATGTCACTAATTCCTAAATCCTCTTTTAATTAAATAGATTTATTAATTTATTTAATTAATTAACTACCTCTTCTAAATTAAATAATTATTCCTAATTATTTGATTGCCTTATGTGACATATCCGTCTTTTTAAATAAAATAATTTATTTAAAAATGACTTCACATAGTTAACTGATTCTTCTTTTAGTAAATAATCTTAAATCAATTATTTACTATCTCACAAAATCCATATTTTGAATTAATTTTAATTCAAAATGGAAATATTCTTCTACAAATCAAGTAATTGCTAAAATTACTGATTTTCTAAAAATCTCATCTTCTTATCTTTTGATTTTTACCAATTTCACCTCAATGTCATGTTTATTCTCCATCATTGATTTAATTTCCTAAATTAAATATTGTCCACACATTTGGAAATTTTACCCTAACCCTAATTGAGAGTTGCCATTTTGAATCTTGACCTTTGATTCTAGGGCATTTTCCCAATCTCTCATCTCATCTATCCGTTCAAGATTGCATTTTCTATAAAATGGCAATCTTGTCCTCATTTTTGACATCTTTTATTATTATCTCTTAGAAATCATCTTATCTCTTAATATCTTTTGCATCTTGAATCTTGAATCTTAATCTCTTGCATTTAATATTGTCATTTTCATTGTTTGCATCTAGAATTAATTTCTTTTTGCAACAATACTACAAAAATCCTTCAAAGCTTTGTTTAGGATTAGGCATTATAGAATTTTCTCAACAAATCCAAGGGCACATTCTTCATCACAACAAGCTAAGGAGGTGCAATGGAGGTCAACCATGGAGGAGAGAAGATTGGGTGAGATTGTTCATTGTTTTCATTTCTCGTTTATCTCCTATGCATTTCATTTCTTGATTGGATTATTTAATATTGCATGCATGTGATACTAACAAAATCTATCTTGCTTGAAGAAGATAATGAAAGTGTCAATCCACCATCTCAACATGTTGCTCCTGAGATTGGTGAGTGTTTGATGATGAGGAGAATAGTTATTAAGGTTCCAGTACCTTTTTAGACACCCATTAGGCTTAAATTAATATATCTCATTTGTGGCTAGGGTTGTTTTGGACCAAATTCACCAAATTAGGTTTGCTACACCAAAACTAGACCAATTAGGCCACTTTTCCAAAGAATCTATAAGAAATCCCACCTCCAAACACCAAAAATCCACACTAGTAGTCTTCACATGTCACATAGGGTCCAATTCAATATATTTCATCATCAACCAACACTTACAATTTTTTGTCCTACACTATCACTACTCTACCTAATCCTAACACATGAAGATGTTAGGCTAGGGATTGGACAAAAACCCTCCCTCCTAACTCCATCCCCTGCTCCAAAAGACAACAAAAGAATTAAAAAAAAACCAAAAGCCTCCATTCCATCAAGTTTGGCCAAGATTCAATGGTGGAATGGGCTATTATTCATAATTCTTAACTTCAAACCCTTGACACTAGGGTTTATAGGCAGTCTTCAAAGAAATCCTTCAAACTTCCTTCAATCACAATGAAATTCAATGAAATTAAAACTAATTTGTAGGTGATTCAATGCTCTAACTATTTACATGGGTTTCAGATCATGACACAACTGTACGAGGCCATACAAAACTGGAAATCTACAAAAAACACAAAAAATACCAAAAAATAGAATATTTTCTTATTGTTTTGTCCTCCAAATGCTTCAACAACCTTGCCTCGAAGTTTGTGAGGCAATTTAAACATGTTTTAACTGAATTCCAATGGTCTACAACTTTTATTCAAAGAAATGACCGTTCATATTCCCACAAAGCCAAAATTTTCAAGTTGCAAAGCAACTTTTACATCATTTTGAAAATACTTACACAACACCACTAAAGGACCCTACATGACTCAAATATATCAAAGATGGTCTCTATTCAACCTTATTACATCAAATTCATGAAAAAGCACACAAAACTCAAGTCTAGACACCTAATTGCATCAAATGACCAAAACTAAAAAGGTGCCCCTGCACCAAAATCCTTGCTCTTCTTTGGAGGGATGTGTGCCCAAGCAGGGGAGCCGAAAACTTGAAAATGTTGCACAAATAGTTTCTAACCATAGAAAGCTTTAAAATGAGTGATACCCTTCAATTCCTTGTGGGTAAATTGACTCTAAATGTGTGTAGCACAATTAATGGCTTCACCCTAATATGTTGGACTTAGAGAATGAGAATGAATCATACAACTATCCATCTCCTTCAAGGTCCTATTCTTCCTTTTGACAACACAATTTTGTTGTGGTTTGTATGAAACTGAATGTTGAAGATCTATCCCTTCAACAGAATAAAATTACACAAGATGATGATTCACATATTCTCCACTATTGTTAATGTGGAATAGCTTGACATAGTTTTCATATTACTTCTCATCATGAGCCTTAAATTATTGAAACTTTTCAAAGAATTCATTCTTCTACTGAAGCAAGAAGACCCAAGTATGTTTGGAGTAGTCATCAATGAAGGAAAGTACAAAGTGAGCCTTATTGAAAGAAAAAGTTAGATATGGACCTGAAAGATCATTATGAACCATTTGAAGGACTAATGAGGCCCTCTAATAATTTCCTTTATAAAAATTATCTTTTGGATGCTTAAACATAGCATAACCTAGACACAGACCATCTAAAAATCTGATTTGAAGGAGTTCTATGACCATATCTTGTGAATTGAGCTACTAAAGATAGCAGTAGTTAAGATGGAAAAAAACTCATACCAAGCTTACTTAAAATGAAGATGAATGAGTGAGTAATGCCATAGGAGAACATCGAACAAAGTGAGAGAATGCATATAACCGAGACTCATGATTGGCTTGTACCACTACAACAAGGCATCATCCTAAAGATATTTGATCACAATTGTATCAAGAGAAAACTCAACTTTCTTACCCTTTCCAAGATGAGTGATTTAGTAGAATGAAAGAAGGTTGGAACACAAGTCAAGAAAAAAAAGAACATTCTTGAATTCCCCATAATCCATGTCAATCAAACCTTCTACAACTTCCACTTAAGTATCATAACTTGTAAGAATGTGTGACACTATACAAGAATCCAATGAAGAAAACTTTTCTCGATCAAAACCCATGTGATGTGCAACACTAGAGTCAAGTATCTATTGTTGCGAATATTTTGTTGCTGCAACAAGTTATTTTCCTTTCCATTTTCTTCATTTTGAAGAAGTGGAAGGAGATTCTTCCTATTTGTAGGAAGATGGAAAATTGATGTGATATTTACTGATAATATTTTGGAATGGATCCATCAATGTCGTAAATTAATCCTTTGCCAATTAGTTTACTCCATGCTTTTATTTTCCATGTTGCATAGTTATGTGGAGTTAAAAAAGGAAACTTATGATGACCCATGAAAAAATTGAGAGCACAAGAAATAACTCAAAGAAAATCACACAAAGCAACCCCCCCAAACAACTCAATCAAATAACCCCCAAAAAAAAATATTTGGGACTTCCTACTTAATGAAGTTACAATTACCACTTGGAATAAAAGTCTAAGTGGAATTTGGATCTCAATTCTTACAATTATAAAAATAATACTAGATCAAATTATGATCAATGCAATACAATTTCCAAAATAAGGCTATATGTTGAAAGTATAATTTTTTCTCACAATGACTATAAATTGATAGAACCATTGTGAATTACACAAAAAATTATGCACTTTTAAAAAAAATGCACCTGAAAAGGAGTTTTTATGAGCTGGAATAGATCCCTAGAAGTTCCCAAAACAAAAACAATTTAGCAAAACCTATGAAAAAATACAATTTTTAGAAAATATGTGCATCAAAATTAGAAACCATCAACACCAACACATAAAGCATGAAAAATTAGCCCAAATAAAAAAAATTGCTAGGAAAAAGGAGGTTGTGAGCCAAATATATGAGTCTTCAAAGTTGAACTACAAAATCAAAATTTTTAATGGAGAGGTGGCGAAAAAATCAAAAGCCACCCATTGATGTCATCATGGCTAAGTTGGAAAAAAAATTGTCAACTTTGGAGGTGCCACCAAATGTGGAACTCCTCTAGCTAGTTTAACCTCTGCTAAATATACAACCTTTGCTATATTTTAAAGACCTGCCAAATATGCCACCAAATATGGAAAATATGTAGAAGTTAAGGGTTTTGTTAAAAAACCACAAAATTTTGTGGACATGTACAATCATATTATAGAGGTTGGGTCATACGGCCCAACCAACAAATTTTTTTTCCTCTGAGAGCAACTTTCTCCAAATTGATGATTTGAAAGTCTATTAATATAGGTTTATGAGCCTTTTGAGTATGATGGAAAGGTTAGATTTACCCAAAATTCTCCAAAAATATGGCTACCTTTTGGATCTAGCAACCAACACCGAACTTTGAAGCCTTGCAAATCTGGCCTCGAATTTCCAAATAAGACAAAACAAAAGGAAAAATTAACTTTCTTAAGCACTTTAGATGTGATGGTAAGCTTAGATCTGATCAAACAAGCTTTGAAAATGCACCTACAATACACAGACACAAAATTACCCCCTCAGAATCTGGTATTTTTATCACACCCTTTTTATTCTTAGGTCATCCAAGGATGCAAGAGAAGAACATACTCAATGTTTCAAGAAAATACAAGATTTGCACTCAAGATCTCCTAAAAGACTAGCTATAGGCACGCAAATTTCTATGATACCATGTAATATTTTATTATGGAGATAACCACTCAAGATCTAAATTCCTATGGAAAGAAAAAGATACTTAGAAGATAAATATGATAAGAATAAATTATATTCCTATCAAAGAATGCAAGTAGAGTGGATGTACAATGTGTGAGAGACCCTTGGTTATATAGCCAAGGCGCGACATAAAGTGATAGGATATTATGTGTATCCTAAGTATACTTAAGTGATAATATGTGAAGGGACCTAATAGTGTAACTAGTTAGGTAATATTCCTATTCACACCAACACATACCATCTTGGAATTAATTACTAAGGGCCAAGAGGCCCATAGATTCCAAATAACATCTAAAGTTATCTATGCTCATGGGTTTGGTAAATGAATCTATAAAATTCATAAATTTTTCTACATTTTTTAGCTTCACCCTACCATCCATGACCATGTCTCTCAGAAAAATGACATTGAACATCTATATGCTTAGTTCTAGCATGAAATCTCAATTTCTTTACTAGGAAAACTACACTCAATGTCACAATCAATAATAGTTGTTCCCTATATTAACCTAATGCATAAAAAATATTTTAATACAAATAGATTCTTTATAGGCATAAGTTTCCACCATATACTCTACCTTTGTGGTAGACAAAGAGACTCTATCTCTTCGCTTACTCATCTAACTTATCAAACTGTAGTGTAGGAAAATGCATACCCTTGCATTTTCACACCTGTTTGGGTCCGCCTTGCTTTATTTATCCTTCTTTATGTCTTAATTGGTCCTATTTTGTGTCCACAAGCCTAATAAACTACATCTTTTTCTAGCTAATCCCGATAATCATCAAAGGGAAAATGATCATTTAATGATTTTGTCGGTGTGTCCTTGATTTTTGGGTTGGGACTAAAATGCCGCCTAGGGCGTCTTAGTCCCCCAAAGGTCTTGGGACCCTAATTTTGAATACACCTGAAAAGGTTCCTTTTTGGAGTTTGTGCCCTGATATTTGAGCCTCGAGACTAAGATTACACCTAGGGCATCTTAGTCCTCCTTGGCTTATTTTTGTGATTCAATTTCAAATTCTACGGGATTTAACCCCCTTTCACTAATGTTTTCCTATGTTGGCTTGGTGTGATGTAATTTCAGGATATTAAGCATAGATAAGTATAAATACAAGGTTCCTCCACTCATTTTCATATATTATCTCATATCTAAGCAATCTAGCAACTTGAATATTCATTCTGAAGGAAAGTTTGTGAGATCAACAGAAATTCTGCAAGCATTTTGAGCCATCATCAAGATTCAAGCATCATATCAAAGGATATTCTTGCATCATGTATGTTTTTGTTCTAACATGTGTGATGTAGGTTTTTGATTCAACCAAGCAATTCAAGCAAGCTCTATCAAAGCATTCCATTGATTCAAGATCTATATTCAAGCTAGCCATTTCACACAAGGTTGTAGACTTTACAACAAGGGTTTGGTGAGTTGTAAAATTGCATGTTGTTCATTCATCATTTCCCTCCTTTATTCCATTTCATTTCAAGGTTTAATTACCAACAAGGGGTTTGACCAAGGCAAACCCCCATTTACTAACAATCAACAAGTTTTTCCCCTCTTGTATGCTTGCGATTGCAGATTTAGGTTGAAGACTTGAAGATCATTTGGAGTGCAAGATTGCAAAGTTTCAAATTTGCATTAAATAGTTTCCATCTTCACGAAAACTCACTTACAGGTCAAATCTAGAAGTTTAAGAACCTGAGATCTGAGAGCAAGAAAGTGCAGACCTTGGAGCTTAGGACCACATTCAAAGTTTGTAGAAATATAGAATGGGACTAATACGCCACCTTGGGCATATTATTCCTCCCAGGGGTATTTTTTAGAGATTCTTTGAGATTCTATTTCGAGATTCAAAGATTCTGCATCTGCCTCAAAAAATAGCAGCGAGACTAAGACAACATTAAGGGAATCTTTATCCTCACTGGCATATTTTGACAGCTTCTTTGCATTTCTGGAATCCTCAACACATCTCCAAACAATCTAGGTACACATCCTATCTTGTTGTTGCATAATTTCATCATTTGCGTCCCTCATTTAGCCTGCATAACTAGGTTTTGTAGGTTGAATTCTTATTTGTCTTTTCCAAGAATTTGCTTGGTGGTGAATGATCCAAGACGATCTATGAACCTTGAAATATCAATTGTCTCCAATGCTCAAGAAGTCAGCACCATGGTGTAATGCTTGAAAGCATGATTCCAACACCGCTTGCATAACAGAAAATGGAGTCCGTACACAAAAGTTTTAGTCGGTCAAAATTTGGTCAAACCTGGATGAGGGGCTCATTGTTGGGGTTACCGTACAAGAACGTTTCAGATTTAAAGTCTAAAATTAGTAGTGCCTCAGTGACTTTAATTTCTAAATCACTCCAGAAGCACTAACAACTATGCCATAAAGCTGAAACACGCATAGTAGTTCTCCCCCATTGATCCTTCTGAGAAAAGCATTTTGAGAAAATATGTCTCAACTTCCAGCTTGAAACCTCTATTTTTTATGGCTTGGCGAAAATAAGGTGTTTTAGAAGTTTACCACTATATCGCGCTTGGCCTCATCTCAACCTTAATCGCTTTACCACGGTAGTCATCTCTTACCTTGGCGGTACCACGATGGAAGGGTGGCAGTTACCTCTTTATCGCTTGTAGTCACATTCCTAACCATGGTGATTGCATTTGCCTTCACTCGGCCTATCTGGCTGGTCATCACCATACCATAGGCAGTTAAGCCCTTGAATGCAGTGGTGGTGGTGTGACCTCTTGTGGTCGCCTTGTCCGCTACCACCTTACCACTGGCGATGGGTCCACTCACCATGGTGATCGTGGTGAGACCACTAACAGTCTAGCTGACGGTCACCGCCCTACCACGGGGTGGTCTGTCAACCACCATGGTAGCGCAGTTTGACTACCAATAGTCACCATGGTCGGTTACTTCATTATCGCGGCTTGTGTCAACCCAGATGGCAGTAGCGTGGGATGGTTAGTGGATGCGCTTGGTGAAGTCTATGGGTGAGCTCCATCGAGCTCACCACATTACCACAGGCCGACTCGGCTGGTGCTCCGATAGCACAGACAGGTCTTGGATGAGCTCGGTTGGCCAAACCGCCATACCGCGGATGGGTTGGTTTGACTTAGCGGTAGAGTGGGGAAGCTTGAGGGAGCTCGGTCAGGCTCACCCAATTACCGTGGGTGGGTTGACTCAGCTTGGCAGTGGAGTGGTATGCGCGTAGGGAGATCGGATGAGCTCGGGACTGTGTTTGACCGAGTTGGACTCGGTGGTAGGAGTGATAAGCGAATGCAATTCAGACAAATGGCAGTTTGACTGCTTCTGGTTGGCCAAAGGATTTTGTGGCAACAACAGTAATTACAGGTCAACTTTGGCTGGCGTTCAAGACCCAATTTGGGTGGTGGCATTCATGCCTGGGTGGCTGGATGCAAGAAGATCGACATGGGCTGATCGATTGCATGATTGGATCAGAGATCGATGTACCTTGTGATCAGTGGTTGATTGAGAAGAATTGAATGCAATGTATGACTTATCAAGTCGAGTACAATATTGCATGAGAGAGATAATTCGAACTGTATGTTTAGAGAAAACATTGCAATAGTGAGATAGTTCTAATAGTGCTGCTATGAGCTGATTAGAGAAAGACTGTATATTGTATGTAACTATTTTGTTATTGTAATACAATTGTCTTGACTTTGTGTGGTGGGTTTCTTACCTGAAAAGGTTTTCCCACGTATATCCTGTGTCAACTGTGATTGCTTATTTTTTATTGTCTTTTCTATGTTTTTTGTATTTATCTCAAATAGTTTTGAAAGCTATTAGGAATCAGTTTATGCTCTTCTCCTCTATTGTATTAGTGTTAAGGTAATGTATTCTACACTATTGGGTCATTAAATCCTGCATGTTTTTCCCTTCAAGTGGTATCAGAGCTTGGCCCATTGTGTTATCCTTGAGAGAAAGCTCGGTTTTTTGTGCTAATACTATTTCAGTGGGAGTATTACATTGTTAAAACTTGTTTCAGTTTGAGATGACAAGTACATCAAGTAGAGTAGACATTGAAAAATTTAATGGCAGCAGCTTTGATTTGTGGAAAATCAAAATGGAAGACTTGCTGGTGGATAGAGACCTTTGGATTGCAGTGTCTAGAATGAAGCCACAAAGCACAACCCAAGAGGCTTCAGATCTTGCTAATAGAAAGGCAAGAGGTCTGATAAGACTGAGTCTAGCCGATTATGTTCTCCTGAATGTTCATGAGGAGCAGTTTATAGCTTCATTGTGGAAGAAGCTTGGTGATATTTATCAGGGAAAGTTTCTGGTAAAAAAGTTATTCTTGAGGAAGAAGTTGCAATCCTTGAAAATGGATGAAGGTGCATCTGTTGTAGACCATCTGAACTCATTTAACATGAGTGTTACTCAACTGGTGTCTATAGGTGTAAAGACTGAGGAGGAAGATCGTTGCATGCTCCTGTTGTGTTCATTACCTGACAGTTGGGATCATCTGGTGATGGCTATTGGAAGGACAACCACTGCATTCAAGATGGATGACGTGGTTGCTTCTCTCTTGTCTGAAGAAATGCAAAGGAAGTTTTCTGAGATGGCCAAAGAGGCTCTTGCTATTCGAGGTAGACCAAAGAAGAAAGGCAAGAAGAAAGACAAGAAGTCAAAATCCAACTATGCAGGGAGATCAAAGTCTCCTAATAAAATGTTCAAGGTGAGATGATGGAACTGTGGGAAACCTAGTCATATTAGGAAGGATTGCAAGGAGAAGAAGAAGAAAAAGAATTCTTCTAATAATGAATCTTCTCAAAGTGATGCAGATGCCTTCATTGTAGCAGCCTTGAGAACTCACGCATCAGACGATTTCTGGTTGGTTGACTCAGGTGTGTCTTTTCACATAACGTCCAATAGAGAATGGTTCTCTAAATATGAGAAGTATGATGGTGGAAAGGTGTACTTGGAGAGTGATTCAACGCTAGAGATAATTGGTAGAGGAAGAGTGAGAATTTAGTTTCCTGATGGGAGAGTCAAAGGTATTGGTGGCATACTTCACATACCAGGTCTCGCTCGAAATCTTCTTTATGTCAGTAAGTTAAATGATGTTGGTGTAGAAGTTTCTTTTTCAAGGGTTGTAAAATGGCTAGAGGTGCAATGGTTCTAGCTAAGGGTGTTCGTACTGGCACTCTGTACAAGCTGGATGCACCTCCTATTCTTTGTAACAGTGCCTCTGTAAATCCATGCATTGTTGCACCTATAGAGAAAGATGAAGACACTTCTCTGGCTGTAAATGCTATGGAGGTAAAACTCCCAGTTGAGAAGACTATGCTATGGCATCGTAGACTTGGTCACATAGGTGAGAAAGGTTTAAAAACCTTGAAGAATAAAAATCTTGTAGAAGGGCTTGATTATTGTAACCTTGAGTTCTATTTTTGTGAACATTGTATCTATGGAAAACAACACTGTGTTTCTTTTTATTCTAGTCCTCATAAATCTTCTGGTATACTGGATTATGTTCATTTAGATGTGTTTGGTCCAGTTAATGTTCCTTCATTATCAAAGTCTAGATACTATGTTTTTTCTATTGATGACTGTTCAAGAAGGGCATTTGTATACTTTCTTAAAAGTAAATTAGAAGTGTTCAGTCAGTTTAAAGAATTTAAATGTTTGGTAGAGAATTAGACTAGAAGAAAAATTAAATGTTTGAGGACAGACAATGATGATGAATTTTGTTCTGCAGATTTTGAAAGGTATTGCACTGATCATGGAATTAAAAGGTACAAGACAATGCCTTACACTCCATAGTAGAATGGAGTTGCTGAAAGGTTGAATAGGATGCTGATGGAAAAGGCAAGGAGTATGCTAAGTGGTGCTGGTATGGAGCAGAAGTTCTAGGCTGAGGTTGTGGCTATAACATGTTATCTAATAAATATATCTCCTTGTTGTGCTCTTGTTGATAAAATGCCTTTGGAATCATGGTCTAGTAGGAAGCCCTCTTTGAGGCATGTCCGTGTGTTTGGCTATGAGGCATATGTTTATGTTCCAAATGAAAAGAGATCTAAATTGGATAACAAGGTTGTCAAATGTATTCTCATCAGCTATGGAGTTGGTGTGAAGGGATACAAGCTTTGGAACCCTGTTACTGAGAAGGTTTTGTACAACAGAAGCGTGATATTTCATGAGTTAAAACCTTCAATAAGTGATCAACAGCTTGAGACAGATCAAAGTGACAAACAGAAGGATGTAGTTGAGATTCCCCAAACTCCACAAAGGGAAGAGCTACATGGTGTACCTAAGACTGAGGAGAGCTCAAGAAGCTCCAGAAGTTCTCATGATGAAGAACAACCTCAGCCTATAAGAAGATCTACATGAGAAAAAAGGCAACCTGAGAAATATAAGGCAAGGTTGGTTGCAAAGGGATTTTCTCAAATTGAGGGAATTGATTATGGAGAGATTTTTTCCCCTGTAGCAAAGTTGACATCATTCAAATTTTTGTTATCATCGGCAGCTGTATATTATTTTGAAATTTAATAGATGGATGTGAAAACAATGTTTCTTTATGGTGAGGTGGAAGAAGGAATCTACATGTCCTAGCCTGAGGATTTTGTTGAAAGAGGTAAAAAAAAGATGGTTTGTAAGTTAAATACATCTCTCTATGGTTTAAAACAATCTCCTAGAATGTGGTACCAAAAATTTGACACGTTTGTGTTGTCAATTGGGTTTGTGAGATCAAAATATGATCACTGTATTTATTATAAATCTAAGAATGATCGTGTGCTTGTTATTACCCTACATGTGGATGATATGTTATTCATTGGAAATAGCAAGACTATGATTTCTGATCTTAAATCTCAGTTGTATGCAAAGTTCAAAATGAAAGATCTTGGTGCAGCTAGGTACATTCTTGGAATGGAGATAACTGGGGATAGAACAAGAAGAAAGATTTGGGTCAATCAGAGTAAGTATGTGAAACAATTCTGGAGAGGTTTAGCATGGATGATCACAAGCAGCTTGTTCCAATCATGCATGGAACTAAGATGTCTATTGAATACTATCCAAATTCTGCTACTGAGATGGAGGACATGACCAATGTACCTTATGCAAGTGATGTTGACAACTTGATGTATGCTATGGTCTGCACATGACCAAACATTGCCCAAGTAGTGGGAGTTCTAAGCAAATTTATGGAAAATTCGGGAAGATCACATTGGGATGTTGTGAAGAGAGTATTTAGGTATTTGAAGGGGACTTCAGACTACACCCTATGTTAACATTGCAATTTGATTGCATCACAGAGGAATCTTAGCATTCATTGATATGTTGATTTGGATTGGGTAGGGGACATTGATAACAGGCGATCCACCAGTGGATACACTTTCATGCATAATGGTGGAGCAATCAGTTGGATGAGAAAGCGACAGGTTGTAGTTGCTTTATCCACAACAGAGGCAGAGTACATCTCTGCAACTCATGCCTATAAGGAGGCTATTTGGCTAAGGCATTTATGTTCAGACTGGATTTAATGCAGGGTAGATCACTATTTTTTGTGACAGTCAGAGTGCCATTTGTTTGGCAAAGAATCTGAATTTTCATGCCAGGACCAAGCACATTGATGTGCAATATCACTTTGTGAGGGACATGGTTGAAGATGGCTAGGTCAGTCTGGAAAAGGTGGACACCTTGAAGAATGTTGCAGATGCTTTAACAAAGCCAGTCAGCACAGACAAGTTCATATGGTGTGCATAATCAATGGGCCTTGGGGCCTATGACAGAAAATAATTTTTCAAATCATGGGGGAGTTGGAAGTGTTCGCCAAGTGGGAGCTTGTTGAGAAAATATGTCTCAACTTCCAGCTTGAAGCCTTTATTTTTTATGGCTTGGTGAAAATTAGGTGTTTCAGCAGTTTACCATCGTACCGCACCTAGCCTCATCTTAGCCTTAACCGCTTTACCATGGTAGTCATCTCTTACCTTGGTGGTATCGCGGTGGTTACCTCTTTACCACTTGATTTCTCATTCCTAACCACGATGATTGCGGTTGCCTTCAGTCGGCCTGTTTGGCTGGTCACTGCCATACCATGGGTAGTTAAACCGTTGACTGCGGTGGTCATGGTGTGACCGCCTGTGGTCGCCTTGGATGCTACCGCCTTACCACTGGCAGTGGGTCCACTCACCATGGTGATTGCGGTGAGACCACCAGCGGTCTAGCTGACAGTCACCACCCTACCGCGGGGTGGTCTGTCGACCCCCACGGTAGTGCGGTTTGACTGCCAGTGGTCACCATGGCCGGTTACCTTGTTGTTGCGGCTTGTGTCAACCCGAACGGCGGTAGCATGAGATGGTTAGCGAATGCGCTCAGTGAAGTCTATGGAGCTCACCACATTACCACGGGCCGACTCGGCTGGTGCTCCAGTAGCGCGGGTAGGTCTTGGATGGGCTTGATTGGCCAAACTGCCATACCATGGATGGGTCAGTTTGACTCGATGGTAGAGCGAGGAAGCTTGAGGGAGCTCGGTCGAGCTCACTACATTACCGCGGGTGGGTCGACTTAGCTCGGTAGTGGAGCGGTATGAGCGTAGGGAGCTCATATGAGCTCGAGATTGTGTTTGACCAAGTTGGACTTGATGGCAGGAGTGATAGGTGAATTCAATTCAGACACGTGGCAGTTTGACTACTTCTGGTTGGCCAAAGGATTTTATGGCAACAACAGTAATTGCAGGCCGACTTTGGCTGGCATTCAGGACCTGATTTGGGTGGCTCGATGCAGGAAGATCGACATGGGCTAATCGATTGCGTGATTGGATCAGAGATTGATGTACCTTGTGATCGATAGTTGATTGAGAAGAATTGAATCCAATGTATGACTTATCAAGTCGAGTACAATATTGCATGAGAGAGATAATTCAAACTGTATGTTTAGAGAAAACATTGCAACAGTGAGATAGTTCTAAAAGTGCTGTTGTGAGCTGATTAGAGAAAGATTGTATATTGTATGTAACTATTTTGTTACTGTAATACAATTGTCTTGAGTTTGTGTGGTGGGTTTTTTACCTGAAAAGATTTTCCCACGTACATCTTGTGTCAACTGTGATTGCTTATTTATGATTGTCTTTTCTTTGTTTTTTGTATTTATCTCAAATAGTTTTGAAAGCTATTAGGAATTAGCTTATGCTCTTCTCCTTTGTTGTATTGGTGTTAAGGGAATGTATTCTGAACTATTGGGTCATTAAATCTTGCATGTTTTTCCCTTCAAAGCACATGCAAACTTAAACTAGACTCAACACCATGAACAAACAAATAAATGAACACACAAATTTACGTGGGGAAAACCCTTTCAAGTAAAAAACCCCACACTCCAAAAGATAGAGCCATTGTATTATTCAGCAACTAAATAATTACAATAAAATATCAGGCTCATAGCCATTACAAAAGTTACATCTTGTTCATCTAGAGAAATATAGGAAACAACATAGATTTGCAACCTTGCACTATTATAATGTCTTCACAAGACATACAGTGAAGGTTCCCTTCAGCTCTTCAACCCATTTGTGTAGCCAACCTTTCAACCGACACATCCTAGTGGCCACCTCAGGTTCACATCTGCCCAGGTTCTGAGTGTTTCAGTGTTTATGATTACAATGCTCTGCACATATCGCTCGAACACACTCTCTTCGATCTCTAGCCAAGCTCACCGATCATGGATCTACTGATCTGCTAATCATTTGCTCTGATCTCTATTACCTTGCTCTACTTTCAACTTCAGCTTCTTAGCTTTGGATTACTATCAATCAGTATCCAATCTTTCTTTCTGGCTCAAAATCAATCAACATTCCATCGCCCTCAGGCCAAGCTCTCAACTTCTCGTCAAAATCACATACCCACCAAATGGCCATCAGGGTCTAATAATACCCCACCGATAAGCTTCACCATCTCGGGTTGCATGCACCACCCTAGTAGCTGACATCGAGCCACCCTGCAATGAATTCTCACTCAGATCAAACCCTCGAGACGTGCGCACAAGCTTTTGGTCACTAGTCGTTGATTTGCAACAATGATGCAAAAACAACCAATGAGATTTTTCCATGTGTCACATTGCCATTCATCTGTCGCTTGCAGATTAGTCGCCCTGAGCTCCATCGCTAACCATTTTGGGGCAGCTATCAATAAAAAACTGACTGCTAGCTTTATCAGGTCCCACAAGCCACGTGACCGCCGCTCAGGGAAGTTTTGGGGCACCCAAGAGGGAATCTCCAAGATTCCCTTGAGCCCACCCAAAATTGGCTTCTGAAACTGCCACGAGTCCACCACTTCTGCGCTTTGCCTAGAGCACACTTGGGTCCCATCGAGCCACATGTAAACTGATGGAGCTCCTTCAAGGAATCTCAAGCACCATCTGCTATATTCCCCAAGGAACTCCCAAGATGCTAACAAGTGTCCATGACCCGCCAACACAACATAAATGCTCGGGACCCACCATCCTTGCATTGTGCACACCGCTTAACTCACCACCATGCATCGAATGCATAAGCAATTCCGCTCGGCCAAAAAATTCTCAGTAGTATTTGCATTAGGATGGCATGAAATGTGACGGACACCATCGGATCAAAGCCTCCATAGCTATCGATTAGGTTCTTTGCTGCTTGGTCCAACTTCAATTGCTCAATGCATATCGGCATATTGATGGGAGATGAAATGTCACCCCTCGATATGAGATCGCCTCACCGCATCGGCCCATCGATGGAACAACACAAAGACTCCCGCCGATAGCAATTGCCAACCAATAAGAAATGCCACCAAGCCAGACCCATCCGGCCATTGCCGAAACACCACCGGGAGTGTCACCGACTGGATAGAGTCTCGACAATAAGGAAAAGGTTGAACACATGAAGTCCCCCAAACCAAAGTGATACAAGCCAATGAGATTGATGCATATTTCCAACAATCTCCCACTTGAGGAAGACTTGTTGGCTTCCTCCAGAACCCAAACACAAAGAATTGCTCCACCATGCTTTTGTGCTCCAAACAAAACACCTGCAATGACATCTGAGATGTCCACCAACATAGGCAATAGTTCAAACCATCCTTCATAGGAAAAAGGAACAAGCCAACTCAAAATTGCACCAGTCTCTGGAACACAAGCATCATATCCTTCAGATGATAAAGGGATCAGACTACCACCACTCCACTGTGCTCACCAACCATACAAAAGAAATAATGTAACAACTTCAAAGTTCCCCAATCGTGAACACAAATGTGAAGTCATTATCTAGAACAAGATAAACCACTAGCTAGAACAACAACCAAAAAATTGACTACCCTCATCCAATTGATCAAAACCCATGTGACTGAAAATAGCACACACAGCTCGTGCTAATCCATCCAATCACCCATACCTCCAAGGTATGCACATTAGTTAAATGATGCCATCACATATCCACCCATCAACTATAGAATACAAGCACCATGTGCCAACTAGTTAAGAAGACCAAACACATCCGGGAGCTGCCACTGCATGGGCAATGTCTATATGAATGCAAAGAATTGGAATGAGTGCATTCAACACGTCTCTTCATTAGTATTCCAAAAAACAAGGCACCATCACAAGTGATCTATGCATACCAAGTCCACTAATCATGACACATAGAAGAGCATAACCATGTAGTACCAAGGAACATCCACAATGATATGCAAACCTACAAACCAAACATTCCCTTCTACACACACTTCTAAATGCTAGTTGTGTCCAATATGATCTCCTTCACATCCCAAAGGGAAGCCTCTCAAAGAAGATCAAACTAGACCATATTCTTATCTCCTACCAATTCTCAAAAGCACCGGGAGATAAACTATGCTATGCACCTTTCACTATGGATCCTCCAAAAACTTAAACAACAAATCAAGATCCATATCATGAAAGCAAGCATAAAAAACACATCTAAAAGATATAATGGGAAAATACCTCTCAGAAGGACTTTACTGCCGAGAAGACCAAAGGGAAAAAGATGCTCCTCCAGGATATAACAACCACCGTGACTAATCTAAGAACAATCTCCTTATCGGTCTCTATTGAACTCGCGTTCAACCAAGGTGTAGGCTACTTGGACTTTCAATTGTAAACAATAACAAAAACCTCACCTATTTCTCCATGTATCCATGAGCACTAGCAACCAATCATCTCATGCTGAACTTCGATCTATATTACTGTAGCGAACATGAAGTTCTCAAGCACATGACCAATGCACTCAAAATATAGAGAAACACTAGACCACTGTCAAAGCTCCAAACCTAGGAATCAAGAACTTATCATGACATCATGATCTTACCATCCCCTTAGGAGATCCCACGCTCTAGGTGAACATACTAAGGTCTCAAGAGCAATGCATCTAGCCAAAACTCTAATGCACAAACAAGAGTATACCGTGACATAAAGAAAACAAAATCTAAACCAACATCACCTGTTAAGCACCACCAACACCTCAACCAAAGACTCACAAGAGTCCTCCATGGCTCCAGGATGTTGCACATCCTCAAATAGTGCCCATGCAAATGCAAAAGAGCTCTACTAGAAACATCTGCAACACCAAAGAAGATCATTCATCACCAAGTGATGAATACACAGTCACTACTAAAGCTCCCACTGAAGGTGGCACCGAGCTTTCCAAGCACCATGACCAACCATTTGCTGATCCAAAAACCTCCAGGTACAAAAGACAACATGTCCATCTGAAAACAACGTCGAGCAGTACCAAGGTCTTTGAACCACACAGACCACATTATCACTATCAAAAGCTTACACTAACTAGTGTATCAAGATTTACATGACATCGTGATACACATGCTATAGGTCCCAATAACTGACTATCCAGGTACCCAAATGCCATTCCTCCTTGCATCTCAAAACAGCTACACCAATGCACAAGTGGCCACAGAAAAGGCTAGCTAACAGATTTGCACCACCATTGAAGCAACCTCGTGGATATTGATAGTCCACTTCTGAGTTGACTCACAAAACACATGTAGGTAAAGACAACCCACAACATTGCACAACTCGTAGATGCAACTAGTGAAAAACCTTGCAAATCTATCATCACACTAGAAATTGCACAACTGAGATCTCAAAGAGAAAACCCATGTACACAACATGACTCTAACACCAGATCAAGCTCAGATCTAATTCACCAATCACATCCACAACCCAAGCACCATAGTCTAAGAAACCAGCAAGTAAACACCACAAGAATGCTGAATGAAAAAAAGATACCAAGACTCCCATGTAGAGAATACATCGCACCTCCTCGAACATTTTGAACTTCAACTATCTCATCCAGTCACACGCCAAAAGCTAGGGTCTAGAAAATAATTTAACAGCAGGTCCACAAACCACAAGTTTTACTTGACCATGCAAAACCTACAAAACCACCATGTTTCTAAAACACACATGCACATCCATATCCACTGCACATCTAGATGAATCAAGAGTCTACACACAACCATCATGGTTAACCAAAATAGTGATTGCACATGAATATGCATCATAGAATTTTTAAGAAAATCTATAGAAAACCCTTCAAAACCAAAGACATGAATGTAAAACATGTGAGTACAAGGTACAGGTAAAGATGAACAATAGGCCCATTCTAGACCAAATCCAAAACCACAACCATGCACAATCATATGAGAGAGCCAAGCTATTCAAAAGTTTCAGGCCACCCATATCAACTTCATAGCCTTCATGCAATCAGGGCAACAAAGAAACCGTCTTCAGTGCTAAGTCGAAACACCCAACACAAGCACAATACTTCATAGCTGAGAAACAACCCAAGAAAATCCATACTGCTAGGGTGCCTCTCACACAGACACCCAGTATGAACCACGCTCTGCTGCAACACAACCATAAGCATAAACTCACACCCCTTGCATCAGGATCATTTGCTGCCAAACAGGAGCCTCATACCACATCACCATAATATGATCAACTCCAGAACCTCCTATATCTTTCATGCTGCTTGTTGAATCAAAAGAGCAGGAACTCTTACTCATCGGCAAGATCAAGCATCAGTCGATTCCTCCAGATTTCCTCAAGCTTGCCAGGCTTAGAAATCCTCACAGGAGAAATGCCCAGAAATAGCATCCAAAAGAAGGCTTTGATACCACTTATTGGGGTTACCGTATGAGAATGTTTCAAATTTAAAGTCTAAAACCAGTAGTGCCTCAATGAATTTCATTTCTAAATTACTCCAGAAGCACTAAAAACTATGCCATAAAGTGGAAACAGGCACAGTAGTTCTCCCCCATTGATCCTTCTAAGAAAAGCACAATCAAACTTAAACTAGATTCAACACCGTGAATAGACAAACAAATGAACCCACAGATTTACGTGGGGAAAACTCTTTCAGGTAAAAAACCCCACACTCCAAAAGATAGAGACATTGTATTATTCAACAACTAAATGGTTACAATACAATTCCAAGCTCATACCATTATAGGAGTTACATCTTGTTCATCTGGACAAATACATGCAACAACATAGATCTGCAAACTTGCACTATTACAATGTCTTCACAAGACATACAGTGAAGGTTCCCTTCAGCTCTTCAGCTCATTTACACAACCAACCTTTCAGTCGGCATAGCCTAGCGGCCACCTTAGGTTCACATCTTCCTAGGTTCTGAGTGTCTCAGTGTTCGTGGTTACAATGCTCTATGCATACCGCTCGAACACACACTCTCCGATCTCTGACCAAGCTCACCGATCATGGATCTGTCGATCCGTCGATCATTCGATATTTCGATCTGATCTCTATCATCTTGCTCTACTTTCAGCTTTGGCTTACTATCGATAAACATCTAGTCTCACCTTCTGGCTTAGCATCAATCGACCTCTCAACTTTTGATCAAAATTACATACCCACCAAACGACCATCAGGGTCTAGAAATACCACACCGACAAGCTTCACCATCTCAGGTTGCATGCACCACCTTGGAAACTGACATTGAGCCACCTTGCAATCAATTCACACTCAGATCAAACCCTTCAGATGCATGCACAATCTTTTGGTCACTAGTCGTTGATTTGCAACAACAATGCAAAATCAACCAATGAGATTTCACAACGTGTCGCACTGCCATTCATCTACTGCTTGCAGATCAGTCGCCCTAAGCTCCATCGCTAACCATTCCAAGGTGGCAATCAACCGCTATCATTAAAACACTGACCGCCAGCTTTATCGGGTCCCACAAGCCACATGACCGCCACTCAAGGAAGTTCTGAGGCACCTAGGAGGGAATCTCCAAGATTCCCTTGAGCCTGCCCGAAACTGGCTTCTAAAGCTGCCATGTGTCAACCACTTCCGCTCTCTGCTTAGAGCACACTCGGGTCCCACCGATCCATGTGTAAGCCACTAGAGCTCCTTCGGGGACTCTCAAGCGGCATCTGCTATATTCCCCAAGGAACTCCCGAGATGTTGAACAGTGTCCATGGCCTACCAACACAGGATAAATGCTCAGGACCCACCATCCTTCCACTGTGCACATCGCTTAACTCACCAACACGCGTCGAACACACAAGCAATTGTGCTCGGCCAAAATGTTCTCAGCGGTACTTGCATCAAGATGGCGCAGAACACAATGGACACCGTCGGATCAAAGCCTTGACAACCATCGATCAAGTTCTTCACCGCTTGGTCCAACTTCAATTGCTCAATGCATATTGGCATATTGATGGGATGCAAAATGTCACCCATCGATATGAGATCGCCTCGCCGCATCGGCCCATCGGTGGAGCAACACAAAGACTCCCACTGATAGCGATCGCCAGCCAATAAGAAATGCCACCAAGCCAGATCCGTCGGGCCATCATCGAAACACCACCAGGAGTCCCACTGATCAAATAGAGTCTCGACAACAAGGAAAAGGTTGAACACATGAAGTCCCCCAAACCAAA
Source organism: Sequoiadendron giganteum (assembly GCA_007115665.2). Lineage (NCBI taxonomy): Eukaryota > Viridiplantae > Streptophyta > Pinopsida > Cupressales > Cupressaceae > Sequoiadendron > Sequoiadendron giganteum. The sequence continues at coordinate 70,678,523 of CM021109.1, forward strand.
GCGGTACAAGCCAACGAGATTGAGGCATATTTCCAACACCCGTCAGAAGGAAAAAAAAATGACCAACTCAAAACTAGTTAGAAGTGATGTCAATTTGAAGAGCTCGACAACATGAACACAATGATGTTCATTTCGTCAAAATTTGAGCTCATACACAAAAGATATCACAAGTCAAAGTTCAGGTCAAATAGGCATGAGGCCGTCCAGAAAGGTGAAAAAATTGATCAATCCAGAATTCATCGAAATTGGCATCGAGATGAAGAGCTCAATGAGATGATTCTGATGATGCTTGTTTCATCAAAAATAGAGCTTAGATAGCAAAGATATTGTCAGTCAAACCTTAGGGTTAAATTTGGTGATTGGATAGTATGATGATGATGTTATCATGACATCAATAGTTGATAGAGTAGATGAGTCATCGTACGGATGCTAACATGGACCAATCAGGTCTTGACATGTGTCAGCCATATAGTGATGTGGTTACACGATAGGTGGCTAACGTGGCGGGTGATGTAGAGTGGCAGGGAAAGCAACTCATTTTAAATAGATTCTCTCAAATACTCTATGTGGACTCTTTAATTCCACTATTCCTTCATGGAGACAACCCAACCACCCAACAAGGGTTCTCACAACCAGATTCAACTAGAGGCTATGGAATGACTTGAATACCATTTACATGACCAAACAAGACCAACAAACATGATCTCCCACTTAGGAACAACCAATCACCAACCATTACACTCTTAGGCTATGCACTCCTTGTAGCCATCAAGACCCGGTCTATGCAACGTTTCACTAAAACTTTCCAAAACACTTGGCAAGTAAATTAAGGATTAATATACCCTTTATCATGCCCTACAACATATCAAAAATTTTCATATGGTTCCTTTGCAAATTTTGTGAGAACCAGTACATTGTCCTTGGTTTCAGGCACCAAATTAGCCCATTTTTCAAAGGAGGTCCCTCATAAACGTTTTCTATTTTTAAGCAAAATCACAAGGGTTTTAATGGAAATCCTATATCCAATTCTCCTACAACACAACCAATTCTTCAAACAAGTCACAAATGATCTGCATTCACTAAATAATCCCTTACAAACACTATACTCTTAACATTTCTTCAAAACCCTCATCCTACAACTCAATGTCTCATAAAAATGACTCTACCCAGCCCTTGGACATCTCTCCATAGCCACCCAAACATTTATTCTTGGCCCCAAACACATATGAAAACCTAAATTAGCATTATACATGCCATTCCTCTGACTAACATCTAACAACAGTAGGAGGAATGGCCTTGCATTTAATTAACCTTCAAAACTAGACCTTGTTGGCCTGTCACAAGCAGATCCAAGTAAATGAGGAAAAAAATTCGCCAAACTATTAAAAAGACTCTCAAAATTGAATGAAATGAAAGTCAAGACATGCCACCTCAGATTGCAATGAGTTTCAGACCATAAAAGTGCCTGTATGGGCCTGTGCACAGTAAGGAAGGAGCAAAACACAGAAAATTTGTCAAAACTGTTTGTATCTTTATTGGAATTCCCTTCAATAGAGATCAAAAACCTTTATTCGAGCCTCTTGAGGCCCTTTTATACATTTGAAATTCAAAAAATACCTCTCCAACATTCATAACGAACTTTTACGCTCTAAAAACTATTCAACTTCAAAAAAATTGCTAAATGACAATATTTTTTATACATTGACAATATTGCATTTTGAACTCCCTTAACTCCTAAACCTATAAACACATGAAAAATGATCTTTTAGACCTTATTGAAATATGGAAAAAACCTTTATCATTCTCAACCCAACCTAGACATATTCAAAATCTACCTAGCCACTTTCTACCAAAACAAGTTGTGATTTGAGGTTGTAGGTGCCCTTGCACCAAAAAGCCTCCCTAGAAGAGACTCATGCCCCATGAGTTGGGGTTGATACCACCATGCATAGGCTGGAGTAAGACACCTCTGATCCATAGGCGATTTCCATTGGCCCATGTTGCTCTATGCTCCATGTTGCTCTGTCTTTATACATTGCCCTACATTTGGAAGTGTTGCACCTTTTGTGCTCAAACCTGTCAGTGGCCTTTGTGCCATTTCTTGAACAAAACCTGAGTTCACTTCCTTCTATAGACCTGCAAACAAACAAGGGTGAGTAGTTCCATCAATCTCTTTCATTTTTGACCCTTTCTCTTGCCTGAACCTTCTCAGATCACTCTGTCTACCATGTCTCTTTACCCCTATCTCAAAGCTTACTATCTTATCAACATTCTTTATCCCTAGACCTACATGTTCCTTAACCACTATACTCACCTTCCTATTAGATTCTTTAACCTGTGTTCGCACAGTTTGATGTGATTTCACCAACCCAATCTTGACTATAGGACACCTAATGGTTCCTATCAACACTTCATTATCAACACTTCATCCTTCAAACATACTGTCAAATCAAACTTTACCAGTATTGCACCTATGTTCTCAGTCCTAGACCTGATTGCAATATTAGAATTCTTGTTCTCTTCCACAACATTTATCAACTCCTTCCTACCACACATGATAACCTTAGCTTTACCTTTCACATCTTCTACAAGAGGATTATAAACAAAATAACACCCATCCTTGACTATGGTGTAGGTATTCTTCCTACCATCATACAAAGTTCTCCTATCATACTTCCAAGGTCTTCCTAGGAGTATTGGCAACATTCCATTGGAAGGATGTCACAAACAACACTATATTTATAATTCCCAATCTGAAAATATACAATAGCCTTCTCATTCACCAATAAAGATTGACCATCACTTAGCCATGATACCTTGTAGGGAAATTCATGAGGAATCCTTTGCAAATTTAACTTGTTCACCATTTCACATGACACCATTTTTTCAGTTGAGCTAGAATCAATCACAATTTTACATACCTTTCCCTTACTCTTGCAATTGGTTTTGAAAAGGCTCTTCCTATAAACTACTTCTACCTCTTTGGAGGTCTTCAAAAGTTTTTTTTGTAGTATCAAAGCTTCTCCAACTTCAGGGTCTATAACTCAGCTTGGTGAACTAACACTTTCCTCCTCATCCTCTTGCACAAGTTGAACTCTCTTCTCAGATTTACTTCCACTTGATGAAGCACCAAACTTCTTTGGACACTTGTAGGATGGATGGCCAAATTCATTGCAAGTATAGCATCTACCTGAAAAAACATCAGAATTCCTACCTCCTCCAAATCTGCCTCTTGTGCCTCTCCACCCACCTTTGAAATCAGATTTCTCTTGTCCCTTCATGGCAACTTCTTGATCACTGTTTGGCTTTGAATTAGGAATAGATCCTCTACCTCTTGATGCATTACCTCTGCCCCTAACTGCTTTGTCTTGTCTTGTCTTCATTTTCTCCTCCACCCTAATTTCCATTTGATAGCATTCCTCTACATTCCTAGGGTTAGCCAAGACCAATTCATATTGAATGTTAAACCTCAAACCACCCATATATCTAGAAAAAATTTCATCCTCATTCTCATGATGACCAGACCTCAGAATTAGTTTATAAAACTCTTCAGTATAAGACTTAATGTCCATTTCCTTTTGTCTTAAGCCTTGCAATTTCTTAAACATTTGAACTTGATGATCCTTGGGTAAGAATTTACCTTTGAGTTTTGATACCATCTTGTCCCATGAGGTAATTTTGGACTTTCCTTGATTCCTTCTCTCTAATTGAAAGTAATCCCACCATACCAAAGTGTGGCCTTGCAAATTTTTCTTTTCAATAATTACCCTCTACTCCTCAAGAACCTCATCACACTCAAAATGGTTATCTAATGCAGAAATCCAATCAAGTAACTCTTCATCATTCAGACTCCCACCATACTTTTGAGAATCAATCTTTACCTTATAATTTTCATTCTTAACTACCTTCAACAACTTTGCAATCCTTTGATCCTAAGGGTCAAGCTCTTCCTCCATATCTTCAAACTCTTCTTCTTCCTCTTCATTTTACTCACTCTCCTCCACATCCCTTCTTTTTTTTGTCTCCAAGGCTATAATTCCTTCCTCCAACTATCTGATCTCTCTAGCATGTATGTCTTTCATCTCCTTGATCTCTTTAGCCATATCTTTTTTCTTTGGAGGCATCTTTGAATACTAAACTCTTCACTTCTTCCTTGCTCTTCAAAACTTGCAAAATGAAAACAAAACCTACACCCTAATGCTCTGATACCACTTTGATGTAGAGTGGAAGGGAAAGAAACTCATTTTAAATAGCTTCTCTCAAATACTCTATGTGGACTCTTCAATTCCACTATTCCTTCATGGAGACAACCCAACCACCCAACAAGGGTTCTCACAACCAGATTCAACTAGAGGCTTGGGAATTAATTGAATACCATTTACATGAACAAAAAAGACCAACAAACATGATCTCACACTTAGGAACAACCAATCACCCACCACTACACTGCTAGGCTATGCATTCCTTATAGCCATCAAGACTCGGTCTATGCAAATTTTCACTCAAACTTTCCAAAAAACTTGGCAAGTAAATTAAGGATTAAGATACCATTTATCATGCCCTACAACATATCAAAAGGTTTCATATGGTTCCTTTGCAAAGTTTTTGAGAACCAGTATGTTGTCCCTAGTTTCAGGCACCAAATTAGACCATTTTCAAAGGAGGTCCCTCGTAAATGTTTTCTCTTTTTAAGAAAAATCACAAGGGTTTTAATGGAAATCCTATCTCCAGGGCTCCTGCAACACAACCAATGCTTCAAACAAGTCACAAATGATCTGAATTCACTAAATAATCCCTTACAAAGACCATACTCTTAACATTTCTTCAAAACCCTCATCCTACAACTCAATGTCTCATAAAAATGACTCTTCCCAGCCCTTGGGCATCACTCCATTGCCACCCAAACATTTATTCTCGGCCCCAAACACATATGAAAACCTAAATTAGCATTATACATGCCATTCCTATGAGTAACATCTAACAACAATAGGAGGAATAGTATTGCATTTAATTAATCTTCAAAACTAGACCTTGTTGGCCTGTCACAAGAAGATCCAAGTAAATGAGGAAAAACTTTTGCCAAACTATTAAAAAGACTCTCAAAATTGAATGAAATGCATGTCAAGACATGCCACCTCACATTGCAATGAGTTTTAGATCATAAAATTTCTTGTACAGGCCTGTGCATAGTAAGGAAGGAGAAAAACACATAAAATCTATCAAAACTATTTGGATTTTTATTGGAATTCACTTCAATAGAGATCAACAACCTTCATTCAAGCCTCTTGAGGCCCTTTTATACATTTTAAATTCAAAAACTACCTCTCCAATGTCCATAACCAACTCTTAGGCTCTAAAAACCATTCAACTTCAAAAATTGCTAAATGACAACATTTTGTATACATTGACAATATTGCATTTTGAACTCCCTTAACTCCTAAACCTCTGAACACATGAAAAATGATCTTTTAGACCTTATTAAAATATGGAAAAAACCTTTATCATTCTCAACCCAACCTAGACATATTCAAAATCCATCTAGCCACTTTCTACCAAAATAAGTTGTGCTTTGAGGTTGTAGGTGCCACTACACCAGCGGGTGACATGGTATCCATGTAAGCAGTTGAATCAGCTCAGAGTTGTCGAGTTGGGCGAACCACATTCTTACACATGTCAGTGAGTAGCCAATCAATGATTGACATGTGGCATAATGAGCATGTTCCATGTGTCTCCCCATTACTCCTCTGGAATGAATCATTTAAATGGTTTGATTAAATTGGTCTAGGGGGATTCAAACCCCCCTCCTCCCGGATGAAAGCGCTCATCTCTACCATTGGGCTGAGCATATCGCGCTCACCTAAGCAACGACGTCGGTTTATTTTTTTTACTACTGGCTGAAAATTGAGTTTTAAAAATAGGAGGTCGAGGGCGGGTTGAACCTCCGACCTCCCCAAGCCTAAAATATTTCTCCACCAATGAGCTATGGATGGCTTCGAGTGAAATTTGGGGCTTGATTGCTTAAAACCATAACTAAAAGCCCGAATCTGCAAAATTAAAAGAATTAACCCTCCAAATTTAAACAAACCTAATCCCTAATAAAGATAAATCTTGTGAAGCCTGAATGCAAGCTATTTGAAGGGCTTAAAATGATATTAAAATATTTATTAGGATTTTTAAAGGGATTATTAAGGATTTTGGGGGATTTTGTAATCTTATGGTTTTACACCATATTGGGAGAACTCTTTGTATAAAAGGGGGAGTGTTAAGAGGCATTGAGGATCACATAACTTGGAGAATAATCTCCTCAAGGGATCTCATTCTTCTTTTCAACCAAGTATCCTATTGAGGGGATTTTTAACTTGGAGAAGAATTGTAGATTTGTACAAGCTTTTAAAGCTTATTTTGTAAAGAGATCGTCCTTCTGACGACAGGAATAGGGTCATAGGTGAGAGTTGTTTTCTTGAATCCTTTTGAAAGGAGAAGGAAATTATTTTGTAACCTATGAGAAGTTCCCCATGTCTTTCTAGAGAAGGAATAGATCGATTCATTTTCAAGCGAATCTGGAGTTGTATCCAATAACCGTGAACTCTGTTATCAACTTGCTCTTGTTATCTATTTTGTGTGTTATTGCAATTAATTAATTTTTGAAAGAGCTCACTAGATTAATGATTTAAATTTTCACATTGGGTTTGAATCATTGATTAAAGATCATGTTTTAGATTTGGGCTTCAGTAAGTTAGTTTTGCAAATCAAACTAAGTGAACTTAGTTGAGTAAGTGTTCGCTAAAGTTTACAGATCAGTGAACACCTAAAAGCTAAAAGAACCCATTTGCTAGATCCTCCTAATTGAGATTTGAATCACCTTGTGAGGTTGTTAGTCAATCCAATTAGGGTTCTTGGGACAATATCAAATGGCCTAGATAGAATAGGTGAATACACCACACCCTCCTATTTTATCTTTGATTCATTTTGGTTAACCCGACCTTGTTGAGCATTCATATTTAGATTTGGAGTCCATAAAAGTCTTAGATCTAGATTGCATTCATTGCATCTTGCATTAGTGAAAGTGAATATAGGTTGCATTTTTACTTTCTTGCATCATTTCATTTCATCGAACTACTGAAAATTGTATTGTCAATCATCTTAATTCCATTTAGAAATATTGTTATTGCATTGAAAATTGAAAAAAGTGCATTCAACTTTACATTGAATTACTTGTTATTAGTTACTTTTCCTTGTATTCATTTGCATAGTTTTTTGTTTCTAAACATCAGATCCTTGAATAGGCAACTTATAAACATTGTAGACAACTCAAAATTTGCTATTTTTTTGAACAAAACCTATGCTAGGACTAAAACGCCCTTCCTGGCATCTTAATCCCTCTCAAGGTTTTTGGTTCAAAATCTTATATTTGTTGTTTGCTATCTATTTTAGTCCTTGGAACTTCAGAATTTCACCAATAGGACCAAGATGCCCTTATTGGAATCTTAGTCCCTATTGACTTTGACTTTCTAGTTTTTAGGATTTCAAATTGCTTTCTTGTGCTTCTATTTCCTTCTTTCAATTTTTTGTTACAATTTGTAGAATTGTTGTTATTCCAATTTCTTTCATTTCGAGTGTACTTGCAAGCATAGGAGATTGTGTTCATTGCACTTTCCTTGGTTTATCCATTGTATGATTTATACTACTTAGTGTTCTACTGCTAATATTGTGGTTAGATGAAGTGCGAGACTCATGGCATCCCGTGATAAAACACTTGTTGTGGATCTTGGGTTATGAAGCTCTCTTACTCCTAGTGTTGATATTAGCTCACTAGGTATAAACCATACCTTTGATAACTCTTTTTCCCTGTCTACCTTACCCACAAGTGTTATGCCAAGTGTTCAAATAATGATTGACTATATTCCTCAAGAAAACATAATGAAAATGCATGAAGACCTAGCTGATTTACAAGATAGTGTGAGTATTGAAAATATTTCCAACACTATTATACCTACCATAGATAGTCTTCACCGTATGATGGAAATTGATGAAGGATTGGAAGTTGTGTGTAACATAGCTCGCATATTTTGGAAACAACGTCCTTCTACCACTAATGGTGCTCAAGCTTCAAACAATGTGCCATCCCAAGGAGGAAATCAAACTCCTCCCCCTTCAACCATAGCATCCATTCCCACCTATACAACTCCTCAAGTGACCACAACGATGCAACCAACTAGAAATATCCTTCCTACCTCACACATTTCCACTAGTGTTCCTTATACCTATGTGGCCTCTAATCTCATATCTCCCCTACAAGAAATCCATTCACTTGTCCTTCCAACACATACACACCACCACCATATTCAACTCCATCTCAAACCACAAGCAATGACCCCATCATTAACCACCTATTACAAAGCCTTTCATCCATTCAACGTAAAGTTTCCACCATAAATCAAAATCAAAATGGCCCACCTTCATACTATGTCAAAAGCAACCCACTATCCTTGGAGATATTGAGAACTCCATTGCCACAAGGTATAGAGATCCCTAGATTTGAGAAATATGGAGGAAATGGAGATCCCACTAATCATGTAAATTCCTCTACTACTTTATGTAGTGACTTTATCCTTGAGGACAAACTTTTGGCTAAGCTATTTCCCTGATCCTTAAAAGACATTTCCTTGGATTGATTTTCCACATTACTGAATAACTCAATTCATTCATTCAATGAACTTGTTGAAGCCTTTATTAACCATTTCCAAGTGCATATGGTTCCTAAAATGACATTAGCTAATTTCATGAGATGTAAGCAAAATGAGGGTAAAAAAGTCACCGACTTTATTTCATGTTACTAATCACTTTATTCCCAAATCAAAGTGAATCTTCTTGATTCTCACCTCTAAAAGATGTTCATAGAAAATTTACAAAACAAAATATTAGACAAGCTTACAATGATAAAATTACCTTCCTTCATGCACCTATGCACTAACCTTCATGATTATCAGAATTCTATAGGTAGTATTGAATCGAAAACCACTTCTACCCATCCTAAAAAGACTGAATCCTCAAACCAACATACCTACCAAACTTTTCGAAGACAAAATAAAAGTTTTTTTTAACTAAGCCCTACCTCCCAACCCACCCAACGAGTTGATACCCAAGTAGTTGCTATCAGAAAGAGTAATCCTTATATATTTGGGGATCCACAAAGACAATTCACACCTTTACCCGACACCCTTCACAATATCATGACTCAGCTATTAAATAAGAACATGCTTACCTTACGTCCAATTCAACCTCTTGACCCTAGAAATCCATTACCTTTGAGCTTTAGAAACAATGCCTATTGTACTTATCACAAACAAAAATGACATGATACAGAACAATGCAAGCATCTTAAACATATTGTGCAAGACCTCATTGATTTCAATCTTATTCAAATTGGAGGTGTGAATGACAAATGTAATAAGTCTGTAGCTCCTCCCAATCAAAACTTTTAAATATTTACCAATCCCATGCCTAACCATAATATTTCATTTGTTAAGGCTAATGAAACTAAGCTCGATGTGATGAACCTTGACACGAATGATGAAAACATGAGCAATAACGTACAAAATCCTATGGATATTAATGACCAAAGTTCTATTGGTATGTAATGATAGGAGTGATTGAAATCAAGCCTTGTAAATAGAAAACTATAATGCCTACTAATATTACTTTCTCTCCAGAAAAAACAATCGAACATGCACCTGATGGTCCTCTTTACATAGTTGGAAGAATCGATAACAAGCCCACTCCTGGGATTTTAATTGATCCCATCTGTGGAGAGAATGTGATCACATAACTCTTATATATGCATGAACTTACTCAAGACAAATATGATAAACCTAAAGGATGGATTAAATTGCATGATGGTTTTGCTTGTGCTACGATGGGCTCGATCACACTCCCTTTACAAGTAGGACCTAATATTTATCAAATGTATCATTCTCTATCATATCTAATTTGGACCAATTTCGTGTGAAGTTAGGCTACAAATGGCTTCACTCCATGAATGTGGTCCCATCCATTTTCCATAAGTGCTTAAAGTTTCCAATAATCAATGAAATATTCACTATGAATCATAGTGGCTTTATCCCTTCGTATTTTCATGGAAACTTTTCCTTAGACTATTTTTGGCCTAAGTCCATAAAACCTATAAGACCCCGTGAGGAATTCATTTTCCTATCCTACCAAAAGTTCAAAGAAAAATGCATAGCCAAGTTATCCCTCAAAAAATTTCATCCACCCATGATTGAACCTTCACCTCTTCAAGAAAACAATAGTGAACTTAAAAACCTTTCATCAAACCAAGACCTAACCATTAAAAATCCCTTTCCTCTTTTCCTACAAAAGACCAAAAGAAAACCAAACAAGTCCTAATCCACCTCCTAAGAAAATTTATAAGGCCAAAGATAAAGTGGTTGAACCTTCCATGGCTTCTTATGCTCTTCCCTCACAAGAAGAAAAGAAACCTATGGTTGACAAACCCACTCCTACCCAAACACAACTTGAAAACCATAATAAAAGAAATAGAAATGCTCGAGAGCATAGGTGTGGAGGTCTTTCTATTGCTCAAAAGATTAATGAAGAAAACAAAATTGAAAATCATAATCCGAATCAGACAAAAGCAATAAATGATGACCCTCCTCTCTTACATGAACAAACAAATATTTCTTTCTTTTTGAATTCCTCTATTTGTACCTTCATTCTCCTATATGTCATAAACTTTTTTCCTTTTTTAATTTTTCTTTTTTCTTGTGTTTTCCTTTTGGGGATGACACAATGCATCAAGATGCCCTATGTCTCTTCCATGTTGATCCAAAAGGTTTTCCTTTGTTTTCTCTCTCTTTGTGTCATTCTTCTAGTCCTATGTGTATTTGGGGAATGATTACAGTTCCAAGCTCTCTAATATCATTGTAGCAAAGATAGATACTGACCCTGAATCCATAGATCCCTTATGTGTTTTTCAGGGTGCAACCCTCTTTTTCGTTTTCTTTTCCACGTTTGTCTACTTTAAAGTAATTGCTCACAGCATGGTGTTTAGAAATTTCTTTAAAGTTGGGGCATACATTGGCATTATTTTTGGCATTGCTTTTCATGTTAGTTGATATGATTTTCTTATTTCATATGATGTGTTTTTCTCTTTGTGGTGATTTTGGGAGTAATTTCCTTCAATATCGTGATCTATTTTAGCATATTACATTCCTCTTAGTGGTGATGTGACACACTGCATTCCCTAAGTTGCGAATAATTTATCCTTTGATTGGTCCTCTCTTGGAGACATTAAGAACAATTTCCCTGAAGATTAATACCTCGTATGAACTAAGTCAAATCCCTTTGAACATCCCTCTTTATTGTTGTGTTTCATTTTGTTCCTTATTAAAGTTATGGAGGTATGTATTTCATATGGTTTCCTAGGGTTCACCTAGTGAGCAACTAGCTTCACTAGCCCTTGTGAGCGTGCATTTTTTTATTTTGTGCCTTATTAAATTTATGGAGGTATGGCTTGGATATGGTTTCCTGGGGCTCACCTAGTGGAAAACTAGCTTCACTAGTCCTTGTGAGCATGCTTTTTTCCTTTTTGTGCCTTATTAAAGTCATGGAGGTATGGCTTTGATATGGTGTCCTGGGGGTCACCTACTGAGCACCTAGCTTCACTAGCCCTCATGAGCATGCATTTTGTTTGCATAGTGGAAAACACGTTCCACTTGTAAACATTTTTGGATAAAAAATCCTAGACCTGGTCCACCACATTGGATAGCCAGTTGAAGCCTGATCCGTTGCATTTTTTTCCTTTCTATTTTTCTTGTCTTTGATGGTATATGTTTGCGATCTAATTATGGTTTCATATATCATCCACATGCGTGTTCCTTTGTGCTTATATTGGTTTGACATAGGATCTTGATCCTAGAGGCTTGGCCACCCTCTTGGTTATTGCCATCCTATCTTACTAGCATTCGTACATTTGAACCCCTCTTGATTGTGTGGTTGGTTGCTTTAGTGTGAGTTTGAAGCAAGTTCATCCTCTCACTAAAGTGGGGGATAAATGTAGTTTTGGAAAATGTATACCCTTGCATTTTCACACTTGTTTGGGTTTGCCTTGCTTTATTTATCCTTCTTTATATATTAATTGGTCCTATTTTTCATCCACAAGCCTAATAAACTACATCTTTTTATGGCTAATCCTGACAATCATCAAAGGGAAAATGATCATTTAATGATTCTGTTAGTGTGTCCCTATTTTTTGGTTCAAGACTAATATGCCACCTAGGGCATCTTAGTCCCCCAAAGGTCTTGAGACCCTAATTTTGAATACACCTGAAAAGGTTCCTTTTTGGAGTCTATGCCCTGAGATTTGAGCCTCGAGACTAAGATTCCACCTAGGGAGTCTTAGTCCTCCTTGGCTTATTTTTAGGATTTAATTTCAAATTTTGGCAGGATTTAGCCTCCCTTCATTAATGTTTTCCTATGTCAGCTTGATGCGATGTAATTTTGAGATATTAAGCACATATAAGTATAAATACAAGGTTCCTCCACTCGTTTTCATATCTTATCTCATATCTAAGCAATCTAACAACTCAAGAATTCATTCCTAAGGTAAGTTTGTGAGATAAAGAGAAATTCTTCAAGCATTTGGAGCCATCATCAAGATTCAAGCATCATATCAAAGGCTATTCTTGCATCATGTGTATTTTTGTGCCAACATGTGTGATGTAGGGTTTTGATTCAAGCAAGAAATTCAAGAAAGATCTATTAAAGAATTCCATTGATTCAAGATATATATTCAAGCTATCCATTTCACACAAGGTTGCAAACTTTACAACAGTTTGGGGAGTTGTAATATTGCATGTTGTTGATTCATCATTCCCCTCCTTTATTTCATTTTATTTCAAGGTTTAATTACCAACAACGGGTTTGAGCAAGGAAAACCCCCATTTAGTAACAATCAACAAGTTTTCCCCCTCTCGTATGCTTGTGATTGTAGATTTAGGTTGAAGACTTGAAGATCATTTGGAGTGTAATATTGCAAAGTTTCATTACAAATTTGTCATCTTCACAAAAAATCACTTACATTTTAAATCTAGAAGTTTCAAAACCTGAGATCTAAGAGGAAGCAAGTGCAGACCTTGGAGCTGAGGACCACATTCAGAGTTTTCAAAAATCTAGAACAGGACTAATACACCAACTTGGGCTTCTTAGTCCTCCTCGAGATATTTTTCAGAGATTCTTTGAGATTTTGTTTCAAGATCTGAAGATTTTGTATCTGCCCCAAAAAATATCAACGTGACTAAGATAATAGTAAGGGCATCTTTGTCCTCCCTAGCATATTTTGATAGCTTCTTTGCATTTCTAGACTCCTCATCACATCTTTAGACTTCCTACGTACACGCATCCTATATTTTTGTTGCATAATTTCATCATTTTCATCCCTCATTTAGCTTGGATAACTAGGTTTTGTAGGTTGAATGCTTATTTGTCTTTTCCAAGAATTTTCTTGGTGGTGAAACCCTAAAAGCTGAAAGAACCCCTTTCCTAGGTCCTCTTGATTGAGAATTGACTCACCTTGTGAGGTTGATAGTCAATCCAATTAGGGTTCTTAGGACAATATCAAATGGCCTAGATAGAATAGGTGAATACACCACACCCTCCTATTTTATCTTCAGTTCACACACCACTAAATAGAGTATGCATTATTATATTTCTAATATATTATTTACTATCATCATCATCTACCTAATACAAATCCACATAAAAATGAATATAAAGGGAATATCTATCTTCTATACCATGAAATAACAAAGATTACTATGAGCTACCTTAAAAAAATGAAAAATATTTTTACTACACCCTAATGAAATTTTCCATGACTAGACATATATCAACTAAGTACTCCTACTACTTGGGAAATTTTTATTCTAGTATTAATCATAACATTTGGGTACCCAAACTAACCACGTTGTTGAAGTTGTAGGTGCCTACAATAGCTTGAAACTACCTCAATCTCAAGTATTTCGAAAGATCTATCCTGAAGGAGATTTTTTGAACATTGTTCATTGTTTAAAAAATATCAATGTTGGTCAATAGAAACATTTATCAAGGATTCTATTTTTATGACTTTTATATTTCTCATGTCTATATGGAGGGAAATATATTACTGATGCTTTTTCTAATATTTGTCGTTGGCAATGGTTTGACTCATTTTTGGTTCAAGTTGAGTGAATTCCCTTTCAACATCCAAAATTTAGTTTATCATGATGTACATATGGCTTGCAATGGTGTGGTTTATTTATGATGGGAGGATGATAATGGCTAAAATTTATGCTATAATGATATGCAAGAGATTCACCTTGGAAATTTCACTGATTGTAATCAATGTTTGAGGTCTTATCACATGGATTGTGGGTATTTTTCGTGAGCCTCAAAAATTATTATCTTCGGTGGGGTTGGTGTTCTATTTAATTTTCCTTGTTTCTTAGCCTTGTAAAAATTGGTGGTGATAGAAGCATGGTTGAAATGATTTCTTGTGAAGACATTAGGAAGAAATCCATGATCTGGAAGATTCTGGAGGATAGGAGTCTTACTCCATATCTAGAGAAGTTGTATGGACATGATCCTAAAGTCACAAAGGTGCTTGTAAAAGGGTGGAAGGATTGCACTATCTCTACAAATTGGAATGAGTTGGTAGTAACTAAGTACCTCATTGTGGAAATTACCGGTCTTTCTACCTAGGGTGGAAAGATATTAAGGGACAGGAAAGTGATGGAAGGTGCGATCAAATAGTTTTTAAAGGATTATGAGAGGAAGAAACTAGTAAAGTTCAATGTTGGTGGTTATTATTGTCTTTCAATTAAACCCATTTGGGTGGAAGTGGTGAAGGTTATTATGTGGTACTTTACCCTTGATGGAAGGTATACTCATAGCTATGGCTTCCATTTTATTCTTTTGAATCACTTCCATCACAAACAATTGGTCTCCTTTCCTTTTTATCTCCTTGCATCATTAGAATTTGGCCTCAAAGAGAAGAAAAAGAATAAAAAATTACCTGTGTTACATGAGGTACTCCTATTGTTTCTTATGGAACACTTGAAAACCATTCCTTCCCCTATTATGGTTCAAACATTACATTTTAAACACAACATCTAGGCCCTTATTGTTTCCTCTAAAGAGGTTTTTGAGTATGTGGTGTCAGATGAGGATAAGGATTAGAGAGAAGAGGGTGATTTGGTGATGTTCTCCAATCCCCCATCTGAGGATGAAGAACTAAAAAAGGAAAATTCGACCAAGAAAATGACTCATGCTTGGATCTCATGGTTGATTAGGTTGCATACTGAAGGTGTAAGCCTTGAAGATTTTCAAACTTTTTATGTTGAGAAGAAAACTCAAAACATAAAGAGGATTGGGAGAAAGGTAAAGGTAAGGGTAAAATGGAGGAAATGATTAATATGTATGCATGTAATAGTAAAAAAATCACTAATATTACTACAGAATATACTAAAGGGAATCATACATTCTCCCCTCAGGACCTACTAGATGACTTCCCCCAATTCAATACTAATAAAGAGGACATTTATAATATCATGTGGCTTCACAGAGATGGGGTGGTGGGTTATTTTAGAATCACTAAATGGTTTTTCTTGAGATGAACCAAATAAACATTAAGTTGAGGTCAATACAAAATCAAATCAATCCTATCAGGGGTGCAGAGGATTCCCACAATAGGAAGAATGAGGAAAAATAAATTTATTTAGATTTGGAAGCTATCATGACTAAGGTTAGTATGATGAAAGAGGGTTATGAGAGCTATGTAAATGACCTAGAATACAAGAGATCAACTAAACTAGAACCTAGTGTTGGTGTTTCCAACTGATTGTCTAGGTTTTCCTACAAATTTGCTAGTTCTTATACTAAGAAACCCAAGGTCAGTGGCCAACAAACAAGAGATAGGTTTTATGATTTTCTCCTGTACTCTTTAGGCTCTGTAGAACCAATGTGGGTTCCCCTATAACATCATCTAATCAAGTATTTAGTTATTTGCATTAATTTCTTTGATAACAGATTTATCATAATAAAATTGTAAGAGGTATGCTTGATGGGCTAAATCATCTTCAAAATCCTCTTGTATGAAATGTTATACTTTGCAGTGTGGAATTAAACACAAAAAAATTAAAATACAATAAATTAAAATGTGTTTGGATTTTATATCTGATTTTTTCTCAAGCTTAAACTATATGAATTAGTTTAACCAGTTCCTTATCCACAACAGAGTTTAGAAATGCAGCATACTCCTACAATAGACCAACCTTGTCTTATGGTAACCTTACTATCTACCAATACGAAACCAACTATAGACATGTAAAATTGACCTAACACCTATCACACACCCTAAACAACATCTAACAACATCGAAACACCCTGGAATCATCTTGCAACATCTCAAAATCATCTTGAAACATCTCATAATCATCCTAAAATGTCTTGCAACATCTCAGAATCATTTTGTAACACCTTAGAATCATCCTGCAACGTCCCACAACATCTCAAAAATATCTCGAAACATCTCAAAATCATCCTGCAAAATCCTAAAACATCTCAGAATCATCTCACAACATCTTGAAACATCTTAGAAATATCACACAATATCAAAATAGCATCCAAAATCCTAAATTCCTCTATTAATTGAATAATATAACATTATTTAATTAATTCATGTTTTCATCATTTTTGACAAATTAAATAAATTTCATTTAATAGAGTCCTAAAAACCCTAATTCTACTATTAATTAAATAAATCAACATTATTTAATTAATTCACATTTCTATCATTTTGACTAATTAAATAAATCACACTTATTTAAGGAAGTCCTAATCTCACTTTATTTCATCCTGATTGATTAAATAACACCAATTATTTAATTACGTCACTATATCACCTTATTCCTTTAACTTAATTAAATTATTAAATCATAATAATTTAATTATGACACTTTCCCTCCAAAATTTGACTAATTAAATCAAACTATTCAAAATCATTTATCAAAAAATCAAATCAAACTAATGCAACTTTGTTTGCAAAAGTCAAACTTGATTTGCACATTCAACTCCAAAAAGGAATTAATTAATTAAATCAATTAATTCATATTCCTCACCCACTTTCTGATTGAGCAATCTAATTTGCTAACTAAGCCATCAATTTCCTAACTAACCAATCTAATTTATTGACTAATCAATCTAATTTTCTAATTAAGACATCAATTTCCTAACTAAGTCGTCAATTTCCTAACTAAGCCATCTAAATCCTGACTGATCAATCTAAAAATCCTAACTGATCAATCTAATCCTTGACTAGCCAATCTATTCCTCAATCACACAAATTATGCAATCGACTTTGCACAATCTTCTCATGTCTAAATCCTCTCAACATATTTTGACCGTTGATCTGGATATTCTCCAACACGATCCTAATCATCTATTTTGAATCTCATTTTATATATAACAAACCTCTTTCCTCACAAATAAGGATCAGAGAATCAACATCATTTGCAAAATGAAGTACTGTTGATATTCACAACCACCATTGTTAGAGCTTCAACTATTTCTTCAATCAACCAACCAAGGCATCATTCTTCAATACTTTGCATATGAACTATGGAGGCTTCATAGTGAAACAAACAACCCAACATCATGTGAACACACTTTGACATGGGATGGTAATCTCTCCTTTGCTTTGAATTCATTGTGTTAATCTTAGGATTTCATTACATAATTTCAATAGCTTAGATTTCCCATTTCATGAGTGATGGAATAAGATCTTAGATTAAGTTTTTTGAATTAGATAGATTCTTAGTTCATTGCATTTTTTCTTGTTTTCTTCTATTGTTTTCCCCCTCACACACCAACAAATGAAAAATACTATCAAACTACTTACAAATCCATATTGTAACCACACAATCTCTAATAAATGAACCGAAAGAAAAGTTGTTCTATTCCTTGAATGAAAAATAACAATTCAAGCATTCATAACATAGAATATGATATGAGAACCAAAGATAATCCTTGATTATATTGATCCAGAATATAATGTGTGCAATAGTGGAGATAATAATAAATTGAGATTTAAACTTTATGCAATACAATGAGCATTCTAGTCATTTGTTACTATTACAGAGAAAAATTACAATATTTCCTCTCCGAGTTTCAGAGGAGTTACCTATACAACCTAAAACCTATACAAATATTTTCTAAACCTAAGAACCATAACCCTTTGAATGAGGCCCATATTCCCTTTTATAGATATAAGGGAAGCAACAAGCAAAAGGCCTCATTTAACTGCCTAGTCACTAAAATAAAAAAATCCAAGCAGTGACAATATTTACAAAGCACAAAAATTTATTCAAAAAGCTACAAGTCATCCAAAAGTATCTGGATATCTCTATAGAATTTAATTAAATGTATGGTAGGTGATCTCCTCAAAGTTAACCTATGTAGGTGATAGGACACTTCTAAAATTGTCTGCCTAACAAACCCATGCAATAGTTATATTTGGTTTTTGGAATCCGATTGAAATACAACTCAAGTTGCAAGATCCTATTCTTCCATGTCTTCCACCTATCTTGTTGAAGTGTCAATCCTTGGTGGTGATAAGTTGCCGACCTTCTCTAGGTGTAACTTGTAGTCATCTCCAATCAAAATTTGCACTAAGTCTAGGAAACCTAATAAACTATATTCCATTTTGGTAAGTGCATAAATACTTGCATTTAGCTGGTCAACATCAACTTCTCCCTTCTTATTTATTTTATTGTACATGGGAGTTAGAAGATTTGAAAACTTTGACTTCCATTGTGCATATGCTAACCTCATACTCCTCAGTCAAAATTAGAGGCATGTAAAACTCTTCAAATCCCTTAAAATTTTTGAGCTCCTTATTCATTAGGTCCATGTACCTAATATGATGACTCACAAGGTCATCTAATAAATATGAAATTCAAAACATTAGACACCATATTACCATCAAAATTTGAGTTGTTGACAAGAAGCCTCAACACCTCAATTCCATGGGACCAACTAATCTGTAAGCATCTCAACTTCATCCATATTTGGTTATGGTTAGATAATTCCTCCTTCAAAATAATTTAGCTATCCCATACTTTATTCAGCTAGAGAGAATCTTTGACAACCTATACCCCAAAATTTTGTCAACCATGTCAGAAACCATCTTCATTGCTCCTGCCTTTGTTGCTTTGGCTATTGTTGTACTTTTGTTTAGCTTCTATCTCAGCTCCTTAATCTCAACGGTTAGTTTATTTATATCTTGTGAGGCTTGTTCCTCACTTGTTTGTTGTAGAGGGGGGAAAATTCCCTATATTACATTGAGTCTTTGTTTTAGACTCTGGTTTAAGACATTTCCTTATCAAGATCCTTTTGCAGTTTCTTAATAGTAGCCTCTTTAAAGAGGGCAACATTAACTATTAAGGAAGTTTTTTGTGTTGCACTTTTTTCCTCAACTCTTCTGACAATGATATTTAATGTTAACCTATTGGGGTCACTTATTACTTTTGGCTTATTGGTCTCAAGGAAAATCAACCAAATAGCTAGTTTCTCAAGCCTTGGGTGGAATCTAGAACCAAAATATAAGGCCTGAACCTACTCTTCTAAACCCAAAATTGGATTCTCACCCTCATGATTTCTAATGGAATCAAATGCAACAGCTGGGGAGATGTACCATACTAGAAGCAAAAATCACCCTACCTTCTTCACCAAATTTCTACCCCTTTTAGGATTCATGGCATCTATCTCCTCCTTGAACTTCTTACAAAACTCATCAATGGTTTCCTTCTTATCCCTCTTGGAGAGGCTCCTATATGAGACAATTAATTGTAGTTCCTCTCCCTTATTTTTAGGAAAAATTCCATAAAATCTTGTGTAGTGATGAATTATTCATCCTGCAAGAATTCTTTCCAAGCCTTGGCTTTGACATCATCCACTAACTTCCCACCAATCTCATAATTGATGACCAATTTATCATTTGTGGGTCTTTATATAAATATTCTGGGAGGGGGGAGCATTTGTTATACAATGAGGACATCTCCATCCATCTCCTTAGGATAAATTGGGTAATCTACTAGAGGTCTAGCCATTTGACTTTGTTGTACCTCTACTTTGGAAGAAGAAGCACCTGATGTGCTTGGAGCAGTCTATGTAACATTTTACAACAATTGATTGGCATTATCTAGCATAGTCATAATTCTAACTCTAGGGTCTCTTATATGCAAAAAAGACCCTTGGAAAGAAGGATTTGTCTTCTTCCTCACATTCTTAGCAATCTATATCTTGACCCATAGGGCCCTTTTCTGTGATACTTGGCCCTTAGATGAAAAATTTATAATCTAGTCTTCAATATTTTTCAGCTCAAGGAGATAGGTAGACAATTTGTATCCAATTCTCTGTTTGTGGATAAGACCCGTAGGATTAAAAATCCTTTGTCAACTTTCATTTTGTATGGGAGAAATATCTCATAGATTAGCTCCATTCCTTCTCTTGATAAGGCTATGAAATTAAAGAAGGCCACTATCCCAGGGAGGAGGGCATGGTTCTTGTTATTTTTGAAATAAGTCTTATTAGACTCATTCAACTATCACATCAATTTTAAAAATTCAATTCTATTAGGCACATTCTTGGGTAGAACATGAGGTGCTACTGAGGTCCTGTATACCCTGATGATAGTTGCATCTATATAGAAGAACAAATCATCCTAATTGTGGCCAATTCCTTTCTCAGGGGTGAGCTCTTTTGGCCTCCAAAATTGTCTCACCTCTTCTAATAATCCCTAATCTATAAGGAGACCAAGTCACTTCCTCAAAGGATTCACAATTTTTTTTTCAAAAGTAGAATAATTGGATTTGTTGCAGTCCTTGTCCTAGATGTAGATCCACTCTTGGACCGATAGTATCTTTTTTTCTCTCCTACTAGCTTGCCTTGCAACTGTGGAGGCCATACTTGCACTCCACTATATAGAATTAGATGTATGAGGAGAGACTAATACCTGAAATGAATGGTACCACCAAATTCTCTCTCGATGTAGTAGAGGGACTTATATTGCAGCTAAGCAGTATACCTTGCAAAATCATAGGGTTTGTTTGCATCCTTGCTTTGTATGTCCATTATCTACACCATCAAACTAAAAAGGATTTAAACCTTATTTTCCATTCCCAAAACTTGAAGCAATGAGAATTTTTTCTTTTGGAAGTAGTCCTCAAAAATGTCATAGGTGAAGGGTTCTAGGTCACCCTTTCTAAATCTTTACAACTCTCTTCTTGGCCCTCTTGGCCTAAAACATGGTAGCCACCTCACTCTATAACTATCCTATTCCTTTCATACTCCTTGTTAAGGATACCCAAGTCAATTGGTAGTTGTGTGTTGGGGTTCTGGTCAAATACCTTACAAATGTGGTCTATGTCCAACGGTAACAAACTTTGGCCACCCATTGTGAACAATGACCTTGTATCTAGGTTATAGGCCTTGGCAATATCCTTAATTAATTCCACTTTTATAAAAACATTGGGCACCACCAATTTTCCCAACCCTAGATTCCAAATGTTTCTAATTGTCTTATCTGCATATGCCTTCCTATAGTCATGCTTGAAAAGTGTATACCCCTCACATGTGAGAATGGGGTCTCTACAACCCCCACTTCTATTAGAGAGTTTATCTACTGAAATCCTCGACCTAGGACCAAATCTTGGTATTTTGAATGAATCAAGGAGCTATGCAATTATTTCTTCATCTAAAGCCCCTTTTTGACCCCTTGAAGTTCCAACCATCTTGAATGTAGGGTTTTATGAATAGAAAAATAGGGTACTATGTAAATGCAACTAGGGTTTGTACAATTCTTCACAAGCAGGAGATTTATAAAAAAATTGACAAAATATACTCTTTGTAACCACAATTTCCATTGTTATCCAACTAATCTCAATAACCCCCACTCAAAATTTCTCTTTGAATTCAGAGATTGTAGTTTTAAGTACTTATTTGCTCTGTTGATGCCAAAAAACCCAATTTTGTAGAAGAAAACCCTTGTTCACTCTGGAAATTCCCAACAATTTGTTTAATCACTTTAGCAGTTGTGGTTCAAATGAAATTGAGCTAATTATTGTATCCTAGAATTCATGAATTGAGTGGGTAGTAATCCCATTCACCATTACTTCTCGCATGCTTGAGTGCACATCCAATACTAGACATTTGCCACTTTTGAATGTGGGCCATTGATCCTGAAATCATTGGTGATCATGCAAATTTGAATTTTCCTCTATGAAGTGACATCCTCCTTTTTTCATCATGTGGATAGGTGTCACCATTTCACAAACTTGCAAAGGTATAATAATACAAAAATAGAGCTTCCATGGTGATGAACTCTCCATGAATCATTGTGATTGTCACACTTGTCACCATCTAAAAACTTCATAGAAACAAAAGTTCGAGCCCACTAAGGCTTTGTGAAGGCTTTAGCCTCCATGATAGGATTTAACACATGATAGAAAACATGTCATCATTTCGCTGCTTCATAAGAATGAAATTGTCAGAGTCAGGGTTTTGTGAAGCAAAGAGACTCCATGAAATGCACATGCTTAAATTAACAACTTAAAGCTAGTAAGGAAGAGAAGGATTGACTGTGTATGAGGTAACAAGGCTTAATGTCAAGATTTAAACATAATCACATAAACATTAGCCCGCTAATTTTTTTGGATATGTGTCATCTTTTCGGGAGTTTGTGAGGCTAGAAAGTGACAAAAAAAAGCCTCCATGAACTAAAGAGATAAAATTATATGCTAACATGTGTCCAAGGAACTTGGGGAACAAAATAATTTTGGAAGGAAAATAAATATTTCAATGAAGTCATGTAGATCAAACTCCTAATGCATGAGGGGACATAGACATATGATGACAACACCCTCAAGTTATAACTTAAGTGACCATGCAAAAATGTTTAACATGCCAATGGAAAAATAGAAGGGTGCTAGGGTTTTCAAAATCCCTAATTTGTAGATTTTAAACCCTAACATAGTATAATTGAGGAATTTCAAATTTTCAAATTTTCAAAATTCTAGAGCATAACTATAACTATGAAATTTTACAAACTTCACCACCTAGAGCATTTTATCAAAATTAGTCAATGCATAATTCATAACAGTGCATAAGGCATTTGTATTCTTATAGAAAAATTGAAATAAATCAAGGAAGATCAAGTTGTTGATGCTTCCAATACTGGTGAGAAGTCTAAGAAGGAGAATAGGGCCAAAGGAAAGAAAACCATTATGGAACACTAGGGGCCAAGCACTTGTACCATGTGTAAGAAGAAATCTTTCCAAGAGGAGAAAAAATATCTTCTCAATCTAGTGAATCTCCATCAAAGCTTCTACCAATAGGAGCTGGAAGCAGTAAATACTCTTAAAGATTTTCATTAGGTTTCCTATTGTTTCTATATTTTTAGCTATTTATTCTTGGTAGGTTTGTTGTAGGTAGGTTGTTTATCCTTTCTTTATTTATAGACAACTTCTTGTGTTTGTATTTTAGGTGTCTCTAAAACCTGTCTATTTGTCGATGCTTATCTTTGGGTACTTTGTAGACAACATTTTGTTTAAGGGTTTTGGGTCCCTTTAAAACTTGTTTTTCCTAAATAAAAAATATACATTAAGCTTCAAATTGTACCCTAACAAGGAAATCTACTCATGTATTCCATCTTTGAATGAGATGTATGATAATTTTTAATAACTTTATTGGGCCATTATAATAGGAACACACAATAGTCTACAATCCTACATGTTGAAATGCTATAAAACTAAACTAGAATAATTACATTGGGAAAGCCATAACTTTCCATTTTTTTCCATTTCTTCTAATTTTCACATGAGAATTTTTTTAGTCACTCCAATATGTTTCATTTTACAATTTGTTGAGATTTGGGATTTTAATTCTAGAACCAAAACTTTCCCTTTACCAATAAATAACATATAATCAATGTATAAAATATTAACTAGAAAATTACCACTGTTATATTTAAAATAAGAATTATTATTAGATGTAGAATGCTGAAATCCTAAAATCAAAACACATGCATCAAACTTTTGATACAAAATCCTAGGATTTGGTTTTAGGCTAGACATTTTTTTTCTTTAGTTGAAAACTTAAATTAATTTTACCTTTAACCATATAGTGCTCTAGTTTCAAGTCATACAAATATCCTTCTTCAAATCATCATGAAGGAATTTTATTTTCATAGCTATTTTATCAAACTTTAATTCATAAGCTACAACAATTTTTCACAATAAACTACACTATGTATCTCTTAATTTGAACACCCATTTGCATCAAACAAGTTTACATCCTTCAAGAAATGGTACTAGGTCCCATTTATCATTCAATTTTAGTGTCTTCATATTTTCATCCATAGTTGTTTTCTAATATTTTGCATCATTCAAACCTAATTATTCTTCTACAAATCTTAGTTCACAAATGTTAGTATTCAAAGAAAAAATACATCTCCAATTATTTTGGAGAATACATTTTTGGTGATTGTCTATGCATCATAAACCTTCAAACAAAGCTAATATGAAATTTGTTCCTCCTCTTATAAATATTTACAGGTAGATTAGATCTCCTCAAGTTCTTTCCTATCTAGGGTCTCAATTCATCTTTCTAAGGAAACTAAGGAACAAAAGGAAGAAAAACAACATATTTCTTTTCTATTTCTCCAAGATCTAAGAAAACATAAGAAGCATAAGTTTATCTAAAAATCACATGTATATTGTATATTGATTTTTGTGTAATATGATTCTAAATCTTGTATCCTTTCACATCATAACTATAATTAATGAAGATATATTTAATAGTCATATTCTCTACTTGTATTCAATTATTACTTATCATATGTATGTACACCTCATAATCAAAAAAATTGATATGTATCAATGAGGACTTGTGACTTTACCACACCTTCATGGGAATTTTATCCAAAAGAATTGATGTAGGAAACATGTTAATTAGGTAAAAATTAGTGGACACAACCTCAACCCAAAAATTTTGTTCCAAATTAGCTCCATTAAGTATACTCCTATGATTTTCCATCACTTTCATGTTCTTTCTACAAATCCATTATGTTATGGAGAATATAGAGTTTTCTTATCTCTAAATATTTCAATCTTTACAAAATCTATCAAAATTATTAAATAAAAATAAATTTCTATTTCCAGTTCTCATGAATATAATTTTATTTCTATTTTTCAACTCAACTATTGGTTTACATTATTTAAGATGATTGAAAAATTTATAATTACTCTTTAGGAAACAAACCCATTTTAAATTACCATCAATAAATAAGTAAACCCATTTACAATTAAACTGTCAATAAATAAAAATGTAATAAGTAAAATTTGTAATTCAAGGAACATCAATAGGACCCAATACATTAGAATTAATAAAACCCCAAATACCACAAGATCTATGATAACTTTAGTAAAACTAAATGCAATTTTGTTTTCCTTATATGGAATTCTCACAAAAATCAAGTTGAAGATTACAATGAATCAAACCTTCAACAAATCTTTTACTTTTCAAGGCTCATAGATCCTTCTATCCTATGTGGCCTAATATTTAATTCGATAATATATCCTTTTATATAGGTAACTTAGATTTAGTAGAAATATCACCCTTATGTACATAAAAACAATGACCAACCACTACAAACGATATCATCTCTTTACCCAGTGAAATTAATCACAATTTTTTTTAGAAGTGATATTACACTCAACAATTCATTCATCAACTTGAAATAAGGCTACCAATATACTACCTATATAAATCACCATAGAAAATCTCACTATAACAATTGCTTTACAAAACACAAACTCCATACTTGTATATTTTTTTATCATAGATAACAAATTATGTGTTAATCTCATGATGTAAAAGACAACATCAAGTCTCCTAACTCTACCACTAGGAAATTTAATCTAAATACTACAAAACCAGAAATATCTAGATAGTAATTATCATTAAATTACACCTTACCTCCTTCATATTTTTCATATTTATAGAACCAATGTATATTCAAGGTCATATAAAAAGATGAACCTAAGTTAATTAACTATACACTCACATGTACTTGAGTGACCAAAGATGTAGTGAATGTGACACCATCTTCCTTCTCAGACTCATAATTAAAATAAAATTTCTTATTCTATACTTTCTTTCTTATTTTCATTCGTTACAAAAACAACTAGATTTACCTCAATTCTATAAAATAGATTTGGACTTTCTAGGAGATCTAGAACTCCCTTTGGACTTGGATATGTATTTGGCACACTATTCTTCATTCTTATTACCTATTTATTTTGGTATTTTTTAATCACTCAAGGCCTTTTTGGAAACCATAGGACCTTCCTCCTCATCTCTTTAAAAATAAAATAACCAGAAACATCCTCTACCTTTAGAGTGATAGAAATGGTCCTAATAGGCATGACCAAGATATCCCTTGAATTTATAAATATACACAAAAATATTTGAAATATTTCCTCCTCATCCATATTTACACCTAAACATTCTATTGAGACTCCAATATGTTAAATTATTCTAGGTGATCTATAATCTGTCCAGCTTATTCCATCATCATGAAATAGAGCTTCTTCCTCAATAATATTTTGGTCACCAAGTATTTGGCTTGATAGGTTTCTCCCAATGTATTCTAGAAGGTTTTTGAAGTGGGTTCTAAATAAAATTTACAATAATAAACATTTCAAGGGTCAATCTGATTGGAATCATTTCTTTGTAGTTTATTAAATCATATTGAGATACTTGAGAAGGATCCATATGTGTTTAAACATTTGTATCAATAGAATCTTATAGATATTCTAAATTTTTAATTTTCATGTCTAAAAATTCATGCCTAAGACATTTCCCACCACAATCCTCAATGTACTTTCCATATTTATTTCCTTCATTAAATATACTAAAATATGTCTAAGTGAACATGAAATTACATGTAAAATGTACATAGTCATATATAGTCAAATGACACATATAAAAAAATTATGTATACACACATGTGTACATATAGTCCATGAAATAAATCTACCTAGATGTCAAGATCATAAGTAAAATCAAGATTCCTCTTTGTTCCATGTGAACTAGATGGACTTGTATCATACTGTAGAAGAGTTATAGAAACTTGAAATTAGATACAGTTAAAGAAATTTTGATTTAATTTAAGTTAAGTGGTAAAATAATGAAATTAATTTTTAAATCTAAACTTCAAAGTATGCATAAATTACCATTTGATCATGTGAATCTACTCCCACAATTTGTTCAATAGGTGGTATAACTATTGATTCAGGACCAAATGTATCAACTACTAATTCGTAGATATTCAAATAAAACAAACAATAGGTTAAAAAATATTTACCAAAACATGATTTGTACCATATATTTAAAAGAACTTAAAATTGCATAGAAAATTTACTAAATTTTAGGACCTAAAACGATATGGATGACTCCTGAAAAATGACCCTAATTAGTAGCCTGACTAACACCTACTAGTATAGTGCTTTCATCCTACATATACATATATATGAAACATATATAAATTTAAATATAAATTCAATTTAATTTGATTTTTAAATTTTAAAATAATAGTACATCTAGTAAATTTTTTAAGTATGTAAATTTTAAACTTAAATAATTTTTGAAAACACACCAGAAATGGCTCATGCATAACAACTGATGATGGAGGAGCTATCACCACACCTTGTGTTTAGTCGATCATGGATATCACATGACCTCCCTGCGTCTAGAATATTGTTTCACACATGTAGAGTTGAATTAAATTATATGGATGGAAATTAAAATATATAAATAATCTTAAATTAAACGATAAAACTTAAAATTTAAATTATCTATAGACATATGCATTTTTCTAGGGTCAACATATATCGGTTTACCAAAGTGTAAGGTATGCCAAATTGTACAATTGTTAACATAAAACAAAGATGATCCAATTGGGGTGATATCCTAAATTCACACATCTACATCAAACACTTCAAATATATATATATATATAATTTCATGTTATTAAACATGAATTTTGATACATGCACATGTTACACATTTCTAAAAAATTAAAATGTGACAATGTGTACCTATATAGGATGATCATCAAAACATAGTAAATCCACATATGATCCCACCTTTGATGTAGGTTCTCTGAAGTGGATGCTTGAGTAGGGCCATAACATGAATGATTGCAACCCTAACAAAAATGTGGCATCAGTACATGGGTTTTGCTAGGACTTGATGAACCATCTCCTCCATGCTCTCTACCACTAAATCAATTGCCATTTGGGTAGCCTAATCAATGAGATCTCTTGAGAGAAAACTAAATTCTCCTAGTGTCGAAACCACTGCCTAGTGTTGAAATGGTGCAGGAACACCAAGAGATGGAGGAGAAATAATGGTTAGAATTAGATCATATCAAATAGGATCGATAGGTGCTCCTACTCTATGTTGTGGCATGCCACAATCAACTCCTTAGAATGATCAAAAATCAAAATAATTGGGTTTTGAACCCAATTCAAACTCTACCCATAATTTTCTCAAAAAATATAGTGACACCTCACAATTAGTGTGTGTTGGATGATCAAAGACCATCTAACATTCCTCCAAAAAATGTGATGCAATTTGTGGATTCCTACACCATCTAATTGATTTTTTTTTGTTTGGAGGTATTGGTTGATTGGTTGTAGGATCAATGAAATATGGGGCTATTGTTTGTTTGGTAATATGGAGATATAGGATATCTCTATATGAGAGTCCATATACATAAAATTGCCTCTTGTCCTCCCTCCAACAGTGGAAACTATCTAAATCCACATCAATGGATCAAACTAAGTCAACAATAATTTAAAGTCAACAATAATTTACATTGAAGATGCAAACCGTGATAGGTGGGGGGGCATATGGGGATGATTTTTTTTATCAAATTAAGTTTTTCTTGAATAATGTTTATATTTATATTGATGTTTTCTCACAATTGAGCCTCATCAACTGGAGGTGGTTAGGGATTAGGAGGTGGGGGCTTATGATGTGGATATTATGGAGGTGAGGGGTTTGGAGGTTGAGAGTTATGCAAAATACCATCTATCAAAAACTCATCAAATGATGGTATTTGCTCCATTGGGCCACTACATATTAAACAATTAGAGAAAAAATATCAAAAAATTAATTACATAACATGAAGCATTGTATGCACTAATTTTTTAAATAAAATATATAAAATAAATTGATGCTTGTTGAAGGGATCATTAAATAATGTACAATTTATTAAATATCACATCAAACACATATTTAAAATAATTCATTTAGACACATTCAAATTAAAATTGAACATATAAAATTAGACCAAGTTGTTGGTTGTTTTTAATGAACCAAACTTAATCTCATCATGCATCTATGAATTTTACAAATTAAATGGTCAATAGTTTTGAGGATTGGACAACGAATAGGTGAAATCTTACTAGGATTTTCCTCTACACTTTAGGCTCTGCAAGACCTAGGAGGGTGATACCTACAATGTACCTTATGATACTCATGCCAATTATCACATACACTGTAATTCAAATAGATAATTCTCAATTAATTTTCTAACAGATAAAATACCTCAAAGATTTGGTAGGTCTTCATGGTAATATCTGACTTAAACATGAGAAAATATCATACACTAAGCTCAACACACATTCATATAGAAAATAGATGTTGTAATTGATTTTGAATGTAGCTACTATGAATTATCTAGGAGACTATAACATTAATTGACCAGTGTGTTATCCTAGGATGGAGAATCCTAAACCTTGTAATTAAAAACATACAACAATATTATTCATGTCATTAAAATTCCTATAAATGATGCCTTACACCATTAATACACAAGACTCAACTTGTAATACTTAGTGATCTGTACATACAATTTCATAAACCTTCATCCATGTTCATACAATTTAACTAATTCTTTGAAAAAGAGTAATAACATTGAACAAACATTCAAGGAAAGACATGAAGATGAATAACAAAAATCTTTGAATACTTATATTCAAAATTTATGCAATGTTTACAATGGATAACACTGGCCTCGAATATCTTGCCATTTATATATCAAAAGATGATAGTACTACTATAAATTTACCATTATAAAATTCAAAGACTCTTACGACCTAAAGAAAGTCTCAATTCTATTATCCAAACTTGTTACAAAATTTCTCTTTGAGACCAAACTGCTAGAAATTCCATATAATTGGCCTTGAATTCCCTTTTATAAGAACAAGGGAGCAAACCAAGCTTCGGGCCAAATTGTACACATGTCATATATTCTTTTGAAAATCACATTACATTAAAAGGAAATTACATTTTCCCACATATGAGGGAGAATTTCACAAAAGACAAAAACCATTTTCATTTGTAGATGAAGATTCACCCATCTTCCAAAAGGCTCTTTAGTCAATGCAAAACATTCCATCCATGAGCAAAAAACTTGTTCCACGTGGTCCAAAATTTGTAGATGAAAAGAAAAAAGTGAAGAAAATAATATACTAGGGTAATTCCACATTTGCATTCCACATCACCATATTTGAACCAGAGAAAATGCAATATTTGAACATTGCTATATCCAAGGCCTTATTTGTACTAATTCTAGGCCATGTATTACACTTCTCTTCACTGAAACATCTATTGTTGCAGACCTACAGCCAAAATTGTAGCCAACCTTACCACAACATCAACCTACTCATGCAGTACATCAAGATATATTCCCTTCCAAAGCTCAAATTCTTCCTTAGAAGGCCAATCAAACTTAATAACTTTGTCAAATTTTAGCCTATATGGAGCATACTTGATTACTACTCAATTAGCCTCCTTGTCAAACCCATCAAGGAATATCCCTATATGAGTGAGCATGTCTATACTTCTCTTCAATATCTCCATGTCAGCTCACTCAAAAATAAAGGCTACTTGAGTAGCAATCACTTTACTTGCTTGGTCTTTCCACTCCTGCAAGGGTTTGACTTCACCATTTTCATTTAAAATATTTGGGAGTAGACTGAAATTCAACTCATTGAGCTTCCTCACCACCTCTCTAATATTTTCCTCCAATGGTTCAATTTTCCCTTGGAATTCCTAGATTCCACTCACAAGTTTGAGATTAGGTTGAATAATGAGTGGCTTATCTACATCATGTTTAGATCCAACTTCCATAAGCCTTACATCCTAGAGCCTTGGAATCCATTTCTCCATTAGTGGTATAGCCACTTCCTTGTCCCTATAAAAATTTCTCATCACATTTAACATGGAGGAGTAGTTAGCATGGATATTAATTAGTCTTTTATCTATTCCCTTGTTTAGATGCTCAAGTACTACTATCACAATCTTGAGGTTACTTAAATGGACTAATTCATCTTGTCATTTACTCCTCTCCTCATAGTTCTTCAGCTTTTCAATCAGGTCTTCCATACTGACCTCCTTTGCTTGAGGTGTACCTGAAGTACTTGGTCCCTCAATTGATATTAACACATTTCCCAAATTGTATGACACAATTTCACATGAAACTTCTGGGGGAGGGATAGGGGAAGATGGTAATTACTCTTGAGGTGAAGGAGGGGAAACAGAGTCATATTGCATTGGTGCATTAATCTACATATTCTACATTTTTTCTTTCAACAATGAAATTTTTGTTTGTAACTCTTCAATCTTTTGTTGACCCTTGTATTCAATGAACATGTCATTTTACATTTTTCTGAATTTGTCCTTCTTTGTAGTCAAAGACTCCACTGTTTCCTTTGTGAACTGAGAAAAAATTATAGACATAGTGGTTTCTTTAATTGTAGGGGTTTCTAACACTCTCTTGATGATTAACCCTCCCCTATAGTCTGTAGCTGGATTTGCAACTGGAGGTTTCTTTGTACTTGGGGCAAGGGCCCAAATCACAAGTGTATCCAACTGCTCACTGAAAGTAGACCCTTGTAAAGCAATTGTTGCTTCCTCTATATTATAAAGTGGCCCATCGTGCCTTCTTACTGTATCAAAGGCGATAGTAGAAGCAAGATCCCACTCTGGCAGCAAGAGGAGACCACTATTCCTCACTAATTCTCTTCCTTCCTGGGCTATAATAATTTGAAAGGTTGCCCTCATTTCTTGTCTAACCTGAGTCTCAATGACCTTATCTAGAAATTGTGTGTTCAAGCTCCTTTTCTTAGCAATGTTATTAACATATTCTTCCCTCTTTGCTCTCCATGCAAATTCCATGAAAGAAGGAAATTTGACAAATGAGTCATCATCCATAAACTATTTACATGCCTCTTCCTTGACATCATTAATATTAGTCATACCAATTAATTCCACCTTGCTCAACCTAAGGGCCATTTGTTGTGGTACTATCTCCCTAGGGGGAGAAGGCATACCCTACTATGTTTCCTCTTTAATTACAATAATATCATCATTAGAATCTTCAAGATAATCCACCAAGCCACTTGATTTTACCTTCTTCTTCTTTGGAGGTGGTTTCCTTGGTGGTGATGATACCCTTGGTGGTGAGTCAATTTCAATAACTTTTGGAGCAATATGTCTTGGAGGGGACAAGGGTGGTAACTCATGTGTTGGTGAAGGAACTCTTGACCCCTTTGATTGAATAGGGGTGGTTATTTTTTGCTTCTCCTTCACCTTGTCTTTCCTCCTTATAAACACCATTATTTTATTTGGAGGTTGGTAGGTAGGTCTTTCCACTACAACAAAACAGGAAATTAGTACCTAAAATAGTGCCAGATTTTAGTGCATTTGATTTCATGAATTGGGCACTTCTGTCGGCACAAAAATCGATGCAAATTGGTATGCTCACTTCGGTGCCATATTTAGCGCCGGATTTAGCACCAAGTTTAGTGCCAGGTTTAGCGCCAACTTTTGTTGCTTCCAGTTTGGCTTCCAATTTTGCTTCTGGTTTTGCTTCTTGTGTTGCTTCCACATTTGCTTCCAATTTTTCTTCCAGTTTTGCTTCTAGGTTTGCTTCCATTTTTTCTTTGGGTTTTGATTCCAGGTTTGCTTCCATTTTTTCTTCGGGTTTTGATTCCAAGTTTGCTTCCAATTTTGCTTCCAATTTTTCTTCCAATTTTGCTTCCAATTTTACTTCCAGTTTTGCTTCCATTTTTTCTTTCGATATAACTTCGCTTCTTGCATCTATCTTTGCTTCCATTTTTGCATCTTTTGTTGCTTCTAAAATTGCTTCCATTATTACTTCTTTGTTTGTCTTCCATTGTTGCTTCCTTTTTTGCTTCTAAAAATGCTTCTTGTTTTGCTTCCATTTATTAATTTAATATGTTTTATTTCAATTTAATTAAATAAATATATCATGCCTCTTAAATAGCTCATATAATTATATAAAAAGATAATTACTATAACATGATCATCATTTATAATTAAAAAAAGTGATTCAAATATTTATATAAGTAGATCAAAACAAGTGATTAAAACAAGTGAGTCAAATATGCCACTAGATTAATAACGTGTCAAAATGATACATGTCCAATAGTCAACATAAGTCAAAATGATACATGTACAAATGATATACATAAAAATGATAAATTATATAGCTCAAAATGATACAAGTCAAAATGATACATGTTCAAATGATATGTCAAAATGATACAACTCAATAATATGGTATTGTAAGCCGCGAAAATGATACATATTATAGTAACCATGAAAAAGGCATCATAACAATATATCAACAATGATCCATGATACAGTCTATATGATCATGAATGTCACTGGCTACTACTAGCAACTGCCTCATAATCATTGTCATTATCATCATCATCGACCTCAATGTATTTTGTATCTACATCATCATCACACTCTACCATGTGATCTGTATATGTACCAAAACCAACATATTCTGGATCTATATCATGAGTATCATCTTGATTTTTTGGAAGACCCATTTTTTGCAAAAAAATCATTTAAAATGAAAATTTATTATTTATTTCATGCAATAATTTATTTTTCTGTTATATATCTAATATTACAACGTGTGAAACAAAACCATAATCATATTACATCATATCAAAGTGCACATACCATAATAAAATTTAAAAAATGTTACAACTAATGTCATTCCAATGATGTAAAACATGCAACAATTCTAATAAATGTTAGTAAAATATCTCAACATTTGGTGAAAGAGGAAGAATGATGACTAGAACTCTAGAGACCCACCATAATGGATTTCAATATTCAACCATCAAAGAAGAAGAGAGAGTTGATATCATGTATCAAAACATTAAGCATGCATTCTTCCAACCAATGGAGAAGGAGATGATTACTTTGCTTCATTTTCATTTGCATAACCATATCATGGTGTGAACTAAGAAGACTAAGGAAGTCCAGTGTGGAGGTAATGGATGTGGTCCAAACTTTAGGAGGGCCAAAAAGGTCAATGTATGATCCTAATGAAATTGAGGAAGAACAGCAAGAGAGGGACAAGAAAAATAAAATCAATGCAGAGTTTCAAGGATTTTTCAAGTGAGTAACAGAGCTATGGGAGCAACCTCATCTAAAATATTTTTAACTAGAGTTTGATATACCATTTAGAAAGCTTGGTTTTCATGGATTTCCTTTCGAAGCATCTTCTTTTATTGTTCCTATGATAAATGGTTTGGTAGAGTTGGTGGAATTACCTTTCTTAGTAATCACTATTAGTGAGATTGAGATTGTTAACCTTGAGAGAGTAGGACTTGGGAAAAAGGCATTTGATATGGCTATTGTTTTCATCCTATACAACCATTGCAAGAAAATTTAAGCTAGCATCAAAAAACCAACAATTTTGAAAATAACATGAAAACTTTTAGTTGTTGCTATGTTAGGAATAAAATAAAAGGAAACAATGTTCCTTCCAGTGGCTTGATGATTGCAAATGAGGATTTATTGAATTTCAGTGGAGTAAAATGAAAATTAAAGTAGTTGATTCATATAATATATGTACATTAAATAGTTTGTGGTGCAAAATTATTTCTAATTCCTTCTATAGCTAAATGCTACACTCATTTCAGGGATTAAGAAAATGCATCCCACCTAGAGTTTGTGTGACATTGTTTTTACCCTAGAATCCTTTTCAAAATCATCACCCTCAGCCCGATTTAGGATAAAACATCAATAATGAGAAAATTAACAAAAAAACAAAAGTGAATAATACATAATCTATGTTGTAAAGTTAAAAATTCTTATAAAAATACATATAAAACTCTAAAACATTTTCCATTTGTTCTCTAAAGTTTAGTTCAATCAACCAAAGCAAGAAACATATATGCATTACTATTTAGATCAAAATAAGATATCTGATATACAATTCAAAACATCAACATATGAGCTAATTTTTTAAAGTACCTATTCTCCTTCAAGTACCGATTCCTTGATAAACTCAATTTGGTCCTCAAATACATACCTGTCACAAGTCTCAAAGGAATCTATCATGAGAATCTGACCATGACTATATGTAACAATCTAAAACATTCATAATCAGAGACAAGTGCTTTACAAATTCTACTACACATTGACGCATTCTTCATGTTGAAATGAGTGTTTAGAGCTATTGTAACCACATTCATGTCTTGAGGGAATCTCACTTTCTAAGGAAGAAGTCAAAGTGCCTTGGAGCCACAATAACATTCAGCATCGACCATATGGTGTTTACATTTAAATAATTCAGAATGGTCAAGTTCACTAAAATTCACCTTGTGATTGGAAAGAAATAGACCATAACTCCCTATAAAATAGGAAATCGGCAAAGAAAGAGAAAACAATCCCTTGCAAACTAATTACAAATTAGTAGCCTGAGAAGCTTCTTAGAGGCTTACACAAGTGATCTTGCAAAAATTTGTGTTTGCATCTTTGAAGACCTTTGAAGCCCACCATGCTCTGCATCAATCATCTCCATTTTTGTCTTGTTCAAAGAAAAATGAACATACAAAAAAATAGTGCAATTGTCTTGTGAAGCAGGTTCTAAAAAATGAAAATGTAAAATACTTGCAAGAAAGGAGAAGGATATGTAGAATATTACAAACCCATGGTTTAGGGTTTCTGGGCTGAGCCCCAAATGTGGAAGGATTTATTTTTCTTTCTGAGAAGTGAAAGATCATGCCAAAAGGCTTGCACTCATTTTTTTGAGAGCTCATATCTGCAATAGGAGCCACAGGTTTTTGAAAAACCCCAGATCAAAGGCAAACCCAGAATGCCATTGAATAGAGCCCGTGACCATAATCATGGAGCCATGAAGGAGGCTCAAAAATATAATAAAGAAAATTTTACACTCTATTCTTTTTGGAAATAGAAAAAATATTCTAGAGAGGCCATGACCAAGCTATCACCAGGAAAGAGAAAAAATGCAGAAATAAAAAAATCTTTCATCGTTTGATCAAACCAAATATGGAGAGTATGATTTGTTTCATTTTGTTTGCTAGTGAGCTAAGTCGAGAGAAGCCGAGCCAAGATAGAAGGGTTACAAAATAAGGATGCATGGTCGAAATAAAACACCCATTCATTTGTATCTATTGAGTCAAAATCAAGATTGTTTTGACAGAAAATGAAAGTAAGATACAAAGAAATGGTGCATAGAAACTTACTCAACTTCTTGTTGTTCGAAGAAATGTGAGGTCAAAAAGTGCTTTGATGTCAGCCTCAAGACAAGCAAGGCATCAACAGAGTAAATCAAGAGAAAAATGCATGAGAATTCGAGAAGGAATGTCTTTGAAAACACATTGAGATAAGTGGAAACAAATGATGAACCATGAAAGATTTACCTAATTCAGCCTCAACAAAAATTTCTATGAAGAAAACTCTCAAAATCAGTGAGAAAATTGATAGATACTCCTTTAGAAAGCTCAAGGTTTCAAACTCTAATGATGGGGGCATGTGCAAGGCAAGGGAGCTCAAAAAAACCAAGTGAAAATGAGAGTTAAAAATTAGGGCTTGGGTATTTTGTTCTAGCTCATCATGGCGGAAAAAATATTGATGTGAAAAAACTCAAATATGTTTAATCATTAAATATTTTAATATTCAAACAAATTCAGAAAACAAAATACATAAATTTTATAATAAAAAATTACTATTATCTATTAAATTCATAAGTGTTAAGTTCATGCTTTTACCTCTATACCACTGGATGATTGTGAGAGAGGTGTGGTAGCACAGTATACTGCCATACCATGGGAGATTTCTTACTACCTACCAGTAGTGCGGTGTATACCACCATACTGCGAGAGGCTTCTGACTGTTTGGTGGTAGCGCGGTATACCGCCACCTCGTGGAAGCCTTCTAGTAGCAGGGTTGTGGTGTATACCGCTCTACTGCATATGTTGCTCACCTTCCCGATGGTATAGGGGTGTATGCATATGATCATTATTTGAAAAGTGTCGATGAGACAATCTTATTTGTCTTACCGATATCTCAATGTCTCATCGACATTAGATCTTATATTCCTCTGATGTTGGTTGTCGGTGTCGATGAGACAAGTTAATATATCTTACCAAGATTTCTTACTGCCTTGCAGTAGTGCGGTGTATACCGCCATACCATGAGAGGCTTCTGACTATTTGGCGGTAGTACGGTATACCGCCACCCCGTAGAAGCCTTCTAGTAGCGGGGTTGTGGTGTATACCTCTCTACCGCATATGTTTCTCACCTTCCTGGTGGTATAGTGGTGTATTTTTTTTATCATTACTTGAAGAGTGTCGATGAGACAATCTTATTTGTCTTACTGATATCTCAATGTCTCATCAACATTAGATCTTATGTTCCTCTGATGTTGGTTTTCGGTGTTGATGAGACAAGTTAATATCTCTTACCAATATGCCATTGTGTAAA
This sequence comes from Sequoiadendron giganteum, assembly GCA_007115665.2. Taxonomy (NCBI): domain Eukaryota; kingdom Viridiplantae; phylum Streptophyta; class Pinopsida; order Cupressales; family Cupressaceae; genus Sequoiadendron; species Sequoiadendron giganteum. Next base: position 70,716,488 of record CM021109.1, read on the forward strand.
TTTAGTGCTAAATTCAGTGCTAAATCCAGTGCTAAATCTAGCACTAAACCTGGCACTAAATCTGGTGGTAAATCTGACGGTAAATCTAGCGCTAAATCAAGCACTACTAAATCCAGCACTAAATCCGACGCTAAACCAAGTGCTAAACCCGACGCTAAATCTAGCACTGGAGTCAGTGCTAAATCCTACGCTAATTAGCACTTGATTAAGCACCTACTTATCCTGATCGGCGCAAAAAATTCCAAAAATGGCACCAGCCTGATAAATAGCACCGACTTTTTCAAAAAATTGGAGAAAAATACGTTAAAACAGTGGGTGGAAGCAAAAAATGGAGCAAAAAAGGGAGCTAATCACAAGTATTTGTTGTAGTGTTCCTCCATCTCAAGGGCCTTTCCCTTTCCGTTTTCCTCATGAATCACAACTTTTCCTTTTTCTTGAACTAACCTTTCCTCTTTCAACTTCCTAACAACCTACTCAAAATTTTGAAACACATATTCAACTTTATAGATTACATCCTTGATATCCCCAAGAGCTGAATACCCTAGATCCTTTATCTAAATTTCCTTATCCAACTTTTTAAATGCAATCCATTTCATCTTCTTATCATCCTATTTTTGGGGATACAAAATATTCCTGATCACATCCTTAGGAAAGTAGAAATTGTTGATGAATTTAGAGCTTCTGATCCTAGTCTTTATCCCTACCATGAAACCCTCAGGATCATGATTCCTTGATCTGAACCTCTTCATCCCAAATGTTTTGAGTATGTCAACAATCTTACACCATCCTCCCTCAGTCATAATTTTTTAAGAAAAAATAGTTTATGAAGGGAAAAAGGTTCCCTTCCTCTAATTTAGCAAATTATTATTCTCCACATCACCTAACTGCTACATTACCTCAAGAAAACCAATTCTTAATGGCACATCACTTGGGAGTATATGGGGTACAACACTTGTGCTATAAACCCTAAGAATTGGATAACTCGGGAAGGGGATCAGATCTCCCTAGTTGTGCTCAATTTTCAAGTTAGGTCTCCTCTCTTTCAACCTTAGGAAATCATGTAGGGAAGTAGGGATCCTTGGCATATTCATAATCAAAGCCCTCCTCATTTTAGAGGCAAAAAATGTTCTCAAACACCACAAAGTTGGATTCTTGATCATCTCTATCCAAGAGCCTAGTCCAACATTAGACAAGTAAATTAATATTATCCTCAATTTTGACCAATGTCATGTCCTTACCAAAGAATCCAGATCCCTTGTATAAAAACATATGAATGAGTAAGGAATTCCACCAGAATCTTACCCCATTATCACCATTCTTTAATGTAACCAAACCCTCATGTATCTTTTCTACCAAAAAATATGAAAATTCATAAAAGGTATTACATATGGGGTGTTGAATATGAGCGGCCATGTACATTTTGGCCATAGGCATGCTCGTGACTGGATCAAACCCCAAGATCTGGCACAAGGAATAGAAGGTTCTCTAGAAATATAACACAAATTAGTTTATGGGGAAAGTCTCTTTATCAGATGGGCTCAAAAATGACTTTCCCCTTTCCCTTTATAGTTGTGAAAAAGTGTTGCAATACTAAGATTTTGAAAGTTGGCCTCACTTTCTCATATTCAACCCTTAATTATTTTTCATCAATTTTGACCATGTCCTCACTCCATTCAGTTAGCTTGAAAACCTCAGCGATTTCCTCCCTATTAATCTTTACCATTTCAATGTCATCATTGGTTCTCACAACCCTAGAAATTGGGTCATAATTGGCTACAACTGCCTTTAGAAGGTCAACATCCATGTAAACATTTGGCACCACTAGCTTACCCATGTTTAATCTCTAAGGGTTACAAATAGATATGCCACAATTCCTATTGCCAAACTAATAGTTGAATTGTGCCCATCTGGTGTATGATAGTGTGGCATCTCTAATAGCATATTGCTTGTCAATAATACCTTATGCAATTTGAGGGCCTTAGAACAAAAGTTGGCCCTTGGATTTATCATTGGTTAATGGTTTTAATTGATCAATGAGGTCCTAGATAAGGGGTCTTATACTACAACAAATCCTTGTGATTAGCTCCCTTTTTTGCTTCCACCCACTGTTTTAATGTATTTTTCTCCAATTTTTTAAAAAAGTCGGCGCTATTTATCGAGCTGGCACCCTTTTTGGAATATTTTACATCAATTAGGACAAGTAGGTGTTAAATCAGGTGCTAATTAGTGCCTACTTTAGCTCCAAATTTAGTGTTGGATTTAGCATCGACTTTAGAGCCAAGTCAACAATGTCCTCCACTATTTGGCGTACACCTCAACTATCAACCAAGTCCGCATATACCCCGCACTACCACTTGATAGGTTGAAGACTCCAGTAGTATGGTCGTAATCGCACTACCACTCAGCTACTAGAAGGCTTCCATGGGGTGGCGGTATACCGCGCTACTGCCAGACAGTCAAAAGCTTCTCGCGGTATGGCGGTACACACCGCACTACCGCCAAGCAATAAGAAATCTTTCACGGTATGGTGGTATACTGTGCTACCACACCTCTCTCACAATCATCCAGCAATACAGAGGTAAAATCACAATCACAATCACACAAAATTTTTAGATTATAATAATTAAAATCATAATTTAATGATTAAATTATATTTTTAATTCATATTCATTTTAGTTTATTTAAACAAATATTTTTTTATATATATTTTAAAATTAAAATTAATAATTGTTAAAGATATTTTTCATATTTTTATTTTATATAAAATAACATCAATAGTTTTTTAATTATTAATTGAACATACAAATTAATAAATTTAATAGATAATAGTAATTTTTTATTATAAAATATATGTATTTTGTTTTCTAAATTTGTTTGAATATTAAAAGATTTAATGATTAAACATATTTGAGTTTTTCCACATCAATATTTTTGCCGCCATGATGAGTTAGAAAAAAATACCCAAGCCCTAATTTTTAACTCTCATTTTCACTTGGTTTTTTCAAGCTCCCTTGCCCTGCACATGCCACCATCATTAGAGTTTGAAACCTCAAGCTTTCTGAAGGAGCATGAAGGGTATTAACCAAGGCATTTGATTCTAAAAGAATGTGATAAAAACCACATTCGAATTAGGGTACTTGAGAAACCCTAATGTCAAAACCAACCCCTATCCCAAAATTTTCTCATCATTTTACTTAGCAACTTTGGAAGAAAAGAGTTATGTATTCGGCCGCCATGATGAACTAGGGTTTGAGCATTCTCCATGCATCTTTCAGTTGATTTCTCCATGCTTGGGTTTGAAATCCTCCTGCAACTGGATGGTAAGTTGCTTCTTGAGTATTTTGTAGCATTTTCACTCCATTTTTGAAGGGTTTCGAGGCTTCTTGGCCATGACCTCTCTAATTTTTTTGATGCATTCTTCTCTTCATTTCTTCTATGGAAGCTTTGCTTGCTCTTGGTAACCATGATTGAGTTTTCTGAAGCTTCCCATGGTGAAAAATAACTTGCATATTCAATGAAAAAAAACAAACTCGATCTCAAGTAAGCTCTATGTTGATGTATACCTTGATTTTCTCTTTTGTTTTATGTGAATCAAAGCTCATTTCGAGCTCTCTCCATTCAGCACAATGGATAAAATGCTCTATTTTTCTATGTTTTCATGCTTCATTCTTGTATGCTCGGTCTATGGTATTTCTGTAAGAAAAATGAAAAACCCTCTATGGAACTTGTATTTCTCTAGAAGATAGTATTTTATGTACAACAATGGAAAAAATACCTTTTATCATCGCTGTGACCATGCTTGCATTTAGTTTTCATTTCCATAAGCATTTTCTTAAAAGGCAATATGACAATGCTCCTTCATTTCTAGGTATTTTTCTATTTTTGAGGGTTTGTTTCACATAGGTTGAGGCCCTATATTTCCTTTCATGGAGAAAATGAATACTTGAATCTTCATCTTCTTTTCCATCTGTTGATTTAAATCATAACATCATTATGCATGACTGATATAGGCTTTCATGAACCTTTTGAGTTGCATAGACATGTTACATACTTTAATCTTATGTAGCCTTTAAAAGTGGAAATGGCACTACATTACCTTATATTGATGATAGCTTGTCTTTGAATCAACAAAGTTCTTTCCATGTCCATAATCTCTTTCCAACATCATTACTATCAAATTTTGCATCACTTTATGCTTCATGTAGCTCTATCACTTTGCAATACTTCACATGTATCTTTTCACACTATTACTAGCATGATGAGTTTCTTTACCAAGTCTACCCTTAACATGATTACCAAGAAATCCTTCTCAAAGGCTGCCCTTCATGACTATCATACATTCATTTGTATAATCATTGGTATCTCCTCAAACCATCATGCATTGGTTGTTTATCAAAGTGTGCACAGTAGTTGTTTGTGAATACTCATTGTATCAGTACCAAGATGATTACCAATGCATGCTAGTTACTCAAGATGATTACTAATTCATGATGATTACCAATGCATGTTAGTTACCGATGCATGTTATTTATTCATCTACATCAATTATTCTCATGCATTTCTCTTCGGGACAACATATTGACATGATGGCTTTGGCCTTGCATTCAATTGTTCACCTTGTGCTACTCCATGTAACTCATGACAACTCTTGATAGCTCTTGATAACCTGTAAGAACTCATTGAGTAACTTGGCCATAATGATTATCCATAATTGAACTTGGTGGATTTGTGCTTCAGTGTTCATATTATCACAAAAATCATTTTTTTCTTGGGAAGAGATAAATTGTTTCATTTTTGAATGATTGTTGTCCTTGTTCTTGTTCCCTTCTTTACTGGCTCCTTGAAAATGTTGACAATGAAATACAACTCATATCATTATTAAAATGGAATTTGGATCCAACTTAAGAAGATTGAAAGAAATATCTAGCAAAGTAATATTTCCAAGCAGCCTATTGTTTGATTCATTCTGAAAGATGTAGAGTAACTTTATTGACAACATCTTTTGAATTTGATAATGAAAGTTGATCAACTGGTCTAATTCCATATTGATTTAATGCATCAATAATATGATTACCATTGATTTGATCAATTTTCTCAATTTCCTATCCCTCCTAAAACATGAGGGAAACATGTTGGGCTCAACCCTCATGGAAGCCACATTTTACTCCACATGTTGTAATCAGTTGAAACAAAATAGTAACAAAGTTTTGTCCTATATTTGTACAAAGAGCAAAAATGTTAGATAAATAGAGCATATGATAGATGTGTTTGATAACTCTTTTTTTTTCTTGGACATCTATGATATGCTAGCTTTTTAATGTTTATAAGGATCAGATTATATGTTTACGGATGTTTTCCTATTTACTGATTGGTGATCCTTCATTGCTCTAACCAACTTCTTCTCACAAATTTAGGGAAACTCGGAGTAGCAGGGGAAAGTTACAACTAGAGGCTGGATGGGCAGTAGGACTAAAGTTGATGCAAGGCAACTCAACTGGGATTTTTCATTTAGAATGATGGGCCCCCCTTCTTTACATATGCATTTCCTTTTATCTGTAAATGTATAGTTTTTTCTTTATATGCATAAAAATAGTCAGTCTCTCAGCTTGTGAGGGACACTATACACTTATGGTTATCAATAAAGACTATGTTTGCAATAAATTTTGACTCTCTTTTCTATTGTATGCAATTCCCTTAGTCAAATAATGTAGTCTTTTGATACTCTCTTTTATGCATATGGATGAAACTTAGCTGAAAAATGATATGTACCTTTTATTGTTTAAATAAAAAAACAATCATAAGTCTACCTGATTTAGCTGGAAGCAAAATCAGGTAACAATAATTATCTTGTTATTTAATCATATGAGTTAAATAATTAAATTACTTACTCTATAATCATATGAGTTATTTAAGAGGCGTGATATATTTAACTAATTAAATTGAAATAAAACATATTATTTAATTTACTTACTCTATAATCATATGAGTTATTTAAGAGGCATGATATATTTAACTAATTAAATTGAAATAAAACATATTAAATTAATAAATGGAAGCAAAAAAAGAAGCATTTTTAGAAGCAAAAAAGGAAGCAACAATGGAAGCCAAACTAAAAGCAAACTAGAAGCAATCTTGGAAGAAAATCTCGACGCTATCCAGGAAGCAAAAATAGAAGCAATTAACTGGAAGCAAAAGTGGAAGAAAAAATGGAAGCAAAATTGGAAGCAAACCTCGAAGCAAAACTAGAAGTAAAACTAGAAGCAAACTTGGAAGCAACACAAGAAGCAAAACCAGAAGCAAAATTGAAAGCCAAACTAGAAGCAACAAAATCCAGTGCTAAATCTGGCGCTAAATCTGACGCTAAATCTAGCGCTAAATCCGGCACTAAATCTGGCACCGAAGTGAGCACACCATTTTCCATCGAGTTTTGTGTTGACATAAGTGTCCAGTTCATGAACTCAAATGCACTAAAATCTAGCACTATTTTAGGCACTAATTTCCTATTATGTTGTAGTAATTTATTTTCCTCTGATCTTGAGGCTTGGGCTCGTGGGGGTGCCATGGTAATAGGGTTTCTTGCAAACTAGGGATTTATTTGCAAAAAAATTAGAATTTACAACTAGGGCACTAGTTTGATGCAAAGCAACAACAAGACTAAACAATTCAATCGTTCAATTGAATGCCAAAACTTAAAATAAATGCAAGAGAGCAAGCAAATCTATTGAAACAATGAAATATTGAGCACTTTCAAAAAATATTCAAGCAATTGAAGCACAGGGTGTCTATTCTTACTTAATATTTTGCAGACGCTCAGAGAACCCTAATTTTCTAGATCCCAAATGAGCTTAAATACGTATCAAGAAATCCTTAGTCACTTTGAATGTTTTGAAAAATTGAAATTATGATTTAAAACAAATTTTTATGGCGTTTAAAAAAACCAATTTGGTAGTTCAACGTCTTATCCACCATTGTTGTTCACTCGTGCAAACCATAATGGGTCACTTAGCTTCAGTTTAAAACTTCAAATTTCAGTTGTTGATCCTGCAATGAGGTGGCCTAATGAATGTCATAGATTGAGTCAATCAAGTTTGAAATTTTGACTGTAGATGACCATTGTTGTTGACCAATCAAATTATGCCATGTGGATTCATTTCCATGTCATCCCATGGGCTCCACTATTTTCATGAACTTCGAAAATATCCACATGTAAGTCTCTCACTTGCCCGTTGGGTTTAACTCATGCACATCTTATGGAAACAGGGTGGTGGGGAGTGGACCCAATTAAATTTGTCACCTCCAACTTGCATGCCTTTAACTTCACAAGACATCCACCTGAAATCATATCCTTCAAATCTGATGAACAACTAGGATTATAAGATCTTGCTTTGCAATTAACCATGTGCTCAAACAACCCTTTAGTAGCTTGGAAGTTAATGTCCCTTCATATCATGTTGAAATATTTCTAGAAATATTTCATATCCCACTATAGTTTCCTTAATGGATTAGATCATGCCACATGTCTCATTCTTTCTGCCCCACTGAGTGATGAGAAATGTTGGTGGGTCCCCCATGGGCTAGCGGGGAATGATTTAGATTAACCCGCAACACTTGATCATGGACGTTGATCTGCTAAATCCTAGTTCTCATTGCTTTCACATGATAATGGACCCTGCTTGAAGGAAAGGGCACGTGCCACCCACCCACTAGCTCGTTGGTAATTTTTAATAAATATTAAAATGTAGTAGGGGAGCAGGGAATGATGAGGATGTAATCAAACAATACAACCGCTTCTATTAAAATATCAAATCTACACCTACACAATGTTAGTGACTTAAAAGAGGGACCTTGCTAGGTCAACGGGAGATGGAGGACATAGAACCTAGGGTCAAGACTTTAGGTAAGTGATAAAATATTAAACCCATTAAACTTTGACGCATAATGCCTCCTAATGGTGAGATGACCGATTAAAATAGGGAAAAGGGGTCGGTAAACTAGATGAGTTCAATGACATAAGTCCAAACTAACATCATCAGAAATCGACGGTAGCAAGTCAACCACAAATTATACTTCACATGAAAAACTATACTACTTAGGATTTTTCAAAGGGTTTAAGGCAAGAATAAAACCCTAGAACAAAGATAAGACCAAAACCCTAAGGCACAAGAGTCATCCAGACCAAAAAAAAGCCAGATTTTGCATTTGAAATTAGTGGAACACAAAAAAATTTAAGGGTTCCACCACATGCAACATAAAGTTGAATTCATATTTTAAGTAAATACTATAATTAATATCATATTAAATAACCAACTAAGATAGAATTGATATAGATAGATCTCTCCTACAATTTGCTAGGCTCATCTCATACATGTCGAACTAAATTATCCATGATTTAATATATATGCCAATAAAATTATTTTCATCTATTCTAGTACCATATTATTTGTAAGTCGTAAGCCTTCATTATTTATAATCATACCAAAATCCTCGAAAACCCCTTTAACTTTGGTTAAATAGTGTAGCCAAAATTCTACATCTTTGTTATGTCTTAATATTGACTAAGTGGTATAACTGTAGCATCATAAATTATCACCATTGACAATTTCACACTAGGTTTTTCTCCTATTTATGTCCTTGGACCTAATTATGCTTCTAATTTCCTAATTATGCATGTAATTTCCCATTTTAGAACATTAATCAAAAAATCAATGGGAAATCAAAGTAGGCATTTAATATTTTGGCTCTGACACTTTGGGTCCATGAAAAGCAAGAATTGAGTCCCTGAAAAGCAAGAATCCAGTCTAGGGCAACCTATTTTGGCTCCAAATTTGAATATGTTGGTACCAATAATTTATTATTTAAAATTCAAATTTCAATTTTCAGCTATTGGCATTAAATTTTTGAGAAATTAGATTAACTTTATATAAAAACATAGTATATTTACAATTTTGATATATGGAAGAAGATAAGGAATTTCACTAGCAAATATTATACTTAAAAAACTATTCAAGAGCAATCAAGAGAATTTTTTTTAGGATTATTACATGTTTTGTCACTCAAGCATCATGTTAGGTTTTATGTGAGTTTTGTTCATGTTTTGCATGCATTTCATTTTTGAGCACTAACACTTGTAGGTCTTTAAATAAAATCAAGTCAAGCAACAATTGATCCTTGAAGCTGATGAGTGTGACTTCAATCAACCAATGAGATTAGATATGAGTGGTGAGTTTTGGCAAAATATTAATTCATTACTTTTATCACTTAGCCTCTATCCCTCAAAAGGATAAGCTCTCTTTTATCATCAATTTTTCCATTATGGAGGTAGAATTACCAAAATAGGGTTTAACTTAGGCAAGCCCCTATATGGCACAACCCTTACCCTCCTTTTATGTGTGCAAGTTACATATCTAAATTGAATTGGAGAAAGATTAAAAGCAATTTTCTCATTTATGTATCAAAACCCTACAAGTTGATAAGTCACATAATTTATATTTTCTCAATAATAGATGAAGACCTAACAATCAAACTGGAAAGAAAGAAGCTAAAGACTAGGGACCTTAGGCTTGTGAAATCAGTTTTCAAGAATCAAGTACTCAGTCTAGTGAATCCTTGTGCCCTAAACTAGTCAGATTCAACCAAAATTTTAACTCTAGGTTCTTCTATGTTTTCCTTCTACATTTTTGGATTTTTATTTTGTCTATCTATCTCTAGTTTGCAATAATTCATAATAGAATGTTGCATTTTCATAGTTTTCATATTTACATCATTGCATCAATTTTCCAATCCATCAAATCCATCCATCAACAAAAGAATCTAGATCTAGGGTTGATTGATTCACCTTTTAGGTTGCAAGTCAATCTTATATTCTTGTTGGTCTAGATTCCCACATGTTTTATGATTTTTTTTTTATTTTAGTGATCTACCCATTAGACCTAGGATCTCCTTTTCCAATGAAACAATGTGGTGATCTTGATGTTTGCTGCATTATATACCTTCTAAAATATGAAGCATATCATCTTTTATCTTAGTTTAATCTTGATTTGTTTTTCATTCATCATGTTTCATGAAAAAGTATTGAAAAAATAAAAAAAATTGCATAGCATATTACACTCAAAGTTCAAATAGGGTTAATTCCAGTCATCACAAGTTAGATCTACATCATAATTGTATTTACAAATTTGCATTAGGACATATTAGATCTGAAATAAAATCTAGAAATCTCAAAGAATTCATGTTTTCACATGCATATAGTGAAAACAAGTGAAAAAGTGCATTGTTATTATTGCAAAAGAATATCAAGATTTAAATTTTCTAGATTTCAATGAATTTTTGCATCTTACAATTTAAAAATGGTATTTTGAATTGCATTTATTGATTGAACATTTTGAAAAAAAAATTACATACTTGCATGTCACATTTCAAAATCATAAATCTATAAAATTTTGGATTTATTTATTGTCAGACCTACATAGTTATAGGGTAGGACACTTAAACACTATAGCATACATCAAAATTTTAAAATTTGTGAAAAAGCCTTGCTAGTCTAGGACACATTGCACCCTTGACTAGGTCATTTTTTCCTAGATTTTTGTGGCAGAACCCTCCAAAGATCTTCTATCTAGACCTACTTTCAATTTTTTTACTGTGTTGTAACAGTTTGAACTTCAATGTATATATCTCATAATAACACATTGTCATAATGGCTGAATGCTTTGGTAAAATTTTCTCCTCTTTGAAATCTTTTATTATGGTTCATCCTATGTTTTTGGTGATGATAATATTTCAAGTAATGAAACCCATGTTCCTCTATCTCCTGAAGCATATCTTCCCACTAAGGATATCTCGAGGCAAGAGGAAGTGATCATGGATGAATTCCTAAATAATACAATACATAATCTTGAAGCCAACATTTCCCTTTGTCATTTATCAACATTGTCTACTCACAGTCCACAAGGACCAACAAGACCTATGATACCAACATTTTATATGCTTTAAAATTATCATAAAGAAATTACTTTACCTTTCCCATCACATTGCTAATGAAAACCATGATGAGTTTATAAATGATCCCCATCTTATGAAAACAAAATAACTAATATACCCATTAGCTCGGAATGATGTTATGGCCAAGGCTTTAAGATTTTGAGTAAATAAGGTTGTGATACAAAGAATGAACATAAATCCACACTCTTTTGGAACAAATATCATTTGAGGATACAAAAGGAATTTATTATAAAGGTTCCCCACCTTTACATGCAAAATTTAATCCATCCACCAAACTACGCAAACCTCATGGTCCTATTAGAAAAAGGCTTATTACTCACTCCACATCCCTTGTCTAAGACTGAACACACTTTATGTACACTTTTACAATTGGGATTCATTAGATTACCTTATATGCAAGAAAGGTGAGATGTGCAATGCAATAATAAGAACTCATCATTTTGTGCATATCATAGATTGTTTGGACATGCTATTGATCAATGTCATACTTTAAAGAAGAAATTGGAAGATTTAGATTCTTACAATGATAGATTTGATAAGATAATATATTAGATAACTTTGGATTTTTCTCCTTTTTATGTGGTAGTTGTAGTAGCAAATGATACTCATTATCATGCATGGGAGTGTAATTTTAATTCTTTGCAAACATATTTCATCTCACAAGGAGCAATGTGATATCATTTAGGCTCACCTTTATCCCTAAAGTTGGGGGGCAAGGTTAGTTAGCATTTTATTAGGTGCATTCCTTGATATAAGGGATCCCTTTATTATCTCCTTAAAATATTAGTGTATCAAGTACACTAAAATTTTATGGGGGGCATATTATCCCTGTATATTAGAATTTTAGACAAGACTACTAGGTAGGTGGCTCTTTCTAGTGGTGATATTATACAATGATGTCCCTAGGATGTGGCCTTGTTTCTCACATAATATCTCCCTTAGTAGTAATATCATAAGACATTATCTAATGTGTGGAATCGTCAATCTATGGTAGTGTCCCTTTTGTGATGGTATCATGTATGATATTCCCTAAAGTGTGACCTATCATGTGTTGAGTTGCGTTCTCCAAAGCATAATAATTTACTTTATCCCTTTGTGGTGGTGTTACTTATAATTCCCCTAAGGTGTGGATTTTTTATCTTTGTCCTCCATGATGTTAAACCTTATGCACCCCCTAAGGTGATTTTTCTAAAATTTTATGCACCCCCTAAAGTGATTTTCATCTCTTGTGATGTTAAACAATCCCTTGTGACATTAAACTTTAGGTGCTCCCTAAGGTATGATTTGAAAGATAGTCCATAGACTTAGCATAACACAACTTGATAATTCATGTTCTTGATAACCTTTTAATATTTCCACCTAGCATAACACAACTTTCTTGCCAATGGATCCATGTGTTTCATGAGTCACCTAGCATAATACAACTTTTCAGCCTTTTGGAACCCATAATATTGCATGGACACCTAGCATAACAAAACTTTCTATCCAATGGATCTATGTAGCTCATGAGTGACCTAGCATAACGCATATTTCTATTCCTTATGAGAAAATTATCTTGACTAACATCATATTTGAGAAATTATGTTTGGTATTTGAGACAAATTTAAGACTAGGGTCTCTTTGCCTTACCAGCTTGAATCCTTTCAGTACTAACCCTTGTGTTTGTGTTTTATGTGTCTTCCTTTGTGTTTGAATTATGTTTCCATCATGTTTCTTAATATTTTTATGGTCTTTATGTTATGTTTGTTTTGTGTCTTCATCATGTATGCCTCATTTTTACCATGTTGAATTTCACATCATACATGTGTGTTCCTTTGTCCTTATGTTGTCTTTCCATAGGATATTGAATCCTATGGGATTTCTCATTCCCCCTAGATCCAATGTCATTCTATCTCTTCAATATTTAGATAATCAAATCCCTCTTGAAATATTCTTACTTTAGTGTGAGTTTGAGCATAAGTTCACACACTCACTAAAGTGGGGGCTAAATGTAGTGTCAAAAATTGTCACCATTGACAATTTCACACTAGGTTTTGGTCCCCCCTATGTGATTGGACGTAATTATGCTTCTAATTTCCTAATTATGCATGGAATTTTGTTATTTTAGAACATTTATTAGAAAATAAAACATGGAAAATCAAAGTAGGCATTTAATACTTCCCCCCTGACACTTTGGGTCCTTGAAAAGTAGGAACGTATTCTAGGGAATAGGGCACCCTAGACTTCCTATTTTGACTCCAAATTTGAATATGTCGGTGTCAATTTTTTATTATTTGAAATTAAAATTTCAATTGTTGGCTATCGAGATTTAATTTTTGGTAAATTATATTAATTACATATAATGCATTGTATTTTCAAAATTTTGATATATGAAGAAAATAAGGAATTTCACTAGCAATTATTATACTTCAAAAACCATTCAAGAGTAGTCAAGACAAGAATCTTCAAGATTATTGAAAAATAAGTTCACTCAAGCATCAATGTCAAGTTTTATGTGAGTTTTGCTCATGTTTTACATGCATTTCATTTTTGAGCACTAACACTTGTAGGTCTTCAAATCAAATCAAGTCAAGCAATAATTGATCCTTGAAGGTGACAAGTGTGACTTTATTCCATCAAGGAGATCAAATCTAATTGGTGAGTTGTAGCAAAGTGTTAATTCATTACTTGTTTGTCACTTAGCCTATATCCCTCAAAAGGATAAGCTCTCTTTTATCATCATTTCTTCCATGTGGAGGTAGAAATACCAACACGGGGTTTGACTTAGGTAAGCCCCTATATGGAACAACCCTTCCCCTCTTTTCATGTGTGCAGGTTATAGATTTGAAGTGAATTGGAGGAAGATTGAAGGAAATTTTCTCGTTCATGCATCAAAACCCTACAAGTTGACAAGTCACATAATTTGAATTTTCTCAATAATACACGAAGATCTTACAACCAAACCTCAAAAAAAGAAGCCAAAGACCAGGGACCTCAAGCTTGTGAAATTAGCTTTTAGGAACCATGTCCTCGGTCTAGGGTGTCCTTGCACCCTAGACCAGTCAAATTCAACACAAATTTGAACTCTAGGTTCTTCTATGTCTACCTTCTACATTTCCAGATTTTGATTTTGTCTTTCTATTTCCATTTTTTAATAATTCATAACATAACATTGCATTTTCATAGTTTGCATAGTTACATCATTGATTCAATTTAATAATCCATCAAATCCATCCATCAACAAAATAATCTAGATCCAAGGTTGATTGATTTTCCTTTTAGGTTGCAAGTCAATATTATATCCTTGTTGGTCTAGATTCCCACATATTTTTAAAAAATGCGATTTTAGTGATCTATCCATTAGACCTAGGATATCCTTTTCCAACAAAACAATAACAATATGACTAAAGAACAATTACACACCCAAACAATAATATATGAGCCACAGGGTATAAAACTAAACTAAAATTAGATGATATTACTTTGAATGTTTGACAGTACATCAATACATTTTTTGTTGAAATGAACAAGACAAATGAGAGGGGGTGAATCAGTTGTAGAAAATTAAACCTTCAAAACCCTCAACAGTAAATAGATCCACAAGCATCCATTAAACCCTTATTTTTTTAGAATGATTAAACATGTAATGCAAATAACAAAAATTGAAATCACAACATCATGCACATGAGAACACCAGATTTATGTGGAAAACCCAATGAGGGAAAAACCATGGTGAGAATTAGTTCACAATATAATTAATAATAAAACTAGTACAAAGGGGCTCACTTCTAGAATAGGACACACTATTCAAAAAGGCTCACAACTAGGGCTTACTTCCACAAAAAGAAAACAAGAAGATAGAAGAATAATTTTTCATAGAGAAACACTTCTCAATGCAACAAAGAGTCCACCATAATTTCTCGCATACTTTTGCAGTCTCACATGAATGATTGTGGATTTCTTTAGGAACCCTAACTTGAAATTCACACTCCTCTGCTCAATTTCGCATCACATACACTTCACTCGCAACAATATCTCATTTAACTTGCTTCTTACTCTTTCTCTCACTCGCAACAATATCTCATTTATCTTGCATCAACATCATACATATTTATATCAAGCTCTACCTCAAAAACTTCTACCAATGTCGGCCACTAGTTGTTATACATTAAAATTTGAAATAGGTCAACACCTAAACATTCCCACAATGGATAGGAATGAAAGGTGACCTACATAAATCCTTAATTAGGACCCAAATAGATCTCAACACACTTCCACAAGCGTCACATGTAGTGTTAAACACAAGATCGGCCAACAACCATGTAAAACACCAAAGACATTAAGTACATGCTTCCTTAGATCAAGTTGAAATCAATCCAAAACAATCCACGAACTAGATAAGATACATAAAATACTTCATTCAAGCTTGAACATCAACAAATACTTTAACTCAGGACAACTAATAACCCATATTTGCATATTGGTAAATGAAACTCTCATTGTACTACATCAAATCAAGTTAAAACTTGAACACAAAAAGATAAAAGCATTATAATCAACTTCCCAAATCTGCACAACCTAAATCCAAATAGTGGAGAAATGTAGAACAAATACATTTCTCCTAGACAGTTCAAAAAACTTCACTAAACAACTGGTTCACCCACTGGTGAAAATATCCCGCACTGTACAATGATCTAGAAAACCAAATTCTAAATATAGAAACATTTTTCAACCTTGAATAACTTGTAAGAACTATATAGGCATAGCGTCAACATAGAAGAAATCTGGAGAACAATACTAGAGCACACTATGAAAATTTGGACAATACATTTAGTCTGTTACTAAATTTTCTCAAAATCACTTGGAAACCAAGTACCAGAATCAACATCTTAGCTCATTTCTTCATTCTAACTCGTCTTTATATTTTGAAACAAAATAATAGCTCCATGTACTCACAACACTTCCTCAAGGTCTCAACTACACATGCACAACCTGTTTTCCTCTTTTCACAATTTTATCAATATCCTCTACATCTTCATCCCATAGTTGAAATCAATGACAACACAAGTTAGTAGACATCATGTTGACATCAATGAAAACACCATCATTATTGCGACAATATCCCCCTTTCTCATTTATGGCAATACAAAATGTGAAAAGCTACCAAAGACCACACAACAGTTCAGAACACTCTCTCCCTTTCTTTTTCACATGATTCTCTCCCCTTGAGTGGATAAGTTCTCCTTTTTTCACATGATTCTCTCTCCCACTTTGACATCAATGGCAAAGGATAATTTTTTTTACATTGATCTCCCTCTTTGATATTGAACCAAAGTTACCTACTCTAAATACTCTCCCTTAGGAGTACACCCAACTAAATCAACAACATACTGATAACACATGATACTACCTACTCCCCCTGAGAGGTAGCCACCAACATCAGTCTATAAAAGAGATAGATACTTAGATCCACTAGATTGATGCACCTCTATATGCAGCTAGTTCAAGAAAGGAGGGGCAATAACGCCCTTCTTGCGAAGATACTCAAAAGTATACGTAGAAAGAGCCTTAATAAATATATCAACAATATTATCCTTTGTAGGAACATACTCAAACTTTGCTTCATTCTCCATTACTTATCTGTCAAAATGTGATATCTGATTGATATATGCTTTATCCTTAAATGCATCATTGGATTCTTTGAAATTTTTATTGCACTTGTATTATTATAGAAGATATATATCGGTTCATCAAATACAACTCTGATATCCTCCAATGTTTGTCTCATCCATAATACATGTGTACAACATGATGCTACTGCAATATACTTAGCCTCTGCAGTGGATAAGGAAATTGAATCCTATTTCTTACTAAGTCATGATACCAATCTATATCTGAGAAAGAATGCACCACCACTTGTAGATTCTTGTCATCAATGCAACCAGCCCAATCTGCATCTATATAAGCATTCAATTTGAAATTAGTATCCTTAGGATACCACAAACCATAATCCAATGTGCCTCTTAAGTATTTGAATATTCTCTTCATTGTTGAAACATGTGTTTCTTTAGTATCTTCTTGAAATCTAGCAACAATACAAACTACATACATGATATCCAGTCTAGTATTAGTTAAATAGAGAAGTCCACCAATCATAGATCTATACTTGCTTTGATCGGCCTTAGGTGAATCATCATCTTCGCTTAATTTACAACCAGACACCATAGGAGTACATACCAATTTTGAGTCATCCATTCCAAACTTCTTCAACATTTCTTTGGCATACGTAGACTATGAAATGAAAATCCCTTTATTAGTTTGATTGATCTATAGCCCAAGGAAGAAATTCATCTCCCCAAACATTGACATATAAAATTATTTCTACATTTATTCAGAAAATTTATTGCACATAGACTTATTTCCACCAAAGATAATATCATCCACATATACAACTACTATCAAGATTATATCTTCCACAATCTGAAAGTAAATATTGCTATCTATAGAGCCCTTGTTGAAACCTTGTTTTATCAAGTACATGTCCAATCTTGCATACCAAGCTCCGGGAGCTTTCTTCAAACCATATAGTGCCTTCTTCAACTTACATACCATGTTTGATTGATCTAATAACTGAAAGTCTTTTGGTTGTTCCATGTAAACCTCTTTTTCCAATTCACCATTCATAAAAGCAGACTTCACATCCATCTAATTGACCTTAAAATCTTTATGTGTTGTAAATGCCAAAAAAAAATTGATAGCTTCCATCCTAGCCACAGGAGCAAAAGTATCCTCAAAATATTTACCTTCTACTTGTGAGTAACCCTTACACACGAGTATTTCCTTGTTCCTAACCACTTCTCCATTCTCATTTAGCTTGTTCCTGAATAGCCATTTAGTTCCAATTATGTTCTTATTTTCTGGTCTAGGGATCAATTCCCAAGTCTAATTTTTCTCTATCTATATAAGTTCTTCTTCCACTTACTTCATCTAACTTTCATCCTTACATGCTTCACTCAATGGTTTGGGTTCAACTTTATAAAGTAAACACAAATTTACCTCAACTTCAATAGCTTTGCTTCTTGTTAATACACCTTTCCTCTTATCTCCAATAATATGATCTTCGAAATGATTATTTTGCACATACTTATGGGTTTTAGGGGTCTTCTCTGGAGATTCTTCCTCTTCACTCTATACTTATTTTTCATCAATAATTTCATATGACACATGTCCATCTATTGCAATAGAATTCTGCAAGTTTTCATCAACTTTAACATTTCCACTTTCAACTATCTTTCTCAACCTTTTTTTGTAACATCTGTAAGCTTTTATTTTAATATAACATCCAAGGAAGATACCTTCATTAGACCTTGCATCAAAAATTCCTAATTTTTCTTCATCTCTTTTGATTTAACATTTGCTTCCAAACTCTCTAAAGTACTTCACAGAATATTTCCATACCATGGCTCATAAGGAGTTTTTGTGTTGTTAGCTTTAGCTTGAACTATGTTAAGTATGTAAACAAAAATATGAATAGATTCTCTCTAGTAGACTTCTGATAGATTTTCCTCTTTCATCATAGTCCTTACAACTTTTTGAATAGTTATGTTATTTCTTTCAACAACTCCATTTTGCTGAGGAGTTATAGGGGCATACAAATGCCTCTTTATTCCATGAACTTCACAAAACATGTTAAACTCACTGGAGGTGAATTCACCACCTCTATTAGACCTTAATAATTTTATTTTCAAATCCATTTCATTCTCAACCATATTTTTAAATGCCTTGAATTTATCTAATGCATCAAATTTCTCTCTAAGAAAAGTAACCCATGTCATTCTAGAGTAATCATCAATCAAAAGTATAAAGTACCTATCACCTTGTAGGACCAAAAATATTTGTATCCACTAATTCTAGTAGTCTGATAGCATATTGTTCCTTTCCCTTAAATTTACTCCTTGTTTGTTTTACAAATTGACAACTCTCGCAAACAACATTGATAGGTTTTGTGATATTAGGTAAATCTCTCACAACATGAACCAAACTAATTCTTTCCAAATTATCAAAATTCATGTGACACATCCTCTAGTGTCATAACCAACTATCATTAATCTATGATATAAAATAATGAACATCATCACTCTTAAGTTGATAGATGTTTCCATCTATTCTCTTACCTATAGCAATCACAGTTTTGGACCCTTTTCGGATCTCACATGCTTCATCCTTAAACACATGATTATACCCTTTGCTACACATTTTTCCAACACTCAAGATATTATGTATTAATCCCTTAACATAGTAAACATTGTTAGTATTATGCTTGCCATCAAAACTAATTGAACCTATTCCACAAATCTTAGCTCCTAAATCATCTCCAAATTTAACTAATCTTCCATCATACTTTTCAAGTTTAACAAACTTAATTTTGCCTCCAAAAATATGATTAGAACATCCATTGTCAACAACCCAGTAATTCTTATCTTCTTTGACATGAAAAGCAGATACCAAAGTACCTTCAACCTTATCCTTCATCTTCAGAACACTTTCCTTCACACAAATTTCAAGGTTAGTAGAACCAGATTCATCATTTATAGCCAAAAACAAGCATTCATTATCATCAAAATATCTATAATTGGATTCATCATCAGAGATACCAGTATCTTCTTTCACATAGTAAGATTTCTTAATCATTTTTCCTTTATTTTCCTTTTTCTTATTATTCAAAGCTCTCTTTGGACATCTAGAAGCATAATGACCTATACTGCCATAGCTAAAACATTTGAAAGGTAATTTACCTTGATACTTACCGATGTCCTTTTTCATCTTCCTTGCGAAGTTAGCTTCCAGATCATCAAGATCTTCTTCACTTGAATCATAAACCTTCTCTAATTTCTCAGTCTTGAAAGCATTCTCTACTTTTGTTCCTTTCTTCATTTTTCTCATTTCAAATGCAGTCAGGGTACCAATCAACCGATCTCTAGAATATTTGTTAAAATCAACAGTTTCCTCAATAGCAAATACCTTTTCACTGTAACAATTTGGAAGAGATTTGATAATTTTTTTTTCCACTTTATATTATTTAACTGTTGCACTAAGACCTCTCATATCACTCACCAATTCATCAATTATTTGAATGTAGCCTTTAATAGTTTCATCCTCAGACATATGCATCATTTCAAATTGTGCCTTCAAGTTCTAAAAATTTGCTTGCTTGACCTTTGGATCTCCTTCATAAATTATTTCTAACTTATCCCAAACTTCTTTAGCAATCTTCAAACTCATAACTTTAACTAATTCAATTTTTGAAAGACTATTCATAATAATAAATCTTGCCTTAGCATTGAACTCACACACCTTGATTTATCCACTTGTACTTGGACCATTTAGAGGTGGAGTATATGCAGCCTGATAAGCCTTCTCAATCTCATATCCCTAAGTATAAAAATATCCTTCCATCTTTTTCCTTCAAAAAGCATAATCTAAGTCATCGAATCTAGGATGTTCCAAAGGAATGTTGTTTGCCATTCCAGATCTACCTCAAGTGGTTAAGATCTTCTTCAAGGAACCTCACTCTGATACCAATTATTGAAATGAACAAGACAACTGAGAGGGGGGTGAATCACTTGTAGAAAATTAAAACTTCAAAACCCTCAACAATAAACAGATCCACAAGAATTCATTAAACCCTTATTTTGTTAGAATGGTTAAACATGTAATGTAGATAACAAAAACTAAAATCACAACACCATACACATGAGAACACCAAATTTACATGGAAAACCCAATGAGGGAGAAACCATGGTGAGGATTAGCTCACAATCTAAGTAATAGAAAAATTGATACAAAGGGGCTCACTGCCAAAATGGGACACACTGTCCAAAAAGGCTCACAATCAGGGTTCACTACCATAGAAAGAAAACAAGAAGACAAAAGAAGAATGTTACACAGAGAAACATTTCTCAATGCAACAAAGATTCCACCACAACTTCTCACACACTTTCACAGTCTCACATGAAATATTTCATATGCCTTTAGCTCACTACCTTTAGGAACCCTAACTTGAAATTCACACTGCTCTGCTCAATTTTGCATCACATTCACTTCACTCGTAACAATATTGAATTTATATCTTTCTTCTTACTCTTTCTCTCACTCTCTTGCATCAACACCATACATATTTATATAAAGCTCTACCTCAAAAAAATTCTCCAATGTCGGTCACTAGCTGTTATACATTCAAATTTAAAATAGGTTCGCACCTAAACATTCCCATGGTGGATAAGAATGAAATATGACCTACATAGATCAATAATTATGACCTAAATAGATCTCAACACACTTCAACATCCTTCTACAAGCCTTGCATGTAGTGTTACACACAAGGTTGGCCAACACCTATGCAAAACCCCATAGACATTAAGTACACGCTTCCTTAGATCAAGCCAAAAGTTTCAGACAACATAATTCACTTGAAATCAATCCAAAACAATCCATGAACTACATAAGATACATAAAACACTTCACTCAATCTTGCATCAACAAATAATTTAACTTAGGACAATTGATAACCCTTATTTGCATACTAGTAAATGAAACTCTCAATGTACTGCCTCAAATCAAGTAAAAACTTGAACACAAAAAGATAAAAGAATTATAAGAAACTTCCCAAATTTGAACAAATTGAATCCAAATAGAGAAGAAACACAAAGCAAATACATTTCTCCTAGACAACAGATAACTTCAGTAAACAACTAGTTCACACAGTGGTGAAAATATCTCGCACTGTACAACAATCCAAAAAACCAAATTATGAATATAGCAACCTTTTTCAACCTTAAATAGCCTATAATAACTACATAGGTATAGCATCAACACAAAATAAACGTGGAGAACACTACCGAAGCACACTATGAACATTTGCACAACACATTTTAATCTATTTTCTAAATTTTCTCAAAAGCACTTGGAAACCAAGTACCAAAACCAACATCTCAGCTCATTTCTTCATTCCAACTCATCTTTAGATTTTGCAACAAAATAATAACTCCATGCACTCACAACACTTCCTCAAGGTCTCAACTACACATGCACAACCCGATTTCCTCTTTTTAAAATTTTCCCAATATCCTCAACATCTTCATACCATAGTCGACATCAATGACAACACCAGTCAGTAGACATCCTATTGACATCAATAACAATGCCATCATTCTTGCAACAAATTTATATGATATTCCCTTCCTTACATGCTATTGAACAACTTGATATTTATTTATAAATCCAACGATGACCATTTTAATAGAATGTGCTCTAGTAGTACCATAAAATGACAACCACATGGACTATGCATGTCAAAAATACATTATCCTTATGAGTTTCATTCTATTGATCTAAGTTTAATGATTATATCTCTTAAACAAGTTTAATTTATTATAAACTCATTTATCTATCATTAGAAATTTATTATGTCTAATATTATGCATTATCATTTATAATTTAGGGTTCCTTTAGTTTTAATTCATATAGTTAGTATTTTGATTTTCCTAGTATTGATGCTAAGTTTGTAATCTACCTTTGATTCATAACTATAGACATGGAAAATATACAATTTGATCTGACACATTGGATCCTGATTTACTAACACCATTTCATCCTGAATCATCTCCTTTGCTAGTCATTTAATCGAATAATCTATATTTGATTAAATTCACCACTCTTCATCTCTTAATTAAATAAATCAACTTTATCTAGTTAAGTCATCATCTCCTGTTAATTAAATAAATCAATTTTATTTAATTAATTATGTAATCCCCCTTTTAATTAAATAAATCATTTTATTTAATTAATCCCTAAAGTCATCTCATTTAAATTAAATAAATCTTTATTTGGTTTAAATCCAATATCATCCCTCTTTAATTAAATAAATCAAATCTTTATTTAATTAAGTCTTTAATCATTTTCCTCTCATTTTGATTTAAATCAATCCTAAAATCTAAGTCAAAATGGTCAAATCACCTAATCTCTCATTAAATTGATCAAATCTTGATTAATTTAATCTCAATCATTAAAATCCTCTAGAGAATGCAACTTGCACGATAAATCAATTACTTTGATTTATTAAATTGCCTATTTTCTCTCAACATGGAATAAAAGGGGAATATTCCCTCAAATTTGAATTCAAATTCAAATGGGCTTGGTCCTTCCAACAAGGCATTTAAGTCCTCTTACATGTCCTTTGCATTGAGTCAAGTGACATTAACTTCATTTTTTTCTCCCTCCAACATGTCACATTCAAATCTCAAATTTGAATCTCATGGAATTTATCATGCACATTGACCAAAATGTGTTCATTCCTCCTCCAATCACATGTGGACAAGAAGTCTTCTCTCATTGGTTGGTCTTTTGTCCCACATTGCTCAAATCTTGCTCTTTCTTCCAAATTGAAATCTATAAATGAAAAGTTATTCATCTCATTCAACATCTACAATCTCATGCAAAGTTACTCTCTTAACATTAAGAGCCAATTTTGTGCATTTCATTCCATATGTTCATCATTTTCATATTTTCATAATTAGATCATGCCAAAATCTCATCAATGAGATTCAATTACTCAACAATCTTCAAAAGCTTACAAATGGAGTTGGGAAAGGGCTGATTTCGACACACCAATCGGCACCAATTCCCCCATGGGATCACTAGTTTTCTTACTTAATTAGGATCTACTTTATTTTTCATTTTCCTAGTTTGAGTTTTAGTAAATGGATTTCATAGGGAATCCTTCATTCCTGCTTGCATATGATCTAATCTTGTGATTGTTTGTTGTTTTTGTGCAAGTGTAGGATAGGGGTTCACATTTTGGCGCTAGAAGGAGGGCGAACTTGAAGAATCTAACAAATTTTTTTTTGGTTAAATTTCGCTATTTTTTGTGTTTTTTGTCTTACCAGGTCAAACAGAGCCGCTGGAGGTCAAATAGAGCTGCTCCCAGGTCAAACAGCGTCGCTGGAAGTCAAATAGAGCCGCTAGAAGGAATTGTGCCTTATTTGCGGTCTCTGTTTTTCCAAACAGAGCTGTTAACTTCACCAGAGCACCGCTTGAAACTCAAATAGTGCTGCATTTGCAAAAAACACCACTCCAAAGGGTGCCGCCTTTGATTTTTTGCTTTTTCACCCAAACTTAAAATGGCCATATCTTGGTCATTTTTTAGTATTTTTCAAAGTTTTTTTTTTTTGAAATGGGGTAGGATTTCATAAGCTATCCAATGGTGTAGGTTTTTATCAACTTTGATAGAGTTAAAATTTTCAAATTTTCACCTAATCTCAAAACACCATGAAACTTTGTCTAAGTTTTAGGGTTTTTATGTTTGATAATTCATCTAACCCTTATATCTTCTTATTTCTTGATCTTATCTAACATTTTGAATATTTTTGCAGGTTAGGAAATCAAAAAGGAGAGGAGGAAAAAAAATAAAAGCTTCTTATGACATCATTTCTCTATTTTATCAAGTGTCTTTAGACACTCTTGGAAGCAATTATAATTCCAAGTTTAAGGATTTTATCCCTTCATGCTTTTAGGACACACTAAATTTTATTTTGGGCTCTAAATAGAACAACACAAATTTTCTTTCCAAAGTTTGCAAACAAAAGGCTTAAAAAGAACCTTAGAAACAATTTACTAGATTTGGTTGAAGTTTAACAATTGAACAAAACAAACTTCATATTTGATTCGGTGCTTTAAAAAGAATTCATTTTGCTTTGTGGGCTTAAAATGAACAAGTGTTGTTTTGTTTTGTAATTATTTATTCAAGATAATATCATCAAAATGACATATGTGTTTCTCTCACACCTCACGGAGATCTTGAGAATCAAAAGCTCTTTTGGTGATCTTAAGTTGAGTAAAATAATTGCCTCCACATTTCATTTTTGGAATTAAAATTGAACCAAACATGCGAGTGTGAGCACAGTATATTGCGAGTGTTCTCCCTTTGTTTTTCAATGAAGATTGATTGAACTACGGGATATGATAGCTTGCTATTGTTTATCTTAGCGGGTCTGCCTTGTGGGAAAAAGTAATCACCCAAGGGAGCGACCCAACCGAAAACACGCTAAAGTCAAGCGACTTCCAACCAGTATATAAGTGTGGATTCTTGAGGAAAGTTCAAGAATCATGAGGATTATTCTGACGAGAAGGGCATAGATGGTCTCTCGTCGCATGGATAGTCCCCCACGAATGGAATGCCCACATTAAAACCCTTGTTTAGCAAAGGCCAAAATCTTATCTATTTGTTGGTGCAAAAGGTCATGTCCTTTGAAGCTGCCCCACGTTATACATGTGGTTCTGTTGTAGAGATGAAAAGTATGCCATGGGAGATTCATGGGTACTGATGCTTGATTGACCTGAGAAGTGATTGTACTATAAGGGGGAGCTTGTGTGGTCAAGCATCTAATCATTAACACTGAATATGAGCAGTTGGATTCATCCAAGTGGGATCCCAACAAATATTCTCTCTTCATCCTAGGATTGTACATGTTATTGAAATCAAAACACCTTGCTTGGATCTAAAACATTGGAAAACAAACATTCGCAAAAGCTTCAAAATTTTAAACCCTTTAGGGGAAACAAATACCCTTAACAAATCCAAGTGCTCTTGCTTGCCCTATGGATTATATCCTTAGAGGTTTCTAAGTGCTTGGGTTTAATCATCATTTTTTTCTCTCAAAGTCAACACTAGGAAACCTTTGCCTTGATTTTCTTGATTTTCACATAATGGAATTTGTGGGATGAAAGAAAATTAGGACACTAGACATTCAGTTTGAAAAGCTAATTAAGAGAATTTTTGTGGTAAAAAGAACCAAGCCTAAGCAAGATAACAGAAAATTGAACCACACATGTGCTTGGTCCCTTTTGAGTCATTGGGTTTTCATGCCAACATTGGTCTTTTGGTTTGA
Organism: Sequoiadendron giganteum; assembly: GCA_007115665.2. Classification (NCBI taxonomy): domain Eukaryota; kingdom Viridiplantae; phylum Streptophyta; class Pinopsida; order Cupressales; family Cupressaceae; genus Sequoiadendron; species Sequoiadendron giganteum. Next base: position 70,742,413 of record CM021109.1, read on the forward strand.
AACACTTTTAGGAAAAAAAATGTGCTTCATTACCTTGGTCTTGTAAGCAGGTCCTAGTAGGGTCATCTATGATCAAGTCAAACACTTCACCCATCCCTCAAACATCAATCAGATCCCATATCACCAACAACTTTTGGAACCTTGGAAACATCACTTATGCTAGACTTTTAGGAAAAATCAAAATCACCTTGTTTGGCTTAACACACCTAGCCAAATTATCCTCTTGTGTACGAGTTTACTCTCAGATAACACAACTTCCTAGAGTTTACAAGTGCATTATCACTTTTTTTGACTTAACACACTTAGTCAAACTATCCTCAATCAAAATCAAAATCAAATCAAAACAAGTTCTAAAGTTTATTCATCCAAAGTTCCTAAAAGTTTAAACACCCATATCATTCACCCCTTTCATTCGCCATCTCATCATTGGTCCTAAACCCCTTAGAGGTTAGCAAGGTCAAAACACAAGAAGAACATGGAATATAAAATTGATTCATCCATCATGAGTAATCCAATCCAACCAAACCATCCAAGCCTTACAATACCAATTGAATTTCAAAACTTGCATTTGTACAATCCATACATGGGATCATTATCTCCTATGAACCTCAATGGTACAACAATTGTGAGCATGCCCAATATAAATTTTGGAACATCTTTTCCTATGGTAAATTTAAATCAAAGTAAAAACTTACAAATCTATCAACCAAACAATCATGGCATGAGCCTTCCCCCTTTACCAACCATCAATCAACCAAATCTGAGCAACACCCCCTTCATAAGTCAAAGCATCATATCAAATCCTCCCATTTTTTCATCGATATTGCAACAACAGATGGCAACCATCCAAGCAACCCCAATGGTCAACACAACCACCATCCATCAAGTGTCTCAATGACCAAGCATCTCAATCACACCATTTACCACTCAAACCCTGACAATCAATACAACCGCTCCTTTCATCACAATGGTCAACACCATTCCCAATCCACTGCCACCACCGCCAAAACACAACATGACAAATTCATTCTCCATTGTGTTTCAAGCTGCTCGACATGCTTCCCGACAAAAGGTGCTCCAAAACCAAAAAGTTGCACAACTAGTTGCTCAGCAAGAACAAGCGGCTCAAGTAGCCCAACAAGCTCAAGCCCAACACCAAGCTCGGCAGGCGCAAGCACAATACTGGGCACAATTGCAAGAAATTCATCAACAAGTGTATCAACAAGTAGCACAACAACAAGCCCAACAAAAAGCATTGTTGGCACAATAACATGACCAACAACAAGTGTTGTTGGCTTAGCAGCAAATGTAGGCCTTACTCCCACAACAGAGCTTGCAACAAATTCCCACCAAAATCATTGAAAATGATTTCAAGATCCTTCAACCAATGATCATGTTGAAAATCTATCTACATCACCTAACGAGTTAGAGGACATATCTCAAAAATTATTCCAAAGCATGATCAACATCTTTCACCAAGGTCTAGCAATGATCTTTTCTGAAACATATGGACATCCTTTGACCTCATGACATTTGAGAAACTTCCTATGCCTAATGAAGATATCCAAGAACCCTTTATAAGCAATCCATTCTTTGAAATTGACCCATGTCAAGAACTTGATCTAAAGTATGTCAAAAGCAATTATGAAATCATTCGAGATCAAAAATTTATATCTTCAAGCTACTACAATGATATAATGGACACTCTCCTATCTATGCGAGATGATCACACCCACATAGCACATACTCCTCCATCTACCCATGAGATGCTTCCCGTGGATGGACACATAGATGATCTTTATTCAGAACAAGATTCCTTTACTCCTGACATTATTACACAAAAAGAGCAGGTTATTGATTCCTTCAGTCAAACTAAGTTGTCAACAAAATTAGTATCAGACATATCCCAAATTCAAATTCAAAACATCTTGTATGGAGATATCCAACATTATCCACTCAAGGAAATAGGTCAGAATGAACAAGATATTCCAAAATTAGTAGAGCAAAAAATTGGAATAACGTCATCTACAGTGGTCATTTGTCAGAGAATGCATTCTAAACAAGGCATCTCAAAACAAAGAGAATCAAAGAACAAAGGTGCTACTATCACCATAGTGGGGGAAACTTCGTCTCAAGCAAACGTCAACATAGGGAGCACGAAGAATCCTTATTATGAAACTGATGCCAATACTACAACCTGCCACATCACTAATATTCATCCAACCATCACCCCATCCATGAATTGGGACCAACATCAAAAGAAGGTTTTGAATCAAAGCACAAAAACCATTATCAAAGAAAAAAAAGCTAAGAAGCATATCAGGACAATCAAATATAAGTGGATACCAAAAAATACAAAGAAAGATGATCCCTATCACACTCCATTAGTCAAAGAAACTATGGGGAAAAATAAAAAAGGGAAAAGTATCCATCAAAGATGTCCACAAAGGCAAAAGCAGGCTTCTCAAGCAACATACAAAGTGTATCAAGGATTTGGTCCTAATTCCATGCACACTTCCATATCCACCCATTATTGCTCATCTTCCCAAGTATGGAGAGTCAAAGGTTTCAAACTGTCAACCAATCCATATTTTATTCCTAAAGACACTCCACCATCCACACCTCCATGCATGATATCCAATTCTCAAATTGAAAATTGTTGGAAATGACCCTTCATCATAAGGATTTAGAAGGCACTCTATCGCGATGTGCGCACAAAGATAAAGTTAACTCCAGTATCAGCCAAGCAAATCAGGAATCTCAAAAGTTGCATTCAAGTGCACGTATCTTGGAAAAGCAACTTCTTCAAGTAGTATATCGATGGCACATTATGACAAAAGCATCTACATCAACAGAACCAAGTGGTTTAGCATGAGCTTAAAATATTTCATAGAAAAATACAAAAAAGTCAAAAATATAAAAAATCCAAAAAAAAAAATCAGAAAAAAGATTGAAAAACAGTAAAGAGAAAAATTGTCCTCTAGTGAAAACCACTACGGTGGCGCTTTGGGCAAGCACCGTGATGAAAACCTAGCAAATAGGCATCATGTGTAGAATCGAGCATCTATGTGTGTCATTCAAGGCAAAGTATCTTATCACATCCACAATAAAGCCAACATTCCATCCATATCATCTATATCATTTGTTCATCAATGAACCGTTTATCCAACCCATTACCATCTATCTACCTTATCTTGATCTTGATGAAATTTTGGTGCACACTTTACACTTGCTTATGGTAGTCATCTTGACATGGGTCATTTTCATTGATCCTATCCAATCCAAAATTATCTAAGCCATGAAGCACTACCCAAATGCACATCCACTACCTGAACACCTTATCTTATTGCAAGATGATCCATGCCCATCCATCCATCCATCCATCCATCTATCCAAGAATCTACCCATGGCCTTTCAAACATTGCTAGACACTGGGGCAGATATTTACATCTTGCTTCGAGAATAAATCTTGATATATATCCTCCAGTTTATGTGGCGATCCAAACATTTGCAAACATAAAATCAAATTGGTCAAACCATTTGTGAGCCAAAATCCAAATCACTAGCCCATGACATATTTTGACAGGAAGACGTTCCTTATCAAGCTTTATCTTTTGTCGAACATCAATTTGAACAATCAATATTAGTTGCATCTAACTTGCACATCAGCGTCAATTAAATCATCAAAACAACTTTGTTCCAAATCAAGCTTCATCAATCTTGATCAATCAAATCCAATCAATTATCACCTTGTTTGACTTAACACACTTAGTCAAACCACCTTCTTGTGTACAAGTTTACTCTAGGATAACACAACTTCCTAGAGTTTACAAGTGCATTATCATCTTATTTGACTTAACACACTTAGTCAAATTATACAATCCATCATCAACTTGTTTGACTTAACACACTTAGTCAAACTACCCTCTCATGTACGAGTTTACTCTAGGATAACACAACTTCCTAGAGTTTATGAGTGCATTATCACTCTTGTTTGACTTAACACACTTAGTCAAACTATCAATCCATCAATCTGATCAATCAACCTTAGCTTGGTTTTCAACAAAATCCCAAAACAAAGCACTGATATCATCACATATCCACATCCAAATCATTCAAAATCTAAAACATGTCAAAATCTAAAAAATCCAAAATAGAGTCGTCTTACCGAACTACGTCATCTTTGAGCTTGAACATAGGCAAGGTTGATCTTTGATCATCCCCCAAGACATTTTAGGTCAGTCCTTTAGGCATTCATCACAATGACAATCCGTCTACCCATTTATTTCACATTTTAGGTCCTTTAGGCGTCCGTCGCAAGGGCAATCCGTTTGCCCATCTATTTCACATTTTAGGTCCTGTAGGCGTCTGTCGCAATGGCAATCTGTTTGCCCATATATTTCACATTTTAGGTCCTTTAGGTGTCCATCGCAAGGGCAATCCGTTTGCCTATCTATTTCACATTTTAGGTCCTTTAGGCATCTGTCGCAATGGCAATCCGTTTGCCCATCTATTTCACATTTTAGGTCAGTCCTTAGGCATCCATCACAATATGGCAATTTGTTTTCCCATCTATCTCATTAGAATTCAAGTCAATTTTCATTCGAACTATGTTGTCTCTGAGCTTAAACATAGGCAAGACCATCCTTGATCGGCCCCCGAGAGACAAATCCAAAAAAATTGAAATTTTTCAAAAATACCAAAAAAATAGGCTCAAAACACTTGAAAAACCCAAAATGGTGCATCCATCTCATCTCGCTTTCACCTACGATAATCATCATTCCTAATCATCATAATCTTCATCCTTTGGTGAAGCAATCAGAAACAAGTCTAGCAGGTTCCAAAGTCAACACCCAAGCGTCAAAAGTCCTAAAGTCTAAGTCAGTAAGCAAGCAAGTTGGTCAACTCGGAGTATCAATAGCTTATCACCCAATCAGTCCCACCAAAACCCTGATCACAACATGACCTAGGATGTATCCTTCCCACGATGGACATAAGCATCAAGTATCTCACAGTAGTTTAGCCTTGGCTAGCGGTGTGAAGAACATTAGCTTGTTTTTATACTTTATCTGGTCTTTTTGACTTATCTTATTTTGCGCTCATTCCAAGGACCTCTTGATGATGCCTAAACAAAATAGGTTTAGAGAGAAAGTAATGGGGAAATGATCATTATATTTTTTATCTGTTGTTCTTGTTGGATGTTCTTGTAAAATAACTTGGTGAATACTTTCTTTGTTAGGTCTGTCCTAGAAAGGTTTCCATATGTCAAGTGTGAACAAGAATACTCCTATCTGATTGTCGATTCAAAGTCCATCACACTAGGTACAATGCCATCCTGGTTCTTTATACCTTAATGCATCGTACCTACGTGTGTTATGAAACATAAAGTAATTGACCCTTTAAAAATCCCAACTCCTGGTAAGCAAATCATCATCATAACATAGACTTGTTGGATCCACCTTCCATCCATCTTATTCTTCTTATTCTTCTATCTTTACTAACATTTCTATCTAAAGTAGGTGTGAGATCTCAAAATACACATGAGGCTACCAATGGCCGATGACTATCTATACATCATTAGAATTATTTTTCATCCTCTGATCAATAGAACCACTCCTTTGGAATTTTATCGCGATCTCGATTGGAAAATTGAACATTTCCACTCGATCTCTCGAGGGGGCAATATACTAGCATAATCCTTTTGTTGGGGCAACAATGGGGCATTCAAAAAAATCAAATAAATTTTGAACTTTGATCACAACAATTTATTCTTTGAATCAATGCAACAAGTACATTGCTTCAAAGAGGAGCAAAATGTAGACATGGAAAATATATAATTTGATTTGACACACTGGATCCTAATTTACTAACACCATTTCATCCTGAATCATCTCCTTTGCTAGTCATTTAATCGAATAATCTATATTTGATTAAATTCATCACTCTTCATCTCTTAATTAAATAAATCAACTTTATCCAATTAAGTCATCATCTCATGTTAATTAAATAAATCAATTTTATTTAATTAATTCTACAATCCCCCTTTTTAATTAAGTAAATATTTATTTGGTTTAAATCCAATATCATCCCCCTTTAATTAAATAAATCAAATCTTTATTTAATTAAGTCTTTAATCATTTTCCTCTCATTTTGATTTAAATCAATCCTAAAATCTAAGTCAAAATGGTCAAATCACCTAATCTCTCATTAAATTGATCAAATCTTGATTAATTTAATCTCAATCACTAAAATCCTCTAGAGAATGCAACTTGCACAATAAATCAATTACTTTGATTTATTAAATTGCCTATTTTCTCTCAACATGGAATAAAAGGGGAATATTCCCTCAAATTTGAATTCAAATTCAAATGGGTTTGGTCATTCCAACAAGGAATTTAAGACCTCTTACATGTCCTTTGCATTGAGTCAAGTGACATTAACTTCATTTCTTTCTCCCTCCAACATGTCACATTCAAATTTCAAATTTGAATCTCAAGGCATTTATCATGCACATTGACCAAAATGTGTTCATTCCTCCTCCAATCACATGTGGACAAGTGGCCTTCTCTCATTGGTTGGTATTTTATCCCACATTTCTCAAATATTGCTCTTTCTTCCAAATTGAAATCTATAAATGAAAAGTTATTTCTCTCATTCAACATCTACAATCTCATGCAAAGTTACTCTCTTAACATTAAGAGCCAATTTTGTGCATTTCATTCCATATGTTCATGATTTTCATAGTTTCATAGTTAGATCATGCCAAAATCTCATCAAGGAGATTCAATTACTCAACAATCATCAAAAGCTTACAAAAGGAGTTGGGAAAGGGTTGATTTTGACACACCAATCGGCACCAATTCCCCCATGGGATCACAAGTTTTCTTACTTAATTAGGATTTACTTACTTTGTTCTTCATTTTCCTAGTTTGAGTTTTAGTAAATGAAATTCATGGGGAATCCTTCATTCTTGCTTGCATATGATCTAATCTTGTGATTGTTTGTTGTTTTTGTGCAAGTGTAGGATAGGGGTTCACAATAACGTTTAGCAAAATTTTCTTGGTATAAGAGGTTAGATGTATATATTATGGTATCCCAAGGAAATGACAATATCATTGAATGATCGTGAATGGTTGCCTTAGACCTGTTCAAACATAGACAAACAACACAATGTTAGTCACCAAACACATTTAAAGAAATAATTCCCCTTGTAATCCATTTAAATACAGAGAACAAGAAATAAAACAAAGATAATCAATAAAAAGCTATCAAACCTTGCTCTTAAACATTCAAACCACTATCCCATGGGTGAATTGGTGCTATTTTGATATGGAAAATAGCCCTTTTCCCAATTCCATGATGCAATTTGATGAAGATTTTTTGATGATAGTGTGGTCCTTGATGCAATTTGACCATAACCTAGCTAAGATGGATGAGATTCTATGAAAACTTCATGAACGATGGATGAACTTGCCTAAAATTTGAAGATAGTGACTTTGCATAAAATTGTGGATTCAAAACCAATAGAGAAGCCCTCTATTTATAAGAGAGAATGATGGAGAAATGAGAAAATGGGATGAATATGGGACTAAACATGAGCCAATGGCAAGGTGCCACTTGTCAACATTCTAGTCGAGGAATGAGCATATTTTGGTGAATGTGCAAATAAATGCAATTAGGTGGATATTTGAAATTTGAAAGATTGTTTGTGGAAGAGGAGTTAATGTCACTTGGCTCAAGAAAAAGGATTTGTAAGAGGAGTTAATGCCATGTTGGAGGACAAATCCTTTTGGAGGGAGATTTCAAATTGGAAGAATATTCCAACAAGATGCCCTTTTGAATGAAAATAGGAAATTTTATAAATCAATTAAATTGATTTACTTGTGCAAGTTGCAAAATCTAGAGGATTTGATGGATTCGAGTTAGAGTTAATTAGGATTTAATTAACTTAGATAGGGATTAGTTGATTTGACATTTTGACTTAGATTTTTGGATTTATTTAAATCAAAATAAGAGTTTGAGAGATTTAATTAAATAAAGTTTGATTTATTTAATTAGAGAGGGTGATGTTAGATTTAATCAAATAAGGGTTAATTTATTCAATTAAAAGAGGGAATATGATTTAACCAAATAAAATGAATTATTTAATTAAAAGAGGAACATTAGGAATAAATAAAATTGATTTATTTAATCAAGGAGGTTAATTAAATAAAATTGATTTATTTAATCAAGGAGGTTAATTAAATAAAATGATTTATTTAATTAAAAGAGGATAATGATTTAATCAAATAAGATGATTTATTTAATTAAAAGAGGAATTATGATGAATTAATTAAATAAGGACTATTTAATTAACTAGTTAGTTAAGAAGTGATTCAGGAAGAAATGGTGTTAGTGGATCAGGATCGAGTGCACGATAATTTAAACGTCTACATTTTGCCCCACTTTGAAGCAATGTGTCTGCTACGTTGGTTCAAAGAATAACCTTGTTGGGATCAAAATTCAAAAAAAAAATCTATTTTTTTCGGATGCCCCACTACTACCCCAACGAGAAGGATGACGCTGGTAGATTGCCCCCTTGAGAGATCGAGCAAAAATGTTAATTTTACGATCAAGATCATGATAAAATGCGAGAGGATTGGTTCTACTAATCAAAGGATGAAAGATTAGATATTTGACATAGACAATTTTGATGATGTATAGATAGTCATCGACCATGGGTAGCCTCATGTATATTTTGAGATATCACACAAATTTTGGATAGAAATGTTAGTAAAGATAGAAGAAAAGAATGATGACAAGAGGATCCAACAAATCTATGAAGCATTAAGACTTTATTAGAGATGATGATGAGTGATGATGATGTATTTATTATTAGGAATTGGGATTTTAAAAGGGCTTACTTACTTTATGTTTGATAACACACATAGGCATGATGCATCAAGGTATAAAGAACTAGGATGGCGTTTTACTTAGTGTGATGGAATTTGACTCGACAATCAAATAGGAGTATCCCTATTCACACCTGACATATAGAAACCTTACTAGGATGTGTTTTAGATATTTTAGACATCTCAGACCAAAACACAGAAAGGAAAAACCTAACAATGTGATAGTCAACAAGTTGTCCAAAACACCTTCCATACATACCTAACAAAGCAAGTATTCACCAAGGTTATATTACAAGAACATCCAACAGACACAACAAACAAAAGATAATGATTAATGCCCCATTCCTTTCTCTCTAAATCATTTTTATTAGACATCATCGAAAGGTCATTGGAATGAGAGAAATACAATAAATCGAAAAGAAAAGATCAAGCAAACAAACAAGTTGATGTTCTTCGTACCTCTAGCCAAGAATAAACTATGGTGATGCCTGATTGTTGATGTTCGTTGCAAAAAGGATGCATCCTAGGACATGATGTTATCAGATTATTTGGGATTGACTAGATGATGGGCTACTAATATCAAGAGTTGACTGACTTGTTTACCTACTCACCTAGACTTGAGATCCTTGACTATTGAGTTTTCACTTTTAACTTACTAGACTTGTTTCTAACCATTTTTCCAAAGGGTGAAGGTGAAAATCACTTACTATGAGTGGATGTTTACTGCAGGTGAAAGATAAATGGGATGGATGGATTTTTTTTTAATATTTGGATGTTTTTGGTGTTTTGAGGTTGTTTTTGGGTTTTTTTGAGATTTTACAAATGTTTTGATTTTCCAAATTTTCAAATGTTTTTGGGATTTATGAGATTTTAACCAAGAGACTAACTTAAAGACCTATCCTAGGGGTCTCAAGGGCTGATCAAAGATTAGCCTTGCCTACGTTATATACGTAGAGACCACATAGTTTGACTGATGACTTGACCAATTTACAAGATGAAGATATAAACAAATGATGAATTGCTAGCTTATTATGACGAACTCCTAAAGGGTTGACCTAGGGTATCTCGGCGGCACATTGATGATGGCCTTGCCTACGTTCAAACTCAGAGACGACGTAGTTTGAAAGGAGACCCTATTTTTGGATTTTTTATATATTTTGGATGTTTTTGGATTTTTTGAAGGATTTTATGAATTTTTTGGATTTTTTGAAGGATTTTGTGAATGTTTTTGGATTTTTTGAATTTAGGAAGATTGCAAGAATATACACGAATCCAATTTGATGCAGGTATGGGAACATGCCCCCAACGTGATGTGATAGACTACTCCAATATAGGCAGGATAAACTAACCTTAGGAATGTGTCAAGTAGTACTAGGAGGGATCATGATACAAACATAGAATCAAGCTATGATGTAGATGCAGATGGATGAATGGAGTGCAATGGGTGATGTGAAACAAGTCATAGAGATCATGGTGGATGGAGAGTGCTTTATTTACACAAGGCACATGTTTTCTTGGTTTTGACCAAGGTACTTGTCCAAAGCACCACCGAAGTGGTTTTCACTAGAGGACAATTTTTATCTTTACTGTTTTCAACCCTTTTTTTATTTTTTTATTTTTTATATTTTTTATTATTTTCTTCTTTTATACCATGAAACTTAGGCATAGAACTTTTTGAGATGGGATCTATTCATGGGCTCCTATAGAGGCTCCTCTTCAGGTGTTGTTAGTTGATATGCCCCTGACTTGTAGCATGCAGTCACAATGAACGATCCCAATCAATTAGGTTCAAACTTTCCCTTGCTATCCAAATTTGGTACATTTATCTGATTCTCCTTCAATACCAGTTCTCCTACTTGGAAGGTCCAACTCTTGATCTTCTTGTTGTAGCTCTACTTTAGATGATTTTGGTAGACTTTCAAATGGTTTAAGGCATCCATGCATCGCTTATCTAGTAGTTCCAGCTCATTCAATCATGATACCTGATATTCTTCATCTGTAATGAGATTCTACAATGATATTTTTAGGGATGGGAGCTCGATCTCAATGGGGATGATTTCTTTTGATTCGTAGACCAAGGAGAATGGAGTTGCACCTGTCGGTGTGCGGATACTTGTTCAATAGGCCCATAGGGTGAGGTTCAAATGCAAGTGCCAATCACGACCAACTTCATTGACTATATTTTTGAGGATTCTTAAGATGGTTTTATTTGTAGCCTCAGCTTGGTCATTACCCTAGGGGTAGTATGGAGTAGAAAAGCGATGTTGGATATTGAATTTTTGGCATAGGTCTCAGAAATCCTAGGTTTTGAAAGGTGTCATGTTATCTGAGATAATGGCTTGTGGGACACCATAGCGGTAAATGAAGTAATTTAGGATGAACTTGGAAATCTTCTTTCATGTAGTATAGGTCATTCGGATGGCCTCTACCCACTTTGTGAAGTACTATGTGGCGGTGATAATGAACTTGTGTCCATTAGATGAGGTGGGGGTAATTTTTCCAATGAGATCAAGCCCCCATTGTGAGAAGGGCCAAGGTGTTACATTTGGGTGTAGTTCCTGAGCTGGTGCATGGATGAGGTCCCCATTCTATTGGCATTGCAAGTACTTCTTGACATATTCATGAGCTTCCCTTTCCATTGTCGGCCAATAGTACCCCGTTCTTAGCAACTTCTTGGCCAAGATCATACCACTTGAATGTGAACCACAGATGCCTATAGCTCCGTTAAAGAAGTCAAAGCTTCTTCAATGTTTAAGCATCGTAAAAGGGTTCCCTCAATACTCCTATGGTATAGGGTGTCACCTAGGATAACCAAATGGGTTGACTTCTTGACAAAGGTTTTCTTAAGGTTCGAAGTGATATCGGTGGGGAAGACTCTTATTCTAAGATAAGTCTATATGGCATGATACCACGGGTTACCAGGACCAACGATTTCACACACAAATTCAAACTCTAGTACCTCAAATGCTGGTATGAGAAGCTTCTCTACAAGGAATTCTTACCTTGGGATGTTGTGTGGTACATCTAGTAGTGATCCAATTGTTGCCATAGCATCTGTTGCTCTATTATTAGCTCTTGGTATCTGCTCAAATATCATATCAATGAAGGACTCCTTGAGGCTTTCCACCAATTTTTGTATGGAGTTAACTTTTCATCCTTTGTTTAGTATTCATCATTGACTTGGTTGATGATGAGTTGAGAATCCCCATAGACTTTGAGTGCCATGATTTTCCATTGTGCAACAATCCTCAACCCTATGACAAGAACCTCATAATTTTCAATATTGTTTGTGCAAGTAAACGAAAACTTGTATGATTTGGGTATGCAATCTCCTTGTGGTTTAATGAAGAAGACTTTGTCTCCTAACCCATGTTTTGTGTAGGATCCATCAAAGTACATTTTCCAATGATCTACTATGCTTACGTTAAAGATGGACTTGTCAGGGAATTCTGATACAAGTGGGTTCTTTGAGTATATCGGTCCTTCTGTTAACTTATCTTCAATTTATTGTCCCTTAACGACCTTCTATTCCACATACTCAGTGTCGTGCTCTATCAGGATCATAACCCATTTAGTCATTCACCCTGTGAGCGTTGCTTTAGAAAGCAGATACTTGAGAGGGTCTATCTTGGTGATGAGTTTTATCTGATGTGTCAATATATAGTGTTTGAATTTTTATGTTGCAAACAAGATTGCTAAGCAAACCTTCTCAATGGATGTGTAATTCAACTCATGTCCCACCATGGTTCTACTAATGTAGTAAATAACTCTCTCCTTGTTTTCATCATGTTGTGCTACGAGAGCGCTAAGGGTTATTGTTGTTGCTGATATATACAAGATCAAGGGTTTTCCTGGAATTGGTGGCATAAGAACTGGTGGTGTGAGTAAGTACTCCTTGATCTTGTTGAATGCCTGATCACATTTCTCATCCCATTTTTTTGCTACCCCCTTATGGAGTAGATGACAATATGGGATTTCCTTATTTGCTAATTTTGCTATAAACCAGCGAATGGATTGGAGTCTTCCTCGCAAACCCCTTAATTTTTTAATGTGCTTGGTGCTTCCATCTCAAGGATTTATTTGACTTTGGCGGGGTCTATCTCGATTCCTCTCATCTATACAATGTACCCTAGTAACTTTCCTAATTGTACCCCAAAGACACACTTCTTTGGATTCAGCCTGACCTTGTACTCTTCTAGCTTGTCAAAAATGGACTCTAAAACTGATATGTGATCTCGTCGCTTTCTTGACTTGGACAGTATGTCATCTACGTAATATTCCATAGTCTTGGGAATCATATCATGGAAGATCAACATTATAGCTCTTTGATAGGTAGCTCTTGTGTTCTTCAACCCAAACGACATCATGTTCGAGTAATATGTCCCCCATGGACAAGTGAAAGCCATTTTATGTTGGTCATCCTTAGCTATCATGATCTGATTGTATCCTGAGAATCCATCCATTAGTGATAGCATTTCATGTCCCACCATCATATCCACAATCATATCTATGTTTGGGAGAGGTAAATCATCCTTGGGGCATGCTTTGTTTAGATCTTTGAAGTCAGTGCAAATGTGGATGCCCCCAGTGGGCTTTGAAATAGGTAAAAGATTTAAAATCCACTCTGGATAATCAATTATTCATATGAAGCCAGCATCAAGGAGATTTTGTAATTCCAATTTGACCAATAATGATATTTGAGGGTGCATCTTCCTCAACTTTTATCTCACTAGTTTTGCTTCTAGATATACTACTAGATGGTGTGCCACAACTTTTGGATCAAGACTAGGCATGTCAACATAGGTCCATGAAAATTTCACCTTTCTTTCCCTTAGAAATGTAGCTAGAATTTCCTATTCTTCTGTCAAAAGTGATTCTACATAAAAGGTTATATTTGGTGTTTCTTATGTCCCCAATTTGACCGGGTTGCACTTCTCTACTAAGACCGCTAACTTTTCCTAGTGAATAACACTAAGAGGAAGATCGAATCCCCCATCCTTTGCCGCCTTAGAGAGGTTTTCTCCATTCGATGCATCCTTTTTTTTTACTATTTTTGGGTCTAAAAGTGCCACAGTGTGGTTTTCACTTAAAGACCTAGAGATTATTCTCAGATTTTCACTTTTGTGACTGAGGGATTCAATCGTTCCCCCATAATATGCATGGCTGTCCAGTTCAATGTCGAACCCAACTTTATGGTCCCCACAAGGTACATTATCCTGTAGCCACATGAATTTTGAGAGCGCCTCATCATTTTCTAATGTATCTAAAATGGGTGGTCCTCGTTGGTCATAGTTTATTAGCTGGGGGTATACTAGCTTTATTTAATGGGTTTGGTTGTTCGGCTCGAAAGAGACAATGGAAATAATGAATAAGGAACATTCCTCAAATAACATAGGTAGGTCGATAAGGGTATCATTTTCACTATCACTACACACATTAGTTATATCGAAGGTATAGTTGTCTAACGGTAGACCTGTGGATACTTGTAACTGAAGAGGATTTTTGACTGCCTTAATGGGGGGACTTCTACCAGGTATGGTTATCCTCAGAGGGGTACATCCAAGGCCAAGATTTTTCATGCACTTCTCAACAATGATGGGTTCTAAATGGTCGGTTCTTTCTTTTCCAAGACTTTCATTCCTTTTATAGCCCATTCCCAGCATTAATTATAGACCTTTGTTAGCATCATCCATTGGAAGGGCTAGTACAGGTCTCTCATCTTGATATAGGAGACTAGATATATCTTTCTCATCAACCACCTCTCGACCTAGATTCCCCTAGCTTCTGAATCAGGAGGGATCTTCTCTGAAGGTATGAGATGTTGTATTGGCAGGTTATGGTTGTCCATGGGACCTAGGAGATTGAGGTAACTCTCCTATTACAAAGGCACCTTTTTTCATTTTGTAATCTCCACATCCATTGTCTTGGATCATGACTTTGATATTAGAGATGTCAGGAATGGAAGGTGTCTTTTTCCAAGAAGTGGAGGCTATGGTGGATGGATCAATATATGGAGTTGAAGGGCCTTCATCAATTTTGGGTAGTGGGAATTTGTAATACTTGGCTTTCAAGTTCTTGTAATAGAAAAAGGGCTCAGGATCACCATGAATTGTGACCTCTTGCTTCTCATAGGAAAATTTAACACATTGATGAAATGTGGATGCAACAACTTTCATCCCATGGATCCATGGGCACCCCAAAAGAATGTTATAAGGGAGGTCAAGATCAAGAACTTGGCAAGTAGTTTCCATGATGGTCGGTCCAACTTGGATGGGAAGCTGAATAGAGCCTTGAGACACTCTCTCTTGATCATCATAAGCTCATATGGTGATACCTTTTCCTTTTTCAATCACATCTTCAAAGAACCCCAAATTCTTTATTAGCTTGAGGGAACAAATATTCAACCTTGCACCTTCATCCACCAAGACCCGTTTGACTTTATTTTTATGGACAAAGACCTCAAGATGAAGTGAATGATTGTGAGATGGTTGGACGGGGAGCTCTTGTTCAGAGAATGAGAGGAGATGTGGCATGGTGATGTTTTCGACCATAGCTTGAAACTAGTCTGCAACAAGGTCCATGGGTACAAAAGACTCAGCAAGGTCCTTTTCTAAAATATCCCTATGTGCAGGCAAAAATTTTTGTAACTCTATGATGGATATCTGAGTGAGGTTCTTCTTTAGTTGTTCCAAAACATTATAGCCACTAGCAACTAACTTTGAATTTGTAGGGGGTGCTTTGGCTTGCGCGGATGGTCCAGGGATGGTGATTCTGTCGCTTCGGGTGGTGACTCCAAACTCAACCTTGAACCCTGGGATATGGACAACACCTACCCATTCATCTAAGGATGTAACAAAATGGTCATAAATGTGGTTGAATCTGCCATACTTCTTGCATTTTTCATTTTTGTTTGACTTGTCGTGATCCAGCATCGGATTTGTGTATATCTTAAGGTCTTGTTTTCAATGAGGTGTTGGATTAGGTTTTTGAGCCTCATGCAACTGGTTTTTGTGTGCCCCTTTATCTTATGAAAGTCACACAAGTGCTTCTCATTATACCATGGTGGCTTAACTCAAGGCTCTTGGTAATTCTCAATGACTAAGAGTGTGATGATGTTGGTGTCAATGAGCCACTTCATGACAGATTCAACTGATTCTCCAAGCGGTGTGTATTTGCTTTTTGGAGAATATTGGTTTCTTGTGGATGGTCCACTTTGGTCATTGACATTACTGATTGTTTGGGTGTTATTTTCTAATGAGACGTGTTTGATCGGGGGATGTTTTGGGTATTATTCTGAAGTTGTTGATACATTTTTTGTTGCATGTTTGGTTTTGGAGCATTGATCACAACCTTAGCATCAACAACACCATCATTGGTAACATTCTTGTTTTTTACCCATGTTCATGGTTTGTCATTATAGCCTGTCGATGAGCAATTATCTTGATAAGAAGGTGTCCCCCCTTGTGCGATGAGGGCTCTTTTGATGCTGAGAGCTTTAGGGATGAGATGGAAGGCCAAAGTTCCTTCAAGATTTTCAATGATAGTTTTGGCTTGTTGTTCTTCTAGAATGGACCACTTGCTTCTATTGCCTTTGGATTTCCATCATTGTAAGAAATATGTAAATTATTCTCCCTTGTTTTGCTTGAGGTTGGATAGTTCCTCCAAGCTCACGTCCATGCCCATGTTGAATACATAATTTTGCATGAAGGTGTTCACAATTTCTTGGAATTTCTTGATTCTTGGAGGAATTCAAGAGAACCATTCCATGGTTGAGCCAACTAGACTTTATGAGAAAAGCCTCATTAAATAGGAGTCATCATAGGCTATTTCCATGCAGTGCACGTGGAACTCCTCGATGTGATCTTCAGGGTTTTCGAGTTCACGGTACTTGTCAAATTTGGGGATCTCAAAGCCTTGCATAAATGGCTTCATCACAATGCTCCTATCGAACGGATAAGGGCATAGATTCCCTTGTGATTTAGGGGTCTTCCTTGATTTGATGTCCAACACCTATTGTGAGAGCCTTTTGATTTGGGCGGATAAATCACCTTGTGGGTCAGGTGGTGGGATGAATGTGTTTTGTGTTGGTGTAGTGACTTGGATGATGGGTGAGGTGACTTGCGGACTAAGTGGTGCATTATCAGGAGTTTTTTCCACAACCAATGCTTGTTGGTATTCTTGTAGTTGTTGTTGTGCCAACAAAGCTTGTTGTTGGTCTTGTTGTTGTTGGGCTTGTTGTTGTTTTTGTGCCAACAACATTTATTGTTGGGCTTGATGTTGTTGTTGTTCTAGAAATGCTTGTTGTTGGGCTTGTTGTTGGACTGCTTGTTGTTGTGTCTGATATTGTTGTAAAGCTTATTGATATGCATGTTTTTGTAACAAGGCTTGCACTTGAGCTTGCTACGCTTGATCTTGGGCTTGTGCTTGTGCTTGTGTAGCTTGGGCAGCTTGGGCAGCTTGAGTAGCTTGAGCATCTTATGCGGCTTGAGTAGCTTGTTGTTGTTGCAATAAAGCTTGTCCTTGCACTTGGGCTTGTGCTTGGCCAACTTGTTGAGCTTCTTGTGTGGCTTGTGTAGCTTGTTGGGTTTAGAATTATTGGAGTGCCCTTTCAAAAACTTGTCAAGTTTCTTGCAAAGTGATTCTATATTGATTGGCCACATTTGGATTTGGTGGCATAGGTGGGAGATTTGGAATGGTATGAGATAGTGTGATGAGACTCTGTTGGGGTGGTTGGTGAGGTGTTTGAATGATGACGAGGGGTTGTGTGGTGGAGGGTATACTAGATGATCCATGTCCTTTGGATACCATGTTTTGAGGTGTTGTGGATGGTGTAAGGGTGGGTTGAGATGATTGGATTGGCACCACCTATTGTTGCGATGTTGCTAGTATGTCTGGAATATTTGGTATTCTTGGCAGATTGATTTGATTTGACTAATTTTGGATAAGTAAAGGGGGTTTCCCTAAACCAAGGATTGGTGTGAATGTTTATGTTAGTGGGGAAAGTGGTGGGGGGATAGGTGGTATGCTTCCTTGTAAAAGTGATAATGAGGGATCAAAGATTCCCCCTTGTCCAAATAAACCCACTTTCTCTTTCGATACCATGGGGAGAGAGACTTGTGCTCCAAGAGAATATGTCGGTGTTGCAGAGAAGGTTGATGAATTATTGGTGTCATGAAAGACAAGTGGAATGTAGGGGTGTTTCAGATCTTGAGGGATGGATTGACCCAAGATGGTGTTCACATCCAAATCTTGATTGTTCACAAGGGGATGGGTTTGAAGATCATGAAGTTATGAACTCCCCTTGTTGACAACTGATTGAGTTGGAGCAAGAGATTATGTGGATTGGGGGATGGGTTGAACGATGTTTTGAAAAGACGGTGTGAATTAAACAGGTGGTGTAATCCCAAGAGGTTGCTCCACAATAGTGTTTATGTCAAAATCCGAAGGTAGTTTAGCTCCTTCTTTTTCCAATTCTAGCATGTATTGTGAAGGATTGAGTCTCATCATGGCATTCACAATTTTATGATTTTCTAGATTTTGGACCATTTCTATGATTTCATATTGAGTCATCTCCAAGAAAATATTGGTGACATCTTCCACTTGACCTTCCTCTTGAGGATCTTGTGGTAGTAGAGGAAGATTGTGTTGGGAATTTCTAGATCCAATGGGATTGATTTCGGGTGTGGTTTGACTCAAGTCACTTGAAGTAGATGTTTCTTTGTTGGCTTCCATGTTCTTCTTGTATTGAGATCGAGTTTGTACCATAAAAGAAGGATCAACTTTTAGGTACAAAGAATAAAAACCAAGTGTGTTCAAGGATCAAAGGGTGGTGATGAGATGAATGAAGAATGGATGGTGTGAATGATTAAACTCTTAAGAATCTTGGAGGGACACTAGACTTTAGGACTTTCGGATTTTTGATTTTTGATTTTTGATTTGATTTGTTTTGGTTTTGGATTTGGATAATGAACTCATAAACCTCAAGAGGTTGGATGTTTATCTTGGAATAAATTTGTTCACAAGGTGATAATTTAACTAAGCATATGAAGGATTCATCTACACATACTTAGTCAAACAAGATGATTCTTTGATTTGATTTAAATGTTTTGCCAAAAGTCTAGCATGAGGTATTTTTCCAAGATTCTAAGAGTTTTTCGTGGGATGAGACTTGATTGATGTTTGACGGATGGATGAAAATGTTGATTTTGATCCTATATTGGACTTAGAGATACTTCCTTTCTACAAGACCTTGGTATTGAAGAACATGCTTGTACTTCCTATGTGAGAAATTCAAACCTTTGAAAAAGACTTGGATTTTGATTGTAATTAAATTCATACAAATTAGGA
Organism: Sequoiadendron giganteum; assembly: GCA_007115665.2. Lineage (NCBI taxonomy): Eukaryota > Viridiplantae > Streptophyta > Pinopsida > Cupressales > Cupressaceae > Sequoiadendron > Sequoiadendron giganteum. Next base: position 70,761,651 of record CM021109.1, read on the forward strand.
TTGTTCTTTGAAGCTTTCTTGTAAAAATTATAGACCAACTTTGTGAACTTTGAATTTTCAAGAAATCATGGGATCAAGAACATGTGAGGTTCAATTGTCCATTATCTTGCTTAGATCGATTCCTTTTACCACAAACACTTTCTTGATTAGGTTTCAAACAAAATGTCTAATGTCCTAATTTATTTTCATCCCACAAGGTCCATTATGTGGAAATCAAGGAAATTAAGGCAATAGTTTCTTAATGTTGACTTTAGTAAGAGAAAATTAAGATGTAAATCCAAATAATCAAAAGCCTCTAAGGATGAAATCCCTAGAGCAAGCAAGAGCATTTGGATTTGTTCAAAGGTATTTGCTCCTCCTAAAGGGTTTAAAATTTTGAGGATTTGGTGAATGTTTGTTTTCAAGTATTTTTAGATCCAAGCAAAGTGTTTTGATTTAAAAATGATGCACAACCCTAGGATGAAAATAGACAATATTTGTTGAATTCCCACTTGGATAAATCTAGTTGTGCTTATTCAAAGCGGGTGACTAGAAGCTTGACCACACTGTCTCCCCTCCACAACACACACTTCTTAGGTTAGCCAAGCTTCAATTCTCATGAATCTCCCATGACGGACTTTTCATATCTACTTTGAACCACAAGTAGGTGGGACGGCTTGAGAATGAGTGTTCTTGTACCAACAAATAGATAGGGATTTGGCTCACTATAACAAAGGTTCTAGTATAGGAATTTTCTTTGTGGGGGATCAAGAGACCATTGCTTCCCTTCTTGTCGAAACAATCCTCGTGATACTTGAAATTTCCTCAAGTACCCACACTTATATACCGAGTGGAAGTCACTTGGATTTAGCGTGTTCCCGATTGGGTCATTCCCTTAGGGTGAGTACTTTTTCCCACCAAGGCAGGCCCTCTAAAGATAAACAATATTGAGAAAGCACATCCGTAGTTTGATCAATCTTTGTTTGCGTGAACAAAGAGAAAACACACGTGATATACTTAACTCACACTAGCAAGGTTTGTTCAATTTTAAAATGCCCAAATTGAAGTGTGGAGGCAATCTTTTATACAACTTAATATCACCAAAATAATTTTGATTCTCAAGATCGCTATGAAGCACGAGAGAAGTGCATACGTATTTTAAATGATATTAACTTGTATAAGAGATTACAAAAAAAAGAATACACATGTTCATTTTAAACCACAAAGCAATAATGTATTATTTTTAATAGCACAAAGATGAAATGTGAAGTTTGTTTGTTCAATTCTTAAATCCCAAAACCAACTCTAGTAAGTTCCAAAGGTTCTTTTTAACCCTTTGCTTGTTCCTTTTAAAACCCAAACAAAAACTATTTAAATCCTAAAAGCTAAAGATAACAAAGTCCTTAAAATGGGATTAGAATTGCTCCCAAAGTATTTAAAAACACTTGCTACAATCATGTGATAATGCCATCATAGAACTTCTCCTTGTTTCCTCCTTCACTTCTCAATCACTTCAACCTATAAAAGCTTGTTAATCTATAGAAAATAGAGGCACAAACAGGTTAAAATCCCAAGGAGATGAAAACAAAAAAGACATGTTAAATAAAAGTTGAAAAGCTTCCTTTTACCCAACTCTAGTGTCGTAATCCGCATATGCGTCATTATTTGGAGCAGTTCAACAACACTCTGGTGAAGTCAGCATTGCTCTATGGAGAATTAGAGACCACATATGCGTTACTCTTTCACCCAATGTCATTGTTTGGAGTTTGACTGGTCGGCTTGGGTTGAAAATGACAGGAGTGTCACACTTTGGAGCAAATGTAGCATCGCTATATAGCGACGCTGAACTAATAGTGTCAATGTTTTACCTTTGTAGCATCGCTCCTTCCTATAGACACAAAAATTTGAAAAAACAACACAATTTTTGAAAAAAATGTGTTAATTTTTTGAAATTCTCCCTCCTTCTAGTGCCAATATGTGAATGGTTGTCTTAGACCTGCTCAAACATAAACAAACAACACAATGTTAGTCATCAAAAATGTTTAAAGCAATCATTCCACTTTTAATCCATTTAAACACCAAGAACAAGAAATAAAACAAAGATAATCAATAAAAATCTATCAAATCTTGCTCTTAAAATTCAAACTACTATCCCATAGGGGAATTGGCTCTATTTTGATGTGGAAAATAGCCTTTTTCCCAATTGCTTGATGCAATTTGATGAAGATTTTTTGATTATTGTGTGGTCCTTGATGCAATTTGACCATAACCTAGCTAAGATGGATAAAATGCTATGAAAACTTGATGAACAATGGATGAACTTGCCTAAAATCCTAAGATAGTGACTTTGCATAAAATTGTGGATCTAAAACCAATAGAGAAGCCCTCTATTTATAAGAGAGAATGATGGAGAAATGAGAAAATGAGATGAATATGGGACTAAACATGAGCCAATGGCAAGGTGCCACTTGTCAACATGCTAATGGAGGAGGAATGAGCACATTTTGGTGAATGTGCAAAAAAATGCAATTAGGTGGATATTTGAAATTTGAAAGATTGCTTGTGGAAGAGGATGTGGAAGAGGAGTTAATGCCACTTGGCTCAAGAAAAAGGACTTGTAAGAGGAGTTAATGTCATGTTGGAGGATAAATCCTTTTGGAGGGAGATTTCAAATTGGAAGATGTAAGTGTGGAGTAAATAATGAATAAAATAACAAACAACACTTCTTAATAAGACATTATATCAAGAGAATCAACAATAATTAATATAATTAAAACACGAAAAATCTTGAAAGCATCATATTGTTGTCTATTTCCAAAGATTTATTAAATCACGTGGCTCTCAGATTTGGTAAGCATTGTGACTGTTAAAATGCCAATCTAGAGAATCATATGTTGCAAAATACAATAATCCAATCCTATATGATGATGGCTAAATGATAATGATGAAGCTACTGTAATCTAAATTGACATGGATATGATAAAAGGAAGCTACAATAAACTATGATGCAGCCATGATTATGATTACTATTCTAAAATTCTATGATTAATTATTGCTAAATGATAATGCTAATTGCTAAGATAATTTGATTGCTCAATTGCTATTCCTGCAGAGTAAGTTTGCATAAAGTTGGGGATCCTTTTCCTGTTGAAAGAAGTTGTATTTATAGATTTCATGGCAGCATATTTGTGAAGGGGAAGGAAAGAAAAGGTTTGGATTTGATTTGAAAGAATCAATGGTGAAAGATGAAGAAGCCTGAGAAGATTATGGAGATTGTTCCTCCCCAAAAAAAAATTTGGCCAGATGATAGGAAGAATCAATGGAAGAATATAAAGAAGTTCACCTGTAAATTTGTCTCCAAATTTTCCCGTGAAGGTTGAGATGAATTAAATTAGACATATAATATCCAATTTGGTAGGTGCACATTTTAAGTGAAAAAAGAAATAGCTATAGAATATATTTCAATTGAATATTTAAATTTATTCAATTTAAGAAAAGAAGATATTTAATTTAATAAAACAAAACTATAGAAGTATATGTTTATTAAATAAATATGGAAGAAATATGATAATTAAATAAAACAAAAGCATAAAAATTGTTTATTTAATTCAGATGAAATGATGTGATTAAGATGGAAGATAATTATAGAAGGATTCAATAATAATAATTAAATAAAAACAAAGTATCAAATTTGTTTATTTAATTAAGAAGGAATAATATAATAAAGATAGAAGAATTAAAAGTGAACTATATAAATAAATATTTCTATTTATTTAATAGTAGAGGAATATGTTAGAGTAATTGGGTATTTACTTTATTAATTAAACAATATTTGTTTAATTACGTAAAGTTCCCTTTTACCTCTTTTCACTTAAGCTAACATTAGGTGCATAATAATTAATTACTTTATTAATTATTATTGTGCAAGCCTAGAGTTTTCCTTTTTAGGGTTTTCATCTATATGAGGTTGAAAACTATCTTTTGTATTATAATTCATTTTACATTTTGTGTGAATTCATGGCTCCACATTCTTGAGCATTTCCTTTGTTGCTTCTTTTTGTTTCTCCTTGTAACAAGTTATTTGCTTGCAAAGATCTTTTGGGCTTCTGTGGTGTTGTATCTTCTCAACTCCAACATGGTATCAGAGCTTTAGATTTGCAGCTGTTTATTCTTGTTTTGAGATTTTGCATTGAAAGCAAATCTAGGGTTCTAAGTTTTTTCGAGGGTGGATTCAGCCTAATCTGAATTTTAGGTTCACTTTGGGCTCAAATGGATAGTGCCATTGGATTCGTAGTGCCCAAAAACCCCTAAAATGACTATCAAATTGTCGATTTTGGCCACAGTCAACTAGGGTTGCAAAAAAATTTTTAGGGTTTGGTCGTACGGCCCCCTCAAAAAAAAAATGCAAAAAAAATATTAAAAAAACAAAGGTTTTTTGATAAATTTTTATGTGTATTTTTTGGTCGCCACCCACCCACCGCCAAGCGGCCACCAGCCACTGGCTCTGCCACCCTGCATCCGCTCGAGCTCCGTCGAGCTCCCACCGACGGTGTCGTTGCCACTGCCGAGCTCGCCATCGGGCTCCACCACTTCCTCCACCACTGGCTGCGTCCACCGAGCTCTGCCTGGCTCTCCCCACTTGGCTCTGCCGACTTCGTGGGAGCTCATCGGACTCTCCACGCTCCCCGCCTGGTCGTTGTCAACTCCGTCAACACCGAACCTGCCAACACTACGCCCAGCTCGCCTAGCTCAACCCGCCGACGCCGACCCGAGCCCACCAACGAGCTCGCCCATGCCAGCCCCCGCGGGCCTCTAAACCCCCGCCGCCCAGTCACATGGGTGACTGCGGGCCTACAGCCGCCAGCCCCATGGTCGTTCACGTGACCAAGGGCTGAAGACTTTAGCCCTTGAGGGCTACAAACAATTTTTTTTGCACATTGCAGCAGCTTGCGCTAAATCAGGCATAGAATGGGCACTTTTTCTTAATTTTTTGCAAATGAGATATCATCGGAAAGCCGGTTCCGATGCCATTCCAGTGGTACTGGTAATTTTTCCTGATTTTTCTGTGTTTTTTCTAGTCAAAGTCAGTACTTAGTTTTTTTACTCCAAGGGGCGTATCTTTTGCGTCCGAACTCCGTTTTGCACAAACGAATAGGCGTTGGAAAGTTGTTACAGTGCTCTTTCCAGATTTATAGTCTATTTTACCAGATTATTTACCAGGTATTTTTTATTCAGCTATGTGTGTTTCTACACTTTGCTCAATTACTTGGTCATTCTGGCTCCTACATGAGTTTTGTTTGCGTGGGATGGACTATATTAATTTGATCTAGATGCTGTAAGGTCATATTTCTCAGTTTGTTTTTCATTTGAAGAGTTATCATGGGTTTCTCTACTCACCCTTCAATTGTTCTTCTGGAATGAGGTAATTATGAGTCATGGGAAAAGGGTATACTTACACATTGTAGGTGGCTTAATATTTTGCCTTATTTGTATGATCTCATACCTGAACCAGCAACTTTAGAGGGTAGATTAGCATGGGATATTTTTAGAAATCACATTGCAGGAGTTATATTGTCTAGTGTTGATCATGACACTGTGTTGGTTATATCGGACATTGATTGTCCTCACCCACTTTGGACACGTCTTTGGGAGATCTATGGAGACCCTATTCTATCTCCATTCCCAGAGGATCCTGCTTCAAATTGTCTCATACCCATTGCTTGGAGAGAGAATACACCCTTTGATCATGATACTTTAGAGGAGCTTGAGTATTTAGACACCCTTACATATTCTGATGGATCAGAGGTTTGTCTCACAGTTCCTACTCTTCAGACTGAGACTTCATCAGCATCTCTTGTTGTTCTTGATTCAGTACAGCAGGGCATCATACATCTTCCAGACATAGCTACTTTGGACTCTTATGTTGCAGACATATCTTTCTTGTTTGTTGAGTCCTATATTGCAAATTTGGAGGATTAATTTGAGGACATTCATCTCCTCTACCTTGATAGTCAGGTTATCACTATTCTCCCACCATTATCCATGCATTCAGAGGTTGCATTTCAGTATTCTCCACATCAGTTTGGATTTGACATTATTTGTTTCCATTCAGACAGTGAGACTCTTCAGCATCCTATCATGGCACACATCTTGAGATAGATTGGTTCATCATTCTTCACAGGGTTTCTTCAATACAGGTCCATGGATCCATTTCTTCCCAAGGGGAGGAATATCATTTGCCGCCTCAGGATCTCCTTTTGGATTCTACATCAGGCATCTACCATTGTGACAGGAGTTTCTTCATTGTGGGGGGGTCTTCTTCTCTCTTTCTATCTCTCCTATGGAGACCATTGTACATGTACTTATATGATAGAAGTTGTCTATGGGGGGTATCATGTTATCCACCTCTTATCCTTCTTTCATTAGTGCATTGCATTCCTTCCTTGCATTCTATTTTGGGGAGGAGTTTTGTTCCCACTGGGTTTTCTCCTTTACCCCATTTCATTTGGTTTGCATTGATTTTGTACATGGGTACCTAATCTGGCCTTGTTGTCGGGACCCATTACTTTTGCTTTCAGTAGCTTCTTCTAGGTTTTAGCTTCTCCCTATGTCTATCTTAAGGGGGGGTGTTAGAGTAATTGGGTATTTACTTTATTAATTAAACAATATTTGTTTAATTACGTAAAGTTCCCTTTTACCTCTTTTCACTTAAGCTAACATTAGGTACATAATAATTAATTACTTTATTAATTATTATTGTGCAAGCCTAGGGTTTTCCTTTTTAGGGTTTTCATCTATATGTAGTTGAAAACTATCTTTTGTATTATAATTCATTTTACATTTTGTGTGAATTCATGGCTCCACATTCTTGAGCATTTCCTTTGTTGCTTCTCTTTGTTTCTCCTTGTAACAGGTTATTTGCTTGCAAAGATCTTTTGGGCTTCTGTGTTGTTGTATCTTCTCAACTCCAATAGAATAAAAGGTAGATTAATCAAATAAAATCATATGTAATTAATTAGATTATCCAGACCATTTTTAGGTGTATACATTTTGCCCCTCTTTGAAGTGATGTGTTTACGCATTGCTTCAAAGAAAATTTTACTGATGCTTCTAAAACTGACGAAAAAAATTCAGATATGCCCCAGACATTGATTTTGTTGTGATGATGGATATATGCCCCCTTGGGAGATAAATCGATGATTTTTGACTTTTTGGATATTTTCAAAAAAAAAAAATTTATGATTTTATGATGATTCGATGATGTTATGAAGATTTTATGAAGCAACAATTTATCTCCTGACAAATAATTATGAAAATGCCCCTGTGATAATATTTGAATTAAGCCCCATGGAAAAAAAATAAAATAAATTCCATCAAAATCCCTTTTAATCACTTTATTAAAAAGCTAAAAAGGGTGATTTTGAATTCATTTGTCCATGTTGAGTTTTCAAATTTGAGAGAGGGTGATTTGTAGCGAAAATTTCAATCCCCTACCATACCCATCGTTTCGAGCGTGTGCGTCAACACAACCACCCGACCACCTACGAACCTCCGGTATGTACCCGTGAGCCTCTTCTTTTTTAGCATTTTTCATTTTTCGCGCATTTTATTTTGGTTTAAACTTGTTTAGTTTATTTTAGTGCATAAGTAGGCTATAGTAGCACATTTAGTTTATGTTTTAGCACATTCACCAAAATAGTGCATAGGTTAGATGTTTTAGCGCTTCGATAGGATGAAATAGCGCATTTGTAGTTTAGAGCATAGACTCCATATTTTAGCGTATAGGTCAGATGAAATGGCACATCCAATGATTTAGCGCATTGACCACCTGTTTTAGCGCATTGAGATGTTTTAATGGCGCATTGAATGTTTTGGTGCATCAAAACACTTTTTTGGTGCATCTAAGTCAGAATGATAGAGTTTGTCAATTTTATCCTTATTTTTTTATATTTCAATCATGTCAACCGTTGATTTGATATGATTGATGATCTCAATAGAGTAGATGATGTTCAACCTCATGATAGGTGAAGTTTGATGATTGATTGATGATAATTAAGCTCATGATAGGCAAGGAATAATTATAGTTTGATTGATAAACCTCATGATAGGCGAGGTTGATTTGATTAATTGACCTCATGATAGGCGAGGTGCAATTTTTAAGATTGATGATTGACCTCATGATAGGTGAGGTTCAATGATGGTTGCTCACGAGATTTGATCAAAGTCTCACCAAAGCTATTTAGATTTGATAGGCTGATTGATGTTTGATGAATTGACAAATATTACTAACTTTCAATATTTCATGATGATAGGAGTCATTGACGAATCTGCAGATTCAAGAGAAGTTCCCTAGGACTTTCGATTTGATACTGCAACTAGTGCAGCTTGAGATAGCAATGATCATGCATTGCAGTTTGTCCTCTCTCTTAGATATGCCCCAGATCAGGATTAATCGAGGTCTCTTGACAACCCTAGCAGAGAGGTGGCATAGCGAGCATAATACCTTCCACCTTCCTACCGGTGAGATGACAGTCACCCCTGAGGATGTTTAGCGGATTTTGAGGATACCCATTGTTGGTGATGTTGTATTTTATGATTCTTCAGAGTAGGGTAGGACCGATGCTCTATGCAAAGTATTTCAAGATGATAGAATTTGTGGATACGAGATTCCATGGCATGAGATGGTGGATGCCTATACTACCCTACCTTCTGTTCTTGCTAGTTTTATTAGAGGGTTCCTTTATCCTGATTGTAGGTCAAAGGGACTTTCTATTGGTTGGGGTCATGCGTTGGAGAGTATGATTGTGCACAGTACCAGATATGCATGGGGCATGTGTATGCTTGCTCATCTTTATCACAATTTGTATTTGGTTGTCTACCTCTGAGGTCACATTTTTTCCGCAGGGGTTACATTACTATAGGTGTGAGCGTGGGAACATATAGTTGTTACATGTCCAATGATGGTGAGACAGCGGCCCGCCATGAGGCCATATGTGCACATTTACACAGGTCATCTTACTCAGCCTAGACTGGGTAAGTTGGAGCATTGGAGGAGAGTGTTAGATGATGTTGAGGTTGTCACATGGTGGCCTTATCTAGATTGGGAGCAGTGGGATGATGATGATATTCAGTTACCATATCTCTCTCAGTCGATGTTACTAATTGGTCATACTTGTTGTATTTTGGAGAGAGTTTTGTTCAGGAGGGTGCTTAGGCAATATGGTATTGTACAAGGCATGCCCCAGGGTGTTGCCCATTATGTCAATCGTCAAATAGATTCTATAGATTGGGGACTTTTTCTTTCATATGATGCTATCATTCAGGAGTACTATGGTCTACATCCTTTAGTTTGGGAGATTCATCCTGATATTATCGAGGCTCCTGTTACAGCAGATTATGCAGAGTATCTAGCTCTACATCCCTTTCCATGGATTACCATTCTTGATGAGCCAATGCCATTACCTTGTGAGGAGGAGGTTGTTATTGAGAGTAGTAGTGAGGAGGAAGGTAGCAGCGATAATGAGGGGGATGGAGATGAGGAGGAAGATGATGATGGTGGTGATGGTGGTGGTGATGATGGAGATGATGATGGTGGTGATGATGGAGAAGGTGGTCATGTAGGTGGGTCAGGTGCATCCTTAGATGTGTAGGATTATATGGTACCTCATAAGAGGAAATCACTGATAGCTCCTACCGAGTAGCGTGTGCATATTGGGATACTTTCATAGCATCAACAAACTCAGATTGTGAGTTTATAGGTGCAGGTGCAGACCTTATAGGGGTAGTTGATACAGGCTCAGGGTTTGTTGTTCCAGACACAAACCCAGATGTAGACACAGGCCCAGGCTCATGCACAGACTCTAGCTCAGGTATAAGGATATTTGCCAACCAATTAGGCACAAATTGCCTCATTGATAGCCGAGAGAGATGTAGCTAGACAGGTTGCAGAGCATACACAGATTACTATTGAGAGATTAGAGAGATTGGTTGATGGTACATCTATGGCCAATTATATGAGAGAGATTCTTCATGTTGGTCGAGAGGTAGAGTACTACAGAGGCTAATACCATGATGCAATTTCCTTTGAGCAGAGAGTTAGCTATGGTCAGTCTCGATCAGTCAAGAGCTAGTCCAATACTGTTAGCGCGGGTGTGACATAGCCTCCACAAAGAGACCCAAGAGATCCTGGTACGTTTGGTGGGGGAGGTATTGGCCCAGAGATGCCTGCACCATCTGGAGCTAGCACCACATAGCTCCATGATGTGATTCCATGATATATGAGACATGATGTATACTCTAGTTTTTAATTTATAGCCTCTTTTTTATGGTGTATCTCTTTTTATTTCAGACATCATTGTATACTTGACATTATGATTTTTGAGATCTATATGATATGCGGTGGATTGATCAATTTATATGTGTTCTATATGGTTTTATGATGGATGCATTTAATTTCTCTATTCTATATGTCATGGGATGATCTATATGATATTGTTATGGATGCAATTAATGATCATGTGATATGCTATGATTTATGATGTTCTGATTTAAGATGTCCAAATGTGATTACATGAATAATGATGATGTATGGATGCATGATGTATGTAGTTATTTACATGGATCGATAGATGTATGAATATGTGTACATCTAAATTACATGATAATGTAACCATATGCATGATTATGGATGTGATGTTTCAATGATAGATGAGTAATGCAAATATATGATATAAGAAACGGATGAATGAATGATGACTATAATGATACTTTTAATGTATGTTTTGTGATATGATAAATGGATGAATGAAAATGCATCTAATATAGAGATTTGTTTTTGATATTTTTTCTCATGCAATTTTATGATGTGATGCACAAATGAAGAAATAACATGATTAATACAAATTATTTGATGAAATGTATGAATGATGAAATGCTATAATAATGTTTTTTAATGTATGCAATGGAAATGATTATGCGGCTATATGATAATGATGATGTTTTTGTTAATGTCAAGTATACTCAATCCATTAATGAGAAAAGATAACATCATTTTTGAATCCTTTACTAGCTTTTGTAATAAATACTCTGTAGATGTAAGACTAACATGAATGTAATCTAATTTTATCATGCAAAACTACATGCAAACATTGGCATTTCAATAGTCCATTTATCTTGTTTTTTTATCATCATGGAGCTTTTAAAATGTTGAAAGTGAGTACAAGCATCAATGGTATAATTTAGACCATGATGACCTGAGTACTATTTTCATGATTTTTGATATTGCAAGTGAACACAAGCATCTAGGTATAATTAAACCGAGATGACCTGAGCATTTCTTGCATAAATAGACAATAATTAATCATTATAGTGTGTGAATTCAGAATGTCATCAGTGATACTTTATAGAGCACATCTCATGACAATTCACACAATAAATAATTAATTCACAAACAACAAACAAAGAAAATACCATTCTCCTTCCTAGCTTCTCTAGTTCAATACATCATTGATTTTCTCCAAAGAAATGATAACGAAGATTAAAGTACAACAAATCAACCTCCGCTTAAAGTATTTCAATCATTATTTAGATTAGATCGTCCATTTTGATTTGAAAAACCTAGTTTTATGCTTTTCGTTGAAGGTTTTGATCATGTATGATTGATTGCCAAATGTTGTCTTGTCATTTTGTTTTGGTTTTGTTTGACACATTTGTTGTACTGATGTTTGTCCATTTGATTAAGCTCAAAATTTATTGCCCCCAATGAGTTCAAGACTTTTCCCCCAAGCTAGGGTGAGACATGACCACGTTGTAATGATATGATATCGAACGGGAATGATGGTAAAATTGAGCGACCATGACATGCCTCTAATAGATGGAACTGCTAGTTTAAATCACAAGTAGCACCCATTTCCAAGTTTTCACTACATGTTTTTATTGCACTTTTTCAGATTTTATGATTTTTTTTTGTATATTTCCCCTTTTTTTATTTTTTTTTTTGTATTTTTCTGTCACCAAGACGCCTGTTTTCCAGGTTCTCATCAAGGCAACCATTTTTCAAAGACTTGAACCGTGCACTAGGTAATTCAGGTGTAGAAATTTCTAAGATGGATACTGTTGATAGGTTCGTCGAATAGATCCCCTTCAGGTGTAGACAATTGATAGGCTCTAGATCCATAGACCGATATGACAACAAAAGGACCTAGCCAGTTAGGTTCAAATTCTCCTTTCTTTTCTCTATCCTGTTGATTTCTAGGGTTTTCCTTTAGGACCAAGTCACCAACTTGAAAGACTCTAGGCTTTACCTTGTGATTTTAGCTTCTGGACATTCTCTGTTGGTATGGCTTCAAATGGTTTATAGCTTGTTGACAACATTCATCCGATAATTCCAGTTCTTGTAGTCTAAATATTCTATAATCCTCATCTATAATTATACCCTTCAGTGATACATGGAGTGATGGTATTTCCAACTCAATAGGTAGGATGGCCTTTGATCCATATACCAAAGCATATGGTGTAGCTCCTGTAGGTGTTCTGATGCTAGTTCGGTATGCCCATAGAGAAAGGTTTAGTTGACTATGCCAATCATGTCCACCATTATTGATCATTTTCTTTAGAATTTTTAGAATTGTTTTGTTGGAGGCCTCTACTTGGCCATTTCCTTGAGGATAGTACGGTGTTGAAAAATGATGCTGGATATGAAACCTTTCACATAGTTCTTGGACATCCTAATTTTTAAAAGGTCTACCATTGTCTATGGCAATGGACTAGGGTATACCATATTGATAGATGAGGTAATTCAGTATGAAATAAGAAATTTATTTCCCAATGATTATTGTTAAAGGAACCTCTTCTATCCACTTTGTAAAGTATTATGTGGTTGTGATTATGAACTTGTGTCCATTGGATGAAGATGGATTAATCTTTCCTACCAGGTCCAATCCCCACTGACAAAAAGGCCATGTTGAAGTAAATGGTTGTAATTCTTGTCTTGGTGCATGGATTAGGTTACCATGGATCTAACACTTTTGGAACTTCTTAACAAACTGAAAGGAATCCTCCATATTTGGCCAGTAATACCCCAAACAGAGGAGTTTCATCGCTAGAGTTAGTCCGCTTGAATGAGTTCCACAAATACCTTCATGAACCTCATGTAAGGTTGTCTCATATTCATTATATTCTAGACACCAGAGAAGAGTACCATCTAGACCTCGACGATAAAGTATGTCAACAATTAAGGTATGTCGTGTGGTTTGGCAGATGAAGTTGCATTTCTGGTTTCTAAAAAGATCAGGAGGAAGGATATTATCCTTTAGGTAAGCATAATTCTCTCCATATATTAAGGTTTCAACGTCAACTAAATGGCATATGGTTTGAGATTTAGGACTATCATAGGCAGGATTAGACACTTGTTCTACCATAAAATCATAATGACCACATTTTTCTGGTATTTGCAATAGAGAAGCAATTGTTGCCATTGCATCAATAGCCTTATTTTTTGCCCTTGTAATCTTTTCAAATTTTATCTCCATAAAGTACTTTTTGACATCATCACCATGTTCTTATACAACATCAACTTCTCATCTTTTGTCTGATATTCATTATTTGCCTGATAAATGACTAGTTGTGAATCTCCATATACTTGTAGCTTTGTGATCTTCCATTCAACTACCACCTTGATGCCAATGATTAGTGCCTCGTATTATGTTATGTTATATGTACAAGGAAACATTAGTCTATAGGACTTTGGTATGGTATGTCCTTGAGGTGTAACAAACAGAATTACAGCTCTTGACCCACATTGTGTGTATGACCCATCAAAATAAAGCCTTCATTGTTGTGTTGTCATAGTAAGAATGTCTGCATCAAGAAACTCAATGTGCATTGGACGATCATCAGATAATGGAGCTTCAACTAACTGGTCAGAAATCAATTGACCTTTTTCGCTCTCCTATCCACATACTGGATGTCAAATTCACTTAAGATCATGACCCACTTGGCTAGTCTTCCTATTAAAGAAGCCTTGTTGAGTAAATACTTTAAGGGATCAATCTTTGCTATGATTTTTACCATGTGGGTTAACATGTAGTTTTGCAACTGCTAGGTAGAAAATACCACCACCAAAAAAGATTTATCAATGAAAGTATAATTTATTTCATAACCATTCAAAGTCCTACTGATATAATAAATAGCTTGTTCCTTTCCTGTAGGATCTTCCTATGCTAATAAAGCCCCCAAAGAAATCTTTGATGTTGCAATGTATAGTAATAAAAGTCTATCTTCTGTAGGTGGCATGAGTATGGGTGGTGACATTAGATATTGTTTTATTTGATTGAAATTTGTTTCACACCCTTGATCCCATTTGAACAAGACATTTTTATGTAGCAAGTGATTAAATGGATGACTTTTGTCTTCTAATTGGGAGATAAACCTCCTGATTGATTGTAGCCTGCCTTGTAGAGACCTTAGTTGACTGATATTCTTTGGTGGTGGCATTTCCATTATAGCCTTGACCTTGGTGGGATCCACTTCGATACCCTTCTCTAAAACTATGTATCCTAGGAGTTTTTATGATGTAACACCAAAGACACATTTCTTAGGATTTAATCGAACATTGAACTTCTCTACTTTGGTAAAGATCTTGTCTAGGATCTCTAGATGCCCTTGTCTGGTATATGAATTTGCTAATATATCATCCACGTAATCCTCCATAAAGGTATGCATCATGTCATGGAAGATGGTGGTCATTGCTCGCTGATATGTCGCCCCTGCATTTTTCAAACGAAAGGGCATGATGTTCCAGCAAAAAGTTCCCCATGGACATGTAAATGTTGTTTTCTCCTGATCTTCTGGTGCTATCTTGATTTGATTGTAGCCTGAGAAACCATCCATTAGTGACACCATGCCATGTCTTGTTGTTAAGTCTACAATAACGTCAATGTTTGGTATAGGAAAATGATCAACCTTCGAGCATGCCTTGTTGGGATCCCTGAAGTCAATACATATTCTGATACTATTGTCTAGTTTAGAAACATGTACAATATTAGAAATCCACTCTGCATAGTCAATAGATCTAATGAATCCTGCATCTAACAACTTTTTCAACTCCACCTTTACCAACAAGGCGATGTGTGGATGCATTTTCCTTAGATTTTGCTTCACATGTTTTATTCCAGATGGTAGAGATAAATGATGCAATAGGAGATTTGGATCTAAACCTAGCATATCAGAATAAGACCAAGAAAATTTTATGTCTGTCCTCAAAGAATTTTGTGAATTTATGCTTTTCATGTTCTGTCATAGATGCTGCCAGATGTAGATTCTTTTATTTTTCTATTGTGTCGATATTAATAGATTGTGCAGGCTCCACCAGTACTAATGATCTTTCATGATAGTTCTTTGAAAGGGTGTCAAATCTCCCATCTTTCAGTGCCTCATAGAGGTTTTCACCGTTAAATGTGTTCTTTATTTTTACTTTTTCAAGACCTAATGTTGTCATTAAATGGTTTTGACCATTAGATCCATTATTCCTATTTTCAATTTTGCAATTGGAAGATTTGACACCCTCCTGACTGAACATTTCATTATGAGATTTATTATTAGAGCTTGTGTCAGGGTCATCACAACAAAGGAAATTAACAATAGCGACATCATTCACAAAGATGGGTACATTGATAGGTTCACTTGGTTCCCAAACGATAAGTTCAAGATGTATTAAGGGTAAAAAGTCATGAGATTGACTAAGGTCAATGGTAGTGAGGGTTCAAATAGCTACGTTGTCAAGGTTATCAGTAGTGATGTTGAGGTCTATGATATTACTTTCCTCCAAGTCATCTAGCTCACCCGATGTTTGTCCATCCTCACTTGAGTCATCGATATTTTGTGATTCAAATACAATTGGTCTAGTCCCCGAGCTTTGTCCTTCCTCGTGTGTGGGTGAATACTCTTTTATGACATCAATTTGTATGTTTGTGTATGATATTGCAGATAAAAGATCCCACTCATACTCATTGGAATCTGCTTCAAAACTATCTCTCATTTGAAGGATTCTTTCAACAACTTTATGAGTCATTTCTTGTTTTGTTTCCTCTGTATAACCCAGTCCTATTTTGTCCTTTGACTGAAATGTGAGAGGTTGAATGGGTTCTATAATTCCTTCCTTTCTTTTTCCAATAGGTCCTTGTCCTTCATACCCCATTTTCTCTAAGATAGCTTTTCCTTTTCCATACTGATCTGTGTTTATGCTGATATTTTTTGATGTTGATGCTTCTTCATATTTATAGAGCCAATTGAGGATGGCATTGTCTTCTTATTCATCTTCTAGAGTACCTGATTTTACAAATCTTTCATCCAAAAACTGTGGTAAGTTGTGATGATTGTTGTATTATTGTTGATGGCTGCCCATATGATTTTGGAGATGGCAGCAACTATGAAAGGAATAAAGATTTCTCAATGGAATACTCTCCCATGCCTCTATCTTTTAACTGTATCATTTCCTTGAACTGTTGTGATAGAGTATCCAGTTGATCTTTATTGTTTTATGGAGTTGTGTCAGCAATACTTTTATCTTTTGACTGGTCCTTTTTCTCAACCCATTTAGATACAACGTTTAGTTGCTTTTCATAGTTGGATGAACTAGAAGTGCTTGCTTCTCTATTATGGGGAACAAAAGTGTCTTGATCCATTTTAAGCATGTTACAATATTGGGGATTGTTGTAGTCAGTCGATATAGTTACTTCTTGTCCATTGACTGGAAATTTTAAACACTGATGATAAGTTGAAGGCACCACTTGCATTTCATGAATCCATGGATGTCCCAAGAGTATATTATATGTTAGCTCTTTTTCTAGCACTTGGAAAACTATATTCTTCACAATTGGTCCTACTTGAATAGGCAACACGATCAATCCCTTGGGGGATCTCTCTTCTTCGTCATAGGCTTTTATTGTTATTTTCCTTTTGTATTCGATGGCATTATTAGAATATCCTAGTGCATGGATTAGTTTTAAAGTGAAAATGTTTAAACCAGATCCACCATCTGTAAGACCCCTCCGTTTTGGCTCTTTTGATCGAACAGTGTTTTGTTTGGTTATGTCTTGTTTTTTGTTAGTACCTTGTCTATGGTACTCGGTTACTATTAATCTCTATCTTTATCATGATTTGGTGTGATATTTTGTTGTGATGGTATTTGATCCTGATGTTATCATTATGTCATGCTTTGGATTAGCGTAGTGGATAATTGAATTAATGATGTTTATGCTTTTGATCATATTAATGATGTTAGATTCGTCAGTTAGTAAGACTATATTGGTGAAGGGGATGAGATTGCGTCACTCACTTGTGAGCGCCCTGTGATCCCGAGATTTCCTCTTCACAGTGTGTATTTTATTTTGTTCATATTATATGTTGTTGTTACTTGATTTTCAAGTTGACAGGTACAGGACATCGACTCCACCTGGTTTCACAGGTTTGAGCATGTCCAATGCCCAATGGTATTCGATTGGGAGATAGTAGCTAGGTTTCCCGTGTCAAGTCATCACCCTAGTCATAAGTGTGTCATCGATTTTAGTCTGGTTCAATTGTTTTAATACTGTTTAAATTGTCAAGATTTTATTTAATTGCAAGTTGAAAAGGGTAATTAAATGACTTTATGTATTTAAGTTGTTGATTAAATTAATCTGGTTATAATGTGAAAAATGTTATTTAATTTATTAATTAATTTAATTTAATTAATAAAATAATTTAATCTTGGATTAGATTTATTTTATTGATTAATTAAATTAATTGTGTTGATTTGAATTAAGTTATTCATTTTGGAAATTAATAGATATTTTGAATTGAAATTAAGTTTGAAAATTGAAAAAAGGGTTTTAATTTCATTTTTGAAAATTTTAAATGCAATTTTTTTTTGAAATTAGAGATATTTAATATATTTTCTGTTTTGTTTTTAGAAAAAAGGAAAAGTTGTTCATTTTGGAGGATTTTTGCTCTAAAACCCTCTCCTTGTCATTTTCTTTAAAAATGGGAATTGGATGCATTTGTGGATGGAAAGAGATGGGATTTGTTTTGGATTGGATAGGAATGGGTGGAGGATTGCTCGGGTGTCTGGATTCTTCATCTGTCTTTGTGTTTTCCAAGCTTTGTGTGATTGTGTGTGGCAACAAAATTGAGGTAAGTTCATTTTTTCTTCTCCCTTTGATTGTGTTTTGTCATTTAGAGGTCATGCTCACCCTTAAGGGAGCATAGGACTTCCCATTTAGATTTCAAATTGAGCAAAATTAGTTCATTTAAATTGTTTTGTGATTTTTTTGGAAAATGTCAATTTGTGCCCTCATCATGGCAATTTTTTTTCAAAATCATTGAAAAGTGAAATTGACGTTAAAAGTGTGTTATTGGGCATATTTAGAGCCAAAGGGTATTTTTAGAAAATTGAAATTGAAACTTTAAAATTTGAAGTTTTTCATCAATGGAGTTTTTGGGAATTTATGGTTTTCCAATGTAAAATAAAATTAGAAAAATTGAAATTGTGCATGTTTTATGATGAATTTTAATGTGGAGATAGAATTATCCCTATTAATTTTCGAGTTAGAACCAAGTATTGCTAGAATTTTTGGTTTTTGAAATTTAAAATTTGAAGAAATTTCAAGCTATTTTAATGGTGTTTTGAAGAAATTTTTGGTTATTGGCCATTTAAAAAGTTGGAAAATTTTGAAAGTTTTAAGTGAATTATGATGTCTTCGAATGTGTAAGTGAAGGTGTACCTTGTGAAATTTTGAAAGAAAATATTTTATATTTTATATATTATAATTTATAATATTAAAATATTTAAAAATAATATTTAATATTATATTTTACAATATTAAAATATTTAATATTAAAATTTTAAAGTTTACATATTAAATATATATATATTTAATGGTTGTTTTTTTTTATAATGGTATATTTAAAGGTAATCGAGGAAATTTAAAATGTTTTAAATGAAATTGGGGAAATTTTAAATGTTTAAATGATGATTTAATTATTTAAATATATATATATATATATATAATGAGTTGGGGATTTAAATATTGGTATATTTTAAATTTAATTGGAGAATTTTAAATTAACATGTTATAGTCGAATTAATGAAGTCTTTTTAAAAGGATATATTTTGATGAAAACAGTAATTTTGATTTTAAATAACATGTTTATTAAGATGAGTTAAGTATTTTAAAATGGTTATGTCGACTAGAAGGAATAGTTATTTAGTTTAAAATGATATGCCTTGGATCTAAAAGTAATATGTTTTAATAGCAAGATTAGTCATCTTTTGAGAAAAGATTTATTTTGTAAGGACAGAAAGTTATTTTCAAAAGGTTATATTATGGATTGCATAAGTAAATGTTTATTTTATGATTGTTTAAAAGCTATTAGAGAATTAAATATTGAGTTTTACTGCAAGATTAATTGATTTTAAAAGTGATTTATTTTCGAAAGGACAAATGGCTATTTCAAATGATAAGTTTTGATTCGTAGATGTAAATGCTTATTTGATTATTCAAGGCAATTAGGGATTTAAGTGTTGGTTTAAATTTCATCTTGTCTGAAAGAGACGTATGTTTAAATCAGTTTTATTGAGCAATAGATTACTGATGTTAATAAGGGAAATGGATTTAGTAAATCCAAAATTAGTTTAATTCCTCGCAACTTGCCTTCGTGGTTACTTCCTCTATGTTCATGTTTTGGGGAATGGGCTATGTGTCGTTAAAATGTAAGTCTTCCAGAGGACCCTAGAGGTTGGGGGTTGTCAATTTGTAATGATGACCATTTGTTATTTCCTTGGGTAGTGCATGGAGTTATGTCATTGTTATTACCCAATTCCCATGAACAGGGATGTTTTGTGCCTCCTGTGAAAGGAGTGGATTATGTGAGTTTGTGCCTCCTTGTAAGGAGTGGTTTTGCTATTGTTGTTACCTCCAATGTTTGGAGATGGATTTGATTTATGTTGCCTCCTGAGAAATGAGTGGTTGTGATATCTAGTTTGTTTGTATTTTGTACCCTTGATGCTTGGATGTTATGTGTGTTTTCAAGTAGAAGAGTGGCTTCCGTTTGGGGCCAGAGCTCGGAAGAGGTAAGATTGGGTAACCTTCGGAAGTGGTGTAATTAAGTGATAACTAAATCAATATACTTAGAATTTTGGGTAGTACTACACACTAAAAAGATAATTATGCCTCACTCATAGACTCAAGTGCTCGTTTAGACTTGGGATGAGTGGGAAGGCCTGGAATGGCAAGGTCATCTATCTTGTCTTTATGAAAGGTATTTGATTCTGCATGAGTGAGTATGGGGGCCGAGAATTCGGTAGAGGCCACCAGGATAACCCTTAGTGGGGGTCAAAGCCTAAGAAGGATCCCAGAGGATAACCCATGACGAGCTATGTGATGACACTCTATCTAGGACAACAGTTGGTGCTTGATCTTGTGGGTATGGTTTCCTTAACATACCTGATGTGACCATAGTTGGTACTCGAGTATTATGTGTATGGTTCTCTTAACATACTTGTCCTGCTTTATTTCTAGAAGCAATGTGACCATGTAGAGTTGTCCTTGTGTGTTACTCATGATGCTCTTGAGTTGTACTTTTGTTGTACTTATGTTGTGCGTATGTGGTACTTGGGTTGTACTTGTGATGTGCTTGGGTGGTACATGTGATTGGATGTGTCAGTTTGGTTCAGTGGTGATTTAGCCTGTGTCTAGAGGTAGATGGTCTTGGCTAGGATTCCTTGTTACTATCTCCTAGCATGGGGGGTGGGCCTTTGGGTTCCACTTGGTTGGGTGGCATGCACCTTAATCCATTGGGTTCTATCTTCATGTTCATGTGGACGAGACTTCCATTTGGAGAGCTCATTGGTTTCAGTATCAGTTCTTGGTTTATTCCATTTCAGTTGATCTTGTATTATTTACCCCTCTTGTTATCGAGGTGGATTTTGTAATTTTAATCCTATTTATTGGACTTACCTCATTCAGGGAATGAGTGATGTAACCTTATTAATGAATGGATTAAATTGAATTGAAAGTTATCTTTATGCTTGATGTAATTATCTTTTGGAATGCATGTGTTTAATTTATTTAGTAATTAAATGACGGGTTATATTCATGTTGTTCTTGTGGGTTGTTATGTTTTCTCAGTCTCGTAACCTTAGGGGATGTTTGCATTGGGAAGCGAACTTGTTTATTAATTGTACTTAAACAAAACAAAAATAGCCTTTTTAAGTAGTTGTTTGCAACTTCCTCTAGGGTTGCATGGCGAGGCATTACACCATCTATTAGGACATGTTTGACATGGTGTTTGTGGATTAAGTCTTCAATGTGAAGTGCAAATTTGTGTGGATTATTAAGTGATACATCGTCTTGTTCAGAAAATGATAGACAATGAGGTGTGGTTAAATGTCCTACCATAGCTTGAAATTGATAGACATCTAGATTGTTGGGTACCATGGTGGCCACAAGAGCTTGTTCCAAAACCTCCTTATGAGATGGTGATATTTTAAGTAGTTCCCATATCGATATTTGGGCCGAAATATTTTTGAAGCTGATCAACTATGTTGTATTGATTCGAAGGGGTACCAATAGTTTTTGATGAAACTCCTTTCAATATGACTTTGGATTGCCCCCTTGTTGTGATGTTGATTGGTTGGGAATCTTGCGTCTCTCTGATTTTTATGACATTAATCTTATTATTCGATGTGGTCATGTTTGGGATCAGATCTAATGGTATGATGTCATTGGTTCCAACATTATCAATTTGATTATCAGTGACAACATCACTCTCAACCGCAAAAATATAAAATATCGTGCCCTCATAGACATAGTTTACATTTTTACCTTTACCGTTTGTAGAAGAAGATTCTCCCTTTTAATAATTTGGTAAAGGATTCTTAAATGCAGTATGATCATTGTTGGTTTGATGTCCTTCTATGAATACATTTTTACTATCAATCAAATCTTGGACTAGATGTTTCAACTGCATACAATCATTTGTTTTCCCTTTTTTTTTATGAAAGTCACAATAGTCTGCGTCATTCCACCAAGATGGTTTTACTTTTGGTTCCCAATTTCTTGCTTCAGGTAAGGTGATAAGTCCATTTGTAATAAGTTCTCTCATTGCTAATTCTAGTGTTTTTCCCAATGGTGTGAATCTTCGTCAATTTCATGGTCTTTGATATGATTGTGGTTTAGATTCTCCATTGTTCAGATTGTTGTTTTGATTGACACTTTGATTGATATTTTGGTCATTATTTTGATTGGTCTTTGCAGTAGTTTCCGTCAAATTAAATATTGGTTTCGCATTTTGTGTGTCATTTGTAGCATCATTGTTTCTAGTATTTCTATTCTTTTGCCAAAACTTAGGTTTATCATTGTTTCTATAGTGATTTGAGGAATTTTTATTGTTTGATCCTTCATTGTAATTTTTTATCACCCCTCTTTTGACCAAATTTTCTTCAATCTTGAGCCCATTTTCAATCACTTTCTATAATGTAGGTGGACATTGTAGTTCAAGCCTATAGCTCATGTCATCAGTTAAGATGTCAATGAATAGTTTCATCTTTTCTTCTTTAGGTATAGAATGAGGATATCTAGAAAACAACCTTCACCATCCTTGTAGGAATGAGAGGAATTTTTCACCTTTCCTTTTTTTCATGTTGTAAAGGTCTTTTATTATTACCTTATGTTGAATATTAAAGGAAAATTGTGAATAAACCTGTTGACTAGTTCTTCAAAATTTTGAATCCCTGGTTGTAGTTTAGAGAACCATTCCATACATTGACCCCCTAAGCTCCTTGGAAATAAGCTCATTAGATAAGTTTCCTCTTGTGCAAATTCTAAACTCATGGTTTTGAATTCCCTCACATGGTCAATTGGATCTGTTTTACCATTGTACTTGTCATATTTTGGGAATTCACAATGTCTAGGAAATGGTATCATGTCCACACTTGGATCAAAAGGATAAGGACAAATGTCTTGTAATGAGTACCTATTTGTGGTTCCTTTTTGCATATCTTGAAGTTGTTGTTGCATGTTTTTCATTTGATGTGTTAGTGTCACCACTTGATCTATGTTTTGTGTGTTGTGTGGTTCAGTTTCAGTTGCTTTAGGTGTTTCTTTTAATCAATTGATATCAAAGTCTTTTGGAAGTTTTGCACCTATTTCAGCTAGCATCAAAAGGTATTTTTCCATATCTTGTTCTAATACTTTTTCCATAAATTTATGGAAATTGGGATCTTGTTGTGTTGTTTGAATGTCCTCTTGAGTTATTTCATTCATGTCATTTTGGTGGAATCTATGAAAGGGATTTTCTTCAGCCATGGTGTTTTGTGTTTCAATTTCATTTTCTCTAAGTTTATGTCTTTGTAACCTCGTCAAAATTGGCATACAAGTGTTTGTTATTCTCAATAAAATTTGATCTTTTTGTTTGGATGAGTGTCAAGGGTATTAACTTAAGTCGAATAGAATGATAAATTCTATTGATGAGACTAAGCTAAAGAAAAATTGATTATTTTGTTTTGTTTCTTGATTGTAGGATGACAAAATCTTGATAAAGAAACTTAACGTAATAATCCAGAATTTGTGTTTGATGGTTTAGACACTTTAAGGTTGCAAGATCTTGGTTTAATTTGATAAATTTATATTTGTAAGGTCCTATTTTTCCAAGACACTCTTTGGACTGAGAAAAAAAATTTGTTCTGAAAAAGACGTAGGTTTTGTTAAGAAAAAGATTCAAGTTTTGATGTCAACAGTTTGATATCAGTTTCAAATAGCTCTTTGTTT
The DNA here is from genome assembly GCA_007115665.2 of Sequoiadendron giganteum. NCBI lineage: Eukaryota > Viridiplantae > Streptophyta > Pinopsida > Cupressales > Cupressaceae > Sequoiadendron > Sequoiadendron giganteum. The sequence continues at coordinate 70,785,434 of CM021109.1, forward strand.
TCTTGTTATGTGGATGCGCTATAACAGAGTGTATATGCGCTAAAACAGACTATGGATGCGCTAAAATATATGGTGTATGCAGTGTCAAACATGGTATATGCACTAAAATAGGCTATGGATGTGCTAAACTGGAAGTTGTCAGGATGTTCACAGTTTTGTCTGTTTGTTCTGGTTTTTCTCAATAAGATGATTAGTTCCAAGTTGTAATTTTCTAACTGGTGAAGATAGTGTATGAGTATTTTTCTTGTAAATCTTGGATTTTGATGATTTATTTGGATGATATCTTCGAAAATAACTTCACACATTAAAGCTAGATTGTAAACAGTTGTTTCAGATTCTAGGCATTAAACATGTAGTGAGTGTTCTAGAATCTGATCCGATTCTTTCAATTTCCACAAGTTTTGACACAAATACAAATAATTCAAGCACTTTTCTATCTCAAGTAGGTCACTTAGAATATCATAGCCCACAACTTGCAACTATGTCAGCTCACACAACCTTCTCACCCCCTAGAGGGTGCCTGTGTTTTTGCCTTTCCTGAGTCTTAACCAAAGTCGAATCCCTCACTTTTGGCCAGGGTCTCTGATAGTTATATGGCGAGTGTCTTGGGGGAAGATTCTTCCCTCCCCTTGCTCCATGATATAAAAAGTGTTTGGAAACTGACACAGTTGAATTCTACACTAAAGTTCGTATATAGGGTATTCGTTCGGAGTGACAAATGATAAACTCCCTCAAGAGACCTCCCAAACTTTAGAACAAATATTTTAGGGATGGTTATCTTGCACACTTCTGTTGAATTATGGGTTTCCCCAAATTCACTTTTGATTATAGTGGGTTGGAAAACCTAGCTTTGATTGTTCTCACTTAGGTCGTTCCCGTAGGGTGAGTACTTTTTCCCACTACAGTAGGCCTTCTAAAGGATTTAATAAAGCATAAAAAGTGAGTAGTACTTTGATCACCCAATGAAGGGGAGAGCATAGGCTTATCACTTCAACCACAGTAGATAAGGTGTTCATTTAATCCTTTACTTAATCTAGATGCACTATTTTAAACAAAGGAAAAAAAAAAAATTGAAATTAAATCTTTGGAAACACCATTAGTAATTTATGTGAATTTTGTCTTTGACCGGCATATGTTTTCTAGCAATTGTCTTTGACAAGCGTATTTTACACCTAGAACACATAAAACAATGATTAGACTATGGATTTTTGTAAGTTCTACAAAAGTATTCATATGCGCCATAACAATTATTAGATGTGCCAAAACAAAATGTTAAAGCATTAAAATAACCTATCTATGCGCTAAAGAAATTGATGGATGCGCTAAAGAAAAGGTTTGTGCCGAAAGAAAATTCCATGACTGGTGAAACAGGAACTTCGAATGCACCAAAACAGTTGTCAAATGCACTGGAATATTCGGTGGATGCGTCGAAAAATCTCTAGATCGCGCTAAAAGAAAACACGTTAGAAGCCTGCAAGGACACTTTTCAGAAAAAGATCAAAATATGGGGTTTTTTTGTGTGCCCCATGGTGGGCGCCAAAATGTAAGTGTGGAATAAATAATGAATAAAATAACAAACAACACTTCTTAATAAGACATTATATCAAGAGAATCAACAATAATTAATCTAATTAAAAGCCAAAAACTCTTGAAAGCGTCATATTGCTCTCTATCTCCAAAGATTTATTAAATCACGTGGCTCTCAAATTTGGTAAGCATTATGACTGTTAAAATTCCAATCTAGAGAATGAGATGCTACAAAATACAATAATCCAATCCTATATGATGATGGTTAAATGATAATGATGAATCTATTATAATCTAAATTGACATGGATATGATAAAAGGAAGCTACAGTAAACTATGATGCAACCATGATTATGATTACTATTCTAAATGCTATGATTAATTATTGCTAAGATGATTTGATTGCTCAATTTCTATTCCTACAAAGTAATTTTGCATAAAGTTGGGGATCCTTTTCCTATTGAAAGAAGTTGTATTTATAGATTTCCCGGTAGCATATTTGTGAAGGGGCGGCAAAGAAAAGGTCTGGATTTGATTTGAAAGAATCAATGGTGAAAGATGAAGAATCTTGAGAAGATTATGGAGATTGTTCCTCCCCACAAAAACATTTGGTGAGATGATAGGAAGAATCGATGGAAGAAGATAAAGAAGTTCACCTCTAAATTTGTCTCCAAATTTGCTCGTGAAGGTTGAGGTGAATTAAATTAGACATATAATATCCAATTTGGTAGGTGCGCATTTTGAGTGAAAAGAGGAAATAGCTATAGAATATATTTCAATTGAATATTTAGATTTATTCAATTTAGGAAAAGAAGATATTTAATTTAATAAAACACAACTATAGAAGTCTATGTTTATTAAATAAATTGGAAGAAATATGATAATTAAATAAAACAAAATCATAAAACTTGTTTATTTAATTCAGATGAAATGATGTGATTAAGATGGAAGATAATTATAGAAGGATTCAATAATAATAATTAAATAAAAACAAAGTATTAAATTTGTTTATTTAATTAAGAAGGAATAATATAATAAAGATAGAAGAATTAAAAGTGAACTATATAAATATATATTTATATTTATTTAATAGTAGAGGAATAAAAGGTTGATTAATCAAATAAAATCGTATTTAATTAATTAGATTATCTAGACCATTTTTAGGTGTATACAGAAGAATATTCCAACAAGATGCCCTCTTGAATGAAAATAAGAGATTTTATAAATCAATTAAGGTGATTTACTTGTGCTAGCTGCAAAATCTAGAAGATTTGATGGATTAGAGTTAGAGTTAATTAGGATTTAATTAACTTAGATAGGGATTAGTTGATTTGACATTTTGACTTAGATTTTTGGATTTATTTAAATCAAAATAAGAGGAATTTGAGAGATTTAATTAAATAAAGTTTGATTTATTTAATTAAAGAGGGTGATGTTAGATTTAATCAAATAAGGGTTAATTTATTCAATTGAAAGAGGGAATATGATTTAACCAAATAAAATGAATTATTTAATTAAAAGAGGAACATTAGGATTAAATAAAATTGATTTATTTAATCAAGTAGGTTAATTAAATAAAATGATTTATTTAATTAAAAGAGGATAATGATTTAATCAAATAAGATGATTTATTTAATTAAAAGAGGAATTATGATGAATTAATTAAATAAGGATTATTTAATTAACTGGTTAGTAAAGAAGTGATTTGGGAAGAAATGGTGTTAGTGGATCAGGATCAAGTGCACGATATCAATGAAGATAATTTAAACGTCTACAATGATTATTTACATTTGCACTACCATAAGTTGTAATAAACTTAATACTTTTACATTCTATAAATGAACTCTATGATGCAATTTCATTGTTCTGATTTGTTATGAAAATCTTTATTAATTCAATGCACATAAATTGCACCAAGAACCTTTACAATTAATATTATACAAATGAAACTATATGCTTGCTTTGGAATATAGGTGGTTTAATATTATCATTAATTTTTATTATATATATACATTGAACATTGTCTTCATTAATTATGTCAAATCCTTTTCATTATTTAATATTTATACTAGAGAGTTTAATTTCGACCAACATAAAACATCCTTTAAAGTGACAAGTTTATTTAATCAATCTTATTTATAAATGGACCATCAAACTAATTTATTTTTATAGAGGTGAATTTAAATTTCCTTAGGTTGAGATCCTTTTTACATGATGGATGTTGTAGTGGCATAAGGAAAGTAGTGTTGACATAAGACTAAGTTACAATGTGAATAAATTTAAATTGAGAACAATAATAATATTTGTGAAAAGTAATATAGAACTAATAATGTTCAAAGAGTAATTCATAATATATGTAATCATAACTAGGAGGTCATATAAAATTGTGATATATTAGAATATTAGCATTTAAGATGAATTTACAAGTTTAATATGGTAACAAAAGTTAAATTGTATAATTTATGATTGAATTTATATATGTTTAAAGTTGGAATGGATGTATTTGGTAATAATAAATTGGTTGCAAGATAAGGAATTAAGGTAATAAGGATGATGTCAAACCCACACATTTATCCATATATCTTATTTTAACTATGATGAACTAGACTTATTAAGTTACACTCTAGACACTACATGAACACTACTATATTTAATTGTGGTAGTTGGTTATAATTTAGTTGATTATTATTTGATATGAAATATCCATGTCCTGAAATAAGGGATATAGCTATGTATATCTTTCAAACATAAGGCCTAATCATATATTGTTCAAGAGGAGCCCTACATACTACTATTGGATATATTTGAATTAATGTTGGAAGGAATTTAGTAAGAGAGAAGAGTGAGTTGGATTAAACATATTAGGATATGTTGCATTGTGTCAAGCTTTAAAAAATGCTTGATAACTTGTGCATGATGATATTGAAACCATACTTATCCCTCCCTCCATCTCTCTCTCTCTCCCCCTCTCCCCCTCTATTCCTCTCTTCCTCTCTTTCTCACCTCTCTATCTCTCTTTCTCTCCCTCTCTCACTAGATTATTCATGGCTTAGGCCCTAGAAATTAGTGTTTAGTGTTATGATGAAGGCTTTAGAGATTAATTTTTTTAAAGGTTTCACTATTAAATTATTAATGTTATTGTGGCAATGGAAAAAGTACACCTTTTCCTTGCTAGATTTGGGAATAATTAATGATAAATTGGACTTAATATCTCCTTGATCTAGTGTTGTGATCCAGTACATTAGGTTTTGGTCTCTTTTAAAGCTAAATAAACCTAACTTTTCCTTAATTTAGTGTTGTAAAGTGTATTTATTTACACCTTCACATTAAATTTAGCAAGCTTGTAAACTAAGTTGACCTAATCTAGTGTTGTAATGTGTTTTACACATTCACTTTGGATTAGGGGTCTTTTTAGCTAAATTGACCTAATCATGTCTTAATTTAATGTTGTAAAATGTATTTATTTACACTTTCACATTGAATTTTAGGCCCTCTTGCATTTATGACCTTAATATCATCATTAATAGGCCCCTAAGACCCTATATTATGCATCCCAAGGCATATTTCAATCAAAATCCTCACAAGATCAACATATAAACTATATTTCTTCACTCCCTGGTATTCTCTCTCTTTGAATAGGCCTTGTGGTACCAATACGCCACCTTAGGCATATGAGTCCCATCCAGGTGGGACCCATATGCCACAAGTGGCTTATGAGTCCCATTTGGCCTATTTTTAAGGTTTTGAGTAGGAAAAGTGGGTTTTAAGTTCAAATTTCATGTATGTCGACTTGTGGGATCTAATTAACAAGATATTAGATGGATTTCCTATATAAATGAGGTCTCAAATCATTATTTCATTAAGCATTCATGATACTAATTCAAGCACTCAAGAGTTAAGCATTCCAAGACTTCACAAGATCTTCAAGAGAGCATTCAAGATCAATTTTAAAGCATTCAAGGGTAGAATTCTCCATCAATTATTGCAGAAATCCAAGATCCATCATCATGTTAAGGTTATCAAGCATAAAACATGTTATTGATCTAGTGTTGTGATGGAGCATTCAAGATCCAATATCAAGCATTGTTCTACACCTATTGTCAAGATCAAGATCTACACCCTTCATGGCCATTTCATGTTGAGTTGTAGATTTACAAGACACCATTTACAAGGCATCATTAAAGGTATCATTATTCATGTTTCATGTCCTTGTTTCATGGTTTCATCATTTGGTTTAATTACCTAAACGGGGTTTGACCAAGGCAACCCCCTATTCACTAACAATCAACAAGTGTTTATCCTATTTACATGTGTGATTGCAAATCTAGATGTCTTGGAGCATGAAGGATATTTGAAGATTAGGTTACAAGCTTGGAGAAAGTTTTTGGAGTTTTCCCCTCACTTGCAAGGTTTCTATCTTCACAAAAAGGTCACCTATAGGTCCGAAATCAAGGTTTCAGATTCAAAAACAAAGTGGAACAGATAAAGCAGACATTGGAGACCAGATTCAGACTTTGAAGTTCCAAAAATCTCTAACTAGACTCATACACCAATCCTGGCATATGACGTAGTTTAGGTCATTGTTTAGATTTTTGTAGTTTTAAATACCCTTTTTCTAGAAACCAGTTCCTACATAGAAACCCAGATCTGGGATGGATACGCCTAGACTGACGTATGAGTTCTAGTGGACCAAAATTTTAGGTTATTCAATATTTCAAGTCTCCATTCAAGCTCTCTTAGGTTTCTAGGTGCTCCTTTTTACTTTTCCAATTTGTTGTTCTGATTTATTTGTATTTATAGTTCATTTAGTGGAGTTTCTTGCATCATTGAGTTCAATCATTAGATCTTGCATTTCATTTTTCCAAGCCCTAGCTTTGTGGTGAACCCCTCCTATTATCTTTAATCCGACCCTAGGACAACCTTTAGAAAATATATTTCTTTCATTTCATCCTTGGATTGAGATCTCTAGGGTTGTTCTTGAATGAAACTTGAGGGAAATAGGTCTAGGTCCCTAAACACCAAGTTTGTGTTCCACCTCCCAAAAGGTGGAACACCTATTTCCGTTGTTTCAATTATATTTTAGGGTTTAATGAATAATGCTTAGGGTTCATGGTTTAATATTTATGATGGGGGGTTCAAAATTGAGGGATTATGGATTAAATCTATTTTTTAAGGTTTTAGTGTTAAAAATTATTAATGTGAGATTTTAGTGTTTAGGGTTTAGGGACTAGCGTTTATGGTTTAGCATATAGTGTTTAGAGTTTAGAGATTAGGGTTTAGGATTTAGGCCCATTAAAATAAGTACTCATGATTTCTCAAGTCAATGATTAATTCTAAATGAAATTCAATAATTTAAAATTTTAACACCTTTCTCATCATGCATGTCAATGTATCATTCATATGAATCACTTCATCATTATTTATATGAGTTCGGAAATATGTTTTCCATGTCCATTCTTCATCTGATGAGAAAGCTGTTAAAATTTTAAATTATTGAATTTGTGTATTGCAAATACTTTTCTACATATAAGCATTTAGAATTAATCATTGACTTGAGAAATCATGAGCACTTATTTTAATGGGCTATATGGGTCCAATGTGGAAAATTTGTAGATTGGGGTACTTAAGTGGATTTATTTAGATCTAAAGAAAATTATAACTATAATTAATAATAAAAATATGATAATGTGTACCTAGAAATATATTTATTTTCCCATGAGTCATCATGATAATATTTGTGTTAAGAGTGAAAATATACGACTCTAAAGTTTCTAGAATGTGGTAAAGGATCAAAAAAGATAAATTTTGCATGAGATTTTTATTATGAACATAGGGGTGATTGTAAGCATGGGAAAATAAGAGAACATTTAGAGAAAATGTAATATGTAATGTACATTCATATAATTTAGTATACAAGTGTATTATAACATTTGATTACTAAATAATACATTTAGTTGCTTTGGAGTGTAGGTTTTTTCTCTTGAGAGGGTTTTTTTTGCATGTAATTCATCATGTTATAATATTTTCCATTACATTTATTTTATTTGAATTATGTGATTAGTTTAATATTTTACCTCCTAATGACATCTAATGCATGCTCAATGTATGATATGCAACCTATATAGGGATGTTTCATAATATTATCATCTAATAAGCCCTCAATATGTCTAAAAATAAAATATCATGCCAACATATGCATATAATCAAAATCATGAACACTAAATTGACATCCTTTGTAGATGACAAGTGAACATCATGAAATGAAGGCTTGCATTAAGAAGATGATTGATTGGGTGTGCATGAAGGATATATCTAAATATCTTGATAAATACTACCTAAATAAGTTAAAAGGTATTATTTAAGTAGTATGAAATATATTAGCATTTTTTTCAATGGCTTCCCTCTAGGAAGTCTAAATAATAGGGGGAAACTCCCTTAAACCCTAGGGTGAAAACTTGAGACCTCTCCCCAACATAATAATATACAATGAGAAATAATAAGCATAATCTATGACTAACTCAACCTCACCCCTAACCAAGATAGTCAATCTATCCAAGTAATAAATAAAGCTTCAAGTGTATCTCAACATATAAATATAGAACTAAAATATAATGACACCTAGTCATTATTTGGATACCAACCATGTACAAATTAAAATATAGGGTAGATCTAAAGTGCAATTAGTGGACAGGTACACCTAGTAAATGAATACCAATGTACCTCCTCTTCCCTAAATAATAGGGAAAACATATTTGACCTCTTTTTTTACCAATATTAAAAGAGTCGAAGCCCACTATTCTAGATGTATTAGACTACACTAACTCCATAATTATATCTATGGTATTCTAATTGTAAGGGCTAATAGAATTTAGATGTGTCTCATTTATTTCTAAGTTCAGTGAAAAAAAATGTAAGGGTCGATGGCAACCCATGATTTAGAGATTCAACAATAAAAAACACACAAAGATGGATACAAAATAAATTAAGGTCTAAACCTACATAAGAAGAAATCAAATATTCAAAGAGATGCAAATAAATTCATTACTTGGATAAAAATGATGTACAAATAACAATATAGGGTAGAATAAATGTGCAATTAGTGGATATGTACACCTAATAAATGAGTACTAGTTTACCCTCTTCTTCCCTAAATAATAGGGAAAACATCTTTGTTTGGCCTCATCTTTTTCTACCAAAATTAAAAGAATTTAAGCCAATTATTCTATATGTTAATTATATCTATGGAATCCCAATATAAGGGATAATAGAATTTAGATGTGTCTCCTTTCTTTCCAAGTTCAGTAAAAAAAATTGTAAGGGTTGATGAAAACCCATGATTTAGAGATTCAACAATAAAAATCAAACAAAGAGGGATAAAAAACAAATTAAGGGTTAAACCTACACAAGAAGAAATCAATTATGAAGATATGGGAATAATTAGAGGAATCAAATCTAAAACTCAAATAATTAGAAAAATATTTACTATAAAGGATATGTGTGGAAATTATTGGTTCGCCAAACAATAATGATACAAACATGCCCTTCTAAATTTAGTAATTCTAATTGAATAAGATAAATTAATTAATGTAATCAAATCTTAAATTAATTTATGAGCTAGGAACAAATAAAAGGATATAGATAAATATATTGAAAATGAAAGTGAAGAATTTGAAGGCTTACCTAGAATTCAGTGTGACCTTAATGTTGACTATTGTGACACTACATGATAGAGAATTAAGAAACAAAATTTGGAGCTCAATTGATTATCAAAATCCCATGTAACTATAATTTCATAACTTAAGGGCCTTGGACTAGATCATGTCCACAATATAGTTCTTGGAAACCTATGCATCACATCATCATGTCTACTATAAAATGTCTCCTTTGGTTCCTATAGAAACTATTTACATGAATGCATATTTCTATATAAGAAAGTACAATATTAAAGAGCATTGTTGGGTGCTTGATATCTATAGAGGGAAGCACTAATGTTCCTTACTGATAGTAAAGCCGCAATGTTGATTTGATAATATTGAGACAGATAAAACAGGGTAATTGGTGTAATCTAGCTTATGTCCAATGAAAGCTTTGTTTGATTCCAACCAAGTCCAATGCAAGTATTATTGATAGTTAATTTCTAGTGATATTCTAACCAACAAAGTAAAAATTAGATGATTTTTTTAAGAGTTTAAGTGTTAATTGATGTGTTTGATGTCACATGAGATTGATGAACTTAGTATGATTCCATCTATAATTGATATGAATCGATTATTATTATGTGAAAACATTGCTTTTTATTATGAAAGTGGTATAAATAGATTCCTTAATACACATGCCTAGACACATAATTGGATCTTTTAGTGCTTCTGTCAATGGAGAAGAGTCGTATTTTATGACTATCAATCTCAAATTTTAAAATTAAGAATTTAGGAACTAGGAGACTAGATCATACATGTCATCTAATCACCCACAATCTATTCTTAAAAGAATAAAATCCTTATAAATAACTCAATGCTTATTTTAAAAAGAAGGATTTTTGTATTGCAATACTAATTCAAAATTAAATTTAATATAAGTAAACTAAAAAAAGCATAGTAAATACTAATGTCATGTATTAACAAACGTGCTAGTGTAGACACAATCGACCTACCAGACATAACAGTGGATCTTGCTCTTGTAGTCCACATGGCTCTCAACCTCTAATTTTCAAAGTCAAAGTACCCCATGGTGGATGTTCTTATCTTTCTAGGCCGCTTTCCACCTCCTCTCAAGGTTGTAGCAGTGCTCTTAGCTGGTCTGACATAGGCAAGGTCCCTTGCCTAGATTTGGCCATTTCTCTAGTCTATACTCAATAGCTCTCGAATAACCCCCATGAAGAAGAAGGTGATCTCACTTGTTAGGAGCCAATTGATGATTGTTTCCATGAAGATGTTTGAGGCAATTTTGATGATAAGAACCCTCCTTTTAACTTTTCTTTAGTGACTTATACCTTTTTATTCTTGACCTTGTTTATTCATCTTTACTATAAACCTGATCCTATTAGAATGTACTTCTAAAAAAACCCTAAAAAGGAAATATTCATCTAGAAAGAAAGTACATAAAACTTTCCAAAAAAAAGAAAATATAAAACAAATAAATATTATAAAATTTAACTATAGTATAAGAGGTGATGGACTACGCAAGGAATAAACACAAGTCTTGTGCGTTGGGACGACAACGAAATTAGTTGCGTGCAAACCAATTATATGCTATTTTAACGTAGGATGGCAACATTTCATAAATTATATTAAGAATAAGACATTTAACCAATCTTATGAGAGAGAAAGAGAACCGTTTCTGGTAAGAAGAGAAAGAGCGTGCAAATACTTCTCTTCCATTACATGACAGTGAGGGATCATCCGAATTACAAACTCTCAATGAATTTAAAGCAAACACTTGATAAAGACTCGGTAGAATAAACAATGCTATAAAGTATAAAAAGTAATTTATTAACAAATGTTAAAAAAATAGGTTCTTTCATGACGATATTGTTTTGAAGGTGAGAAGTAGGTCTTTTTGTCTGGTGTAGAATATGATTTGTGGTTATGTATTTTAGGTTGAATTGCTCTCGCTTTTGTCAATTGAGAATGGGTGCACCTACCTAAATGAAAATGCTTGTTATGAACACTTGACAATCGAGGAATTTTTGAATTTGAAGATGGGAGTTCTCTTAAGTTCTTTCTAATGGTGAACCCTATTTTGGTGAGGGGGGGCAATTATAATGTTAACTTTCTTGATTTTATTAACAAATTTGATTCATGTAAAAAAAATTCCAATTGGATTGGCAATTGTTGCTTCTTCTATGATGTGTGATACCTTCATGGTACATGATGGTGGTTTCCCAACTCCTATAGTTTACAAGAAACTTCTAATTTTTGGAGTTATACATTCTTTCTTTCGACAAGTGTTGTCTCAAGTTAAGGGGTTGAGCTCCTTTTATCTTCTTAATATGATGAATTAGTAAATGAGGTATCTTAGATGTTGGTTCAATGAAGGAAGAAAGGCCTTCCCAAATAGGTTTCGAAGTTGTGTATCCATTTTAATGGTGTGTGAATGTCTAGATTGGGGGTTTGACATTTGTATATGGCATCTTGTTGTATTATGGTCAATTTCCCTCCATATCCTAAGTGGCTTTACTTGTGGTTGTTTTCTTGGTGCCCAACTATCTATTTGCTAATTATTTTTCTTTGCTTACTCCAATATATAGTGGGACTCATTGTCTTTTCCATTAGGTTGATTTTGTAAAAGGGCTTAGGCCCTTACAATAACCCAACCTTTTATCCTAGAATAAAAAATAAATGTTAAAAAAATTAGACATTATTTTTTTATAAATTTGAAAATATGTTTAAAATTTACACAAAATTTTAAAAATTAGAAGTTCAAATAATCTTTAAACTCTTAATGATTTATTGGTTATACGTAACAAAAAGTAAAGATTTTGTTAAAAATGTAAATTTGAGTGGTTTTCTTAGGTTAAAAAGTAGAACACACTATAATGTTATCATCTAATTGGTTGATGCGCATCCACACAAGCATTGACTACAAGTAGCCTTATGCAACTTAGCACAAGATAGTTGCACATGCACTTTTCAATTATATTAATGCCAATTTAAAAGTTCACACATCAACCTCAATAGTAGCATTACCAAGCTCCTACTTGGTATCTCTAAATTTTTTAGAACCTCATACATGGTGCAAATGTGCATCTACTTAGCACAACTAATTGAAGTCCATACACATCAAACATGTGGCTACATCCAATGCCACATATTTCAACCATCCAACTAGCATCTACCACCACTCTATAATGTAGTGCAATTGACACTTACAAGCTAGAGTATGTTACCCACACACCCATGTCTAAAATGCAACATTCATGCATGAAACTTGTTAGCATAATGTGGAAGATCTAGTTGATTACCATTATATAAATGCATCTATATCGTAATGAGAAAAATATAACTAGATGTTTACAATTAGAGGATGCTTAATATTGTGCTATATCAGCAACCTTTATAAAATACCCATTATCATGGGTTTTACTCCTTTATGGTGCTTTAGCAAATCAAATGGATGCATTTTGCATAGTTAATCATTAGAATTGATTTCCCACCATTGTCTCTATCATGCTATATATTTGCACAATCAATGAATAAACTACAATATATTCTTCCTACATTTAACATGACTTGTTGCTTTCTATCATCTTTTGTTTTCTTAAAACTTTTGATTTTAAACAATTAAAATTGATATAAATCATTTCATACAAAATGAAAATATTCTTCTATAATTATTATTATACTTTACAAACAAAAAGCATTAAAGATTTGATCTAGACTATTAAAATCAAAGAAGTGTATGAAACTATTAAAAAAAATCAATTGATTGTCTTTATCATGTTAATGCTTAATTTATTGACAGTCAATTAATTGACTAACTAGCACCTTAGACGATTAATATAAAAAATAAAACCCTTTAGAAACAAAATGTATCAAGTAGAATTTAGAAAATTATGAAACTTTCATTTCGAACAACAAATAGAATCCAAAAAAAAACAATTTAATCGAAGATGAGGCATCTAAATTTATCGTCGTGAGTCTCTTCCTTTACGATAAAAGTTTTTTATTATTAAAAAAATAGGAAGACCACCAGAAAGTTGGTTGACTTGAAAAAAAACCAATTTTGCTATTATAATATGGCTTTCTAAATATTTTTAGTTTTAAAAATTCACAATATTTAAGATTGTTGTGGTGTAAACAGCTGGCTGGGTTGCGCACATGTTATTTAGTGTGGATTTCTTTATAAATTGGCTGTTCTTTATAATTTACGGTGCCTTGAGTCAAAACATTAAACAATTCACATAATTTTAAATCAAATCATTTTGTTATGTCATATAATCATAGAATGAGATTATATTTCTTTTTCTTTATTATTTTTTAAATTATTGTTTCATTTATTTCAAGTTTATTCTTGTGTCAAAACATTTGATTTTAACTCTTATAAGATAATTTTAAGGACAAGTTTTAGGATGTTAGAAATCATCTGTGAAAAGATTATTTCAAGGTTAGAAATTAGAATTTAGTAATATTATCAATATTGACAAATACTACATATAAGTATATTATATTTTTTGTGTTTTTTGTTTTTCAATAAAGACGTTTCATAATTGAAATATCTAACAATGGACTTCCTAAAGTGATTCTTAATACCTAAACATGTATCATTTGCAAGTTTATAGGTTTCAAAATTCATAGACCAACCTTCTTCCATAATATTGCAGCCAAAGAAAGATGTGGTTTAACTACTTCCAAAGATTGAGAAGATTGAACTAGAAGCTCACAAAGGACATGAATTGTAAGAGAGATCAAATAGTTTTGAGAGTTTTGAGGAGGAGGTAGAACCTCCATCTTACCTCTGGAGGAGCTCCACTCAACACAAACAACCACACACAATTATAATAGTTTTGATGTAAGATGTATCTCACCATCTATCTCACCCTTTATCTCTCCCTCCTTTCCTCTCTTTCTCCCTCTCTCTATCACCATTTCTCTCTTCCTCTCTATCTTTCTCTCCTTCCCTCTCTATCACTATTGTTCTTTCTACCCTCTCTATCTCTCATGATGTCCCTCTTCCTCTCCATATCTCTAATATCTCTATTTAATTGTCCTACATATATCTCCCCCTCTCATTTACCAATGTGAGAAATATCATGTATAAGAATAATTTAATCAAATATTGTTTATTTTTACTATTTTTTTCCTAAAGTACTTTTTTACCTCTATATTAAGTTATTTGATGTCTACCACGCCTTTGAACTTAGGCTAAAACTTATAAATTGGCTTTATCAATTATTGATGTGATTTATCTTTCACAAGTAAGGTGTTAGATATATATGCATTTACCAATGAATCTAGTGTGCTAGAAAAATGCCATGTTTGCCTCAACTAAAGTAGAGTAATGTAGTGAGATATTGATTAATATGCATTTATTTCTTGAAAGGAAACTTGATAATTTTTCTATTCAATAGTGAAATACCAATCTATGAGGCTACTTGGCATGCATCTAAATCTTAAGTGAGACAAATTATTAAAAACTTGTAACAATTCAAGTTTACCACTTTTTTCCTTTTGGTATCTTAAGAGACTTGACTTTACCATTATAGTCAGGAAGGATCAAGACATTTCAGTAACAAAGGTATTCATAGACTAGTGTTCATCCATCCATATTGATGTGTTTATTCCCTTAGTTTAGTCCCGTGAAGTGTAAAATAAAAAAATATAGCTTTTGGTACCCTTACACTAGCTCAAATGAGGTATTTTGCAAGAATGAAATCATTGTTAACATGATCAAATGGTTTAGAGATGAAGGAAACTCAAAAAATATATTTTAGGTAGACCTTACATCCACCTATAGGTTAAAAGGAAGTATTCATAGGTACTATCGATTTTCAAAATGTTGTGTTAAAATTTGACATTTTTTTTACTATAAGATTTCTTAAGTGACTTTATTGGATCACTATAACCTAAAAGGATCAAGAATCTTCAGAAATAATTGGAGTTAAGATAAAATAATATAGGTTGGTGTAGTTACACTGAACATTCACTTATAAGTACAAATGAAATATTTTTAGATGTCAATATTTTTTTTTAAATGATACATCAAACTTTGATATTTTTTAATAAATATTTTTACAATATTTATATGAATATCGTTTTTAATATACATCTAAGATTTTACATACATGTAAAGATAAATATATGAATACAAAGATAAAAAATATTTATTTAAATTTTATTTATAAAATATTTTTTCACATTTACTTTTTATCTTTTATTTAAAAGTTATTTTATTTTTCTATAATAATACAAAGAATGATAAAAAATTATACACAAATATTATATATATATATATATATATTAACATACTTCATGAGAAACCAATTAACGATGGGTGGAAGCATGAGAGGAGCGGGCTTGGGTGTGTGCGCAAGCTCAAATTTGAAATTTGAAGGTGGAAGCAAGGATGAAGATGCAGATGACAATGACAATGGGGTTTGAGCATTCGTTGGAGAGAGAACTCTTTCCCCTACCGGCTCAGGCTCTACCGATGACATTGGGTCTGATTTCGGGGTTGTGTTTGTTGAGGTTGAAGTTGCAGATGTAGAGGACAATTTGAAGTTTGTTTTCAAAGCTTCTTTCTTTGAAGATGCAAAGGTGGATGACTTTGAGGATGTTGACGGAGCAAAAAACGTTGGTGTGGTTTTTGACCTTGGAGGCTCGATGGAGGGTCTTGATAAGGGGGATTTCCATGCTCTTGCAAACTGGGGACTTGCTCCCTGTATCGGATTTGCCTCTATTCTTTCTAAGGATGGGATTGATAATGAGTGGTTTATTGATTCGGTTGAAGAGGAAGATGAACTCCTTAATATTTTGTTGGAGGCTCGTAGGAAGTCTCAATAGTGTGTGAATGTTGGCTTGAAAGAGGAGGATGGTGCCCCTTTTTTTGGGCTGCTTAAAGGCTTCCTTAATCACTTGATTCCTTCCCAATAGGATTGCAATATGTAGGGTGTTGGGTTTGGATTGGATGTGAATCTGGATGTGTTTCTAGCTTCCAGATCTGTTGGTTTGAACATTGTCCAAATGCCTATGAAGGATCTTAGCTCTAGGGTTGGTTTGGTCCCCTCCCCTTTATCCTCTATCTCCTTTGGTGAGTTGAAAGCTACAGCTTCACCTGTGGATTTGGTTGTTATTAAGGGACCCCTCCCTATGGGTGATGGGATTGTTGTTGTTCCTGTCATTCAAATTCTTTATGTTGTGGTTGATAAGTGTAGTGTTGTTTTTGGAAATTCTCTTATTGAGAGTTTCTCAAGCCCTCATCCTAATATTGGCGTTGTTTGTAGTTGGGCTCTGGTTAAATGGAAGGCTTCTGGTCTATTGTAGGTGGTTGCTTTACCTAAAGTTTTTTTTTCTTTTTTCTTCCCAACTCCTTCAACAGAGTTTGGATGTCTTGCATGGAGGACCTTGGTTCTTTGGTAATTTTTTCCTCCTTCTCAAAAGTTGGGTTGTGGGATTTGTGGCTTCCAAGGATTGTTTTGATTGGGCCCCTGTTTGGTTTAGACTCCCAACACTTCCTTTGGAATTATGGGATGAGGTGGTCTTTCGTGGTATTGGTAAGAGTTTTGGTTTTCTCTTAGGCATGGATAGGATCACGAAAGACATGGACCATTTATTTTATGCTATATTTTGTGTTTTGGTTGAAATTGGAAAGCTTCTACCAAATAAAATTATGATTTGTTCCAAGATGGGTGTGTGGGAGAAAAGTATTCTCTTTGATTCTTCCTCTTTGGTGTGCTCTCATTGCCTTAGATTTGGTCATTTTCTCACTCTTGTCAAGGCTTCAATCCTATGAAGACTTGTTTTTTTGGGAAGGCTATGAATACTACTCTTCCTACTGAAAATGATAGTTTGGTGAACCCTGAGGCTAAGGATCCGAAAGTGGAAGATCTTGTTGATGTCCCAAGAGAATGCCCTCTCAAGGATCATTTTCTTCCTGTTAGTATGAATGAGTCTATTTCATCCAAGTTTACTGGTTTGAACCATCTGGATCAAGCTCCCCTTATGAGCTTTTTCTCTGGACACAATTTCAAACCCCCTTGATTGGTTTGGCCCCCCTTTGGTGGCCAGTTGTGTGGCTATGTTGTTTCTCTAGGTGTGTTGTCACTGCTGGTTTTCTAGTGACCGGGTGTTGTTTGTGTTTTTGTTGTGTTTCAGTAGTGTTTTGCTAGTGTTGCTTCTTTGTTTCGTTGACTTGGTTTTAAACCTTGGTGTTTGGAAATGTCTTTTTCTTACTCTGTAAAAGATTCCTGGTCCTTTCAAAACCTTTCTTACCTTATCAAAAACATAATTCATGAATTATTATTTTTTCCTAAATTAATATCATTTATTTTTAGTAGATATAATTTTTTCACTTTCTAATTTTATTATTCTCTATATTTCTTAAATCTTTTATTTTAAAGTATAGCCAATATTATAAATTTATTTTATAACTTAATATTTTATGTATAAAGTATATAAATCTATGTACTTATATTAAAATGTATTCAAGATATCTAAATTTTAATTTACTATTTCATTGAATAAATTATTTATAAAGGATAAGTATTTATATTATTATAGTATGCATTTAAATATATTATATACTTAAACAAATAAAGTTTATTGTTTAATTATTTAAAAATAATATTTATTTTACATAGTAATTTAATATTTTATTTATTAAATTTTATAATTGTTTTATTATTTATTTTATTCATTATAGATAAATAAAATTAATTATGTGCATAAATACAAAATATAATAATTTTATAGAGTTATCAAGCTTTTCACATGTATACATACATACATGTATATACACACATATATAGTGTTTTTTATCAAAAAAAATATATATTTTTTATTATTTTGGTAATATTTTTGTCAAGATCTTAACATCATTATACTCTATCTTTTGTTCTCACTATAAGTTACACCTCTTGGTGTGATTTAATTGATCTCTATTAATATTTATACTCAAGATGTATTATGTAGCTCAAAATCTTTCATATCGAAGACATCCAGTGACATATTTTGTATCTCCATAATCATACCCTTATTTATAAAATAAATAACATATCATCAACATGCAAGTTCATAACTAGTAATTGATCATTAGTTAATTTAAAATAAACACAATGGTCAACCTCACCCTTTAAAAACCAAAGTGCTAATGCAATATCATCAAACTTGTAATACCACATTTAAGGTACCTACTTCAAACCATATGAATATTGTTTTAACTCGCAAACCAAGGTTGTCATTTCTTTCACCATAAACTTGTGAGACTATTTTATATAAATTTATTCTTCAAGATTCTCATGTAAATAAATACTTTTAATATTTCTATTTCTATTTCAAATCACAAGCAAAATTGTAGAGTAGGAATCTAATAGAAGTAATTTTAGCAACAAGAAGAAATATTTTAACAAAACCCACACCCTCGAGGAGTAACATTTTTCAACTAACTTGGCTTTGTACCTTTTTAACTTACAATCTACTTTTTATTTATTTTGAAATCCCATTTACAACTACTCGACTTTCTTCCCTCAAGAACCTCTACTAAATTACAATTGCCACATCTATCTAGGGCTATCACTCCTTTTGAATAGCCTCCATCTAAGACATGTGCTCCTTCAAAGAATAACTTTTCTTTATAGATCTTAGCTCATCATTAAATTACAAAATAAATTAAATGTAAAACATACTTTTTTTATAGTTTTCATTACCTTGTGGACCTCCTCAATAATTTATTAGGAGGCCTATCAATGTATTTTTTTTTTATTTCTCTATGTCATAATTTCTAACACATTTTTCTTTCACATATGCATTTTCTCGTTTCTCTATTTTATTTTCAAAATGTAGTGTTTATTATCTCTATTTATCTATTCAAGATCATAAAGGGTAGCTGCAAGAAGTT